>RJWH01000232.1:0-414935 GCA_004363575.1 Solenodon paradoxus | reverse complement strand
TCTTAAACACTCATTTTTAAACTCCTCCAGAATTTATATAAAAGCATTCAAGGATTCTATTTTTATCTTTCTATTTTTGCATTTTATTGAGCCATTTATGTTATCAAGCCTATCTCATAATTGGGTTCCTTACCTTCTGATTACTTTAACCTGTCCCTGAATATAATTAGATTCAATTTACAATCTGACTAAATTCCAGTTTTTTCACTTCATCATGCTCTCCCTAACCCTTTGTCCTCTTATCTTACCTCTGCAAACAGGCTTCAGTTTTCCTTCTTAACATCGCCTTTTGTTCAGGGACACCAAGGGAAGACCAGAAACTACAACATAACTCCAGGCTTTCTATAATTTAAAAAAAAAAAATCAAACCCTCTTCTCCTCAAATCAATATGTTTCCTGTAATATTAAGACATTTTCCACCTAGTTTTTCTTCCTAAATTAATAGAACTAAACACAAATTCCCTGCTTATTTTTCTTGACTGTATTAATGCTTATTAGAAATAGTTGGATATTTATTCTAATTTGGGCAATCTATACAGTAAAATGAATGCAATAAAGTCACCCTTGGTCTATTAATCACAGTTTTCCAATGGATGCTCGTGTTAAATACATCCTTAAAGGTATTTTGATTTCACTGCTGCCTTCATGGGATTTGATACAATCCTATGACAATTTTAGGATTCCATTATTTAACGCACATTTTAGCTTTCAGATAAGAACTTTAAAGTTAGTGAAAATCACAGATGTTTCAGGTAGCTATTTCGGTGGTATTTAACCCAAAATTGAATTTTAACACAGAATAGAAATAATCCCTGAAAGACCATAGAATGAGGCAAAAAATTAATGTAGACAAGACTGCTCTTTCCAAAGTGACTACGGAGTAGATAACAAAATCTTTCCTCAACCAAGGAGGAAGTTGGAGGAAGAGTGAGTTTATAACATGACATAAGTTAGATAAAATATGTCAATGATTATACTCCAGTACACAGACTGATCTGTTAGCAAGAAATTTAACTGTATTAGCAGTAGCTCTTAACCTAGAAATGTGTATCTTTGTGGCTGAATATTCCAAATGACAGTTCGTGTATGGGAATCATGGGAAGATGTGTAGGCTAAGTTCTGGAAAGTGGACAAAGTTCTCCAAAGAGTAATCAACCTTGACTTGGTTCATTGTTGTGCAATGAAGAATACCTGGGTCTTATGGAAAGATTTAAGAGTATAAAATGCAGACTGAAGTTTTAGTTAAGATCAGGTCAAACATCTAGGACTGATCCAACACTAACGGAACATTAACCTTCATCAAAGTCTTATTATCATCAGTGTTGCCTTTGCTCCTATCACTTGATGCTAAATTTGATGAGTTAATAACTGCTTCTTCATCATCATTACATAAGACTAAAAAGTCAAATCAACTCATTTTGCAGAAGTTTCTTGAGTTATCTTTAGAAATTCACAACTACCTGTGAACTGATACTCATTTGAGAGACAATTGATTCAGAGGTATTATACATATATCACAACTAAGTGCATAAAGCCAGTGAATCATCCAGACCTGATTTGATCCCTGCCTTTTATAGTAAGTAGCTGTGTGATCAACTAACATAATCCCTCTTGGTTCTCTTATGTGTAAAATGTCAATAATAATAATAGTATGTATCTGATAGAAATAGGTAATGAGTAACAAACACCTGGTAAGAAATTATTAAGATCATTTGGCATGGTATAAGTTGGTATGGTTAAAGAGCTATGACTTCATAATGATAAAAGGGTAAATAAATTTGAAAAATCAAAAAGATACTGGCATAATAACAAAGGTCATGAGATTTACACAAATAGTAAGACAGCTGGTGATTTTACATTTTGTGGGTACGAAAATAGTCAATTCACTGATTAATGCATGTTTTGAGTATGGCAAAGATTCTCTGAAATTAAGACAATAATAATCTGTGAACTCCCATCCAATCAGAGTTCGGTATGCTTGCCCTATGGGGGCAAATGGATGACTAGTCAGTTTTGATAAAATACAGATTGGGGGTGATTGCATTGCCATTTCCATCACTCTTTCTTTAGGGACATTTCCCTACTGAAGACTTCATTCCTCTATTAAACCTTTGATATAATATCAAGTGTCCTGGGAGTTATAGGGTTCTAATCTCAGATCTCCTACCATCAATCTTTAAGGATCCAGCTGAAAATGAGAGAGAGAGAGTCTATAAACCAATAATTATTACAGGAATCTCCTTAAACCAATTTCATTTAAAGATTCAAGAACAATTGGTATATTACAGCTGACCAAATTATTCTTTTTTTAACAAAATTATTCTTTGCAATATACTTCAATGACATGTATGACAATACATGACCCTCAAGTACACACACAGATATTCTCATTCCCTAACTTCCCTGAAGTCTTAGGTTAGAGCTGAAAATTTGGTATTTACCCTTGAATAGTCAAATATATTTCTTAATCCAGGAATTAAGAACATCAGTCATCTCCCTAAATGAGCTGAAACCAGCAACACTTACCAATTTAATCTCCTAATTTATAATGGATATTTTATGACAGTTTAATATTTGGTGATATCTGAACATTCCCAACTCAATTATCTGAATTATAGCACTATAGATTTATTTTCAAAAAACAGTGTATAACTTAGTTTTATGTGCCATAACTACAAAATAATGTACCACCAATGACAGATACAAAAATCAAGATGGAAACTAGAGTAACATAAGAGGAAAAAGGTATTTCAGGAGGACAAATTGCATTTTGGAGAAAAAATGCAAAGCAATTGCAAAATATACAAATTAAGGAAGTTACCTGTTAGATGAAACTCTTAAATCAACTGAAGAAGGAGTGACAGGAGGAGGAGGAAGAGGAGGAAGACGAGGAAGAGAAAGATGCCTATTTAAACATATAATAGTATTGTTCACACTCCTGTCATGCTGTCCTAAGTTAATAAGAAAAATGCACAAATAATAGTGTGTGCATTTTCCATTTTGAGGGTGACCACATTCAGAAGGCAAGGTCCATTCACATGGCATTGGAGCTGAATGCAAATGTCAGCTCAATTAAACAAATTAAAACTAGATGTCTAAGCTGTGTGTGTGTGTGTGTGTGTGTGTGTGTGTGTGTGTAAGACTGTGTGACTGAATGACTGTTTTCTGAATTTTGCTAGAACAGTGCCCATCTAAAAATGCACTGACTAGACAATTCAATAACAAAAATGAAACATAAAAAATGTCTTATTCTATACTTTAAAAAATAACTTCATTTTACAACTGAAAAATGGAAAAGGCTAACATTTTAGAAACTACTTTCCTTTGCAAATAAAGGATGCTAAATTTTATGCTAAGATTTTAGCTCTTACAGAGACCTAGAACCAAGAATTGTATTAACATTGTACATGAAATTACATTGTTCATAAAATATACAAAATACACTTAAACTTACATTTGTAGCATAGCATAGGATAAGTTTCAGCTTACATTGTAATATGGATAAATAGCATTTGGGCTTCTAATCAGTCCTTATTCACAGTTTCTTTGTACTTAATATTTAAAAAAATCAGTAAAGACCTGTTCCCTAGTTGACCAAACCACTACTCCATCAGGGTGCACCAATAATACCCTTTTAGATGGAACTTTAAACTAGTACTTTTTTTCTAGTTTCTCAGAGGTGGTTAAATTTGTTGCACTTCAGAGATGCACTTTTTCCAGTGAGGTGGACCTTCCTAGTCAGTGGTGAACTTCCGGAGATACCCCCAATTACTGCAGTTAAATAATACTTCCTTCATTTTGGTTCTCTCCAGAAAAGAGTTTTTATGTTTTCCCTCCAAGAGGTCAATTCCTCTGGGGCTGTAATAATGGCCTGTCAGAGTGGCTCAACTGCTCATTCAAATCCAGTCACTTCTGGGGTCTCCTTAGACTCTTTATAACAATGCCATCTGTCTGCATGGTATGCAAATACACAAGGGACTATGTCCCAGACTCCTCAAGGTCAGCAGAGATGACAAAAGTGATTAGGATCTCACTGAAAAGTCTTTGGCCACAGAAAAGCAGTATTCATTCACCTCTGTCACTGCATATAGAAAATGGGAAAATCTAAAGCAGAATACACAAGAAGTACATGTAAAGCCAGGCCTTCCTTGGTAAGACAGAGGTGGGCAAGCATTAGCTGGAAGTCAGGAAAGGCAGAGAAGTCTTGGGTGCGCTCTCTGCCACGCCGTTAAGCAAATTCTTCCCAGTTGGCCTACCCATCCCTCATACATGCTTTCCTTTCCTCCTCTGTCTTCACACAGTGACAGATTTTTTTAAAATGCATATGTTGTCAGGCCGCCTATACTTCCTGCCGACTCCAAACATGTCAGTGTTGTGAGTTCATAATCTGAATCTTCTAAAAGTCCTACAAGAATTGGTTCCCTGGCCACCTCTTATTTCATCTTGTACCTCTCTCCCCTCAGTTTCCACTTCTTCCTCTTCATATGCACAAGACTCCTTGCAGTTTCTCAGGGACATCATGGTCCTGCCTGCCTAAAGTCTTCACATACACGGGCCCTGAACTTGCAAACTGCCTCACACACTGCATTCACATACTTCTGTTGTTTCTTTAGAATGCAGTCTTTACAAACATCACTTCTTTAGGAAGGGGTCCTTAATTTCTCCATGGGAGCCAAATCCCCACATCAGCTGATCCCCTGATCCCCATTCTTCTGATTGGGTGATTACTAGATTACTGTTTCATTATTGCACTAATTTGGAGTTCCCATGAGGGAGGACCATGCCTTTTGTTCTGTTTTAATCAGCATTTTATACCCAGTCCTAGCACAGTGCAGGTGATATTTAACGCAATGTGTTGCATGAATGATAAATGCACAAATTAATAGAGTTAATCAGAATTAAACATGAATGAACATATACTCTGATCCTCAATTTCTTAACTGCAGATTGAAGGTTCACACAAGATACTGTCTTTCATAACTCTGACAACTTAAATAATTATTTTATTTTTAGATCTACATTACTAGCTATAGATTCTGTTTATATTTAGGACTCATTCATTCAACTTATGTTGAAAACTGGAATGCAAAGATAAAAGATAAATATCTCACACTCAAGATATTAATAATTCAATTGCGAATTCAGAAAAGTTTATTACAATACAGAGTGCTGACTATTTTGACATGGGTATCTGCATAAAGCTATGAGGGGCTCTAGCACTATATCTAAACTTTCTTGCAGAACGAATAATGGCAGAGAAGGGAGATAGGAAGAAATATCTACAAGGCTTTCCAGAAGACGTGAACAAGAACTGAACTTCAGATTAATCAGGCAAAGAGGGAAGAAAGAGGAAGAACTTTCTGAAATGGTGCGCAGGCAGAGATGAAAGAGAATTTGCTTTCTTTGTCATAGCTACATATAGCTAGATGCATGTGGTTATAGCTAGGAGAATGTTCTGTGCTTTCAGTTTCTCAGAAATCAGGACTCATTTATCTGCTTCAGCATATTAATTTGAATAGATATTTCAGTCATTGCTGTTGTTTTATGGACTGGGGACACTGAGTGATATGAATGTGCTTCTTAGCAGACTGATAAAATGAGAACCAACAAGGAGATGGGAAGGACCAATAAATTCTGGAAACCTACTTTTTAAGGCCTGCACTCCCATAACTGAGGCTGAGAGTGATTACCTGGGGAGAAGGAAAAAATAAGCAAATGATTCAAAGGAAGAAGGGGAGAAGAAGCCCTGCAAATGCAGTGGACAACTCTCCAGTCAATATGGCTGAATAGGAAGCGTGTGGCCATAGAGATTTCCCTGTTCTCCAAAAGCACCTGCAAACCTACGTGACGAAATTGACCCTCTGCGTGCTTCACCTCAACGCCACATTCTCATCCTTGTCATCACAGTTGCCATTTCTCAGTGAAGCACAGAAGTTTTACATCTTTTAAAGGTTGTATATTTGAAGTCCTTCTCCTAGGGAGCAAATTCAGTTACTGCACAGACAAAAAGCAAGTAAAATTACTTTAAATGCTGATATTATTTTTAAAGGGCAAATCCATTTCCGAAACCAAATTAAATGGAAAAGCCATCAGAAAATCACAGTAGGTCTAAAGCCTGTGTTTAGGTATATCATTTAGTTGCCCAAATCAAGCTAACTTCAAAACCAATGCCTTTTTGTCTCAGAACAAATACTTTACAAGAAAAAATTTTAAAAAATATCAAAAAAGGCTTCATGTTAGATGTTCTGTCACAGACCAGTGTGAGGCAGTTCCGAATGTCTCCTGCCACACTAGTAGGTAAAATACTTCCATATCTTCCCTTTCTTTGCAATGATTATCTAATCCAAGTTCTACACATAATTTGCAGTTTGAAAGCAAACATGGAAATTTTTATCTGGCTTAAATATAAGTGTATACACAACTAAATGAAAAGCATTTTCTTATCCCTCGCTCCCAACTTTTCTCTGTACTTACACAAGTGACTGCTTAATGTTTCAGAGGTCTCCCAGGACGGTAAAGAGAGCTCTTTTACCTGCTGTAAATCAGAACATTTATTTGCATTTTTTAAAGGGTCAAGTATAAGGTGAAGGATAGAATTAAACTGTGAGTGGTGAGCATAATGCAGCATTCACAGATGCTGATTTATAATGATGACACCCACTGTTAGCCTACATAATGTCATAATGCCAAGTTACTTCGATAACATTTTTTAAATTAACTAAAAAAAAATAAAATCCATATTTTAAAAACTAAACATCCCCAAGGGTTTCTAGCCCTCTAAGCACCACATTAAAGTTGTTTACATTCCAAACTTAAGCAAGAGTTGAAACATAATTCCAACATGACATTATGCACGGTGATCATGTGGACCCCTCTCAGCTTTGGAAATGCCAGGTCTTGCTCCAGACTGCTGTCATCCTGGCCGACAGCCTCGTGAAACAAGAGCTACCCGATTTTTCTTCTTCAAGTGGCAGGGTGAACTGTCAGGAATTTCTTCAAGAAATCTGGAAGGTAAAATCTCTCACCTGAAATGAGACCAGATTAATAGCAGCAGAGGTACGAGATCATGCTACAGACATACAATACATTATTGATGACACAGGACATTTTACAAAGATGATTTGGAGAAAGCTTTGTCCATCAAGGGAAAAGAAAAGCTAGAGGTGTCTGAATCTCAAATTTCTCGTTTCAGGTTTCTCTATAGCTGGGTTTTGTCTGGGCCTCTGTCTTCCATCACATCTTCGGCTGACTGTACCCCAGCAGTTGTAAAGCTGTGATAGTCACTCTTTGGGAAGTACATTTTCCTGGGAGAACTGGAGGGAAATTTAGTTGTTTTGGAATTTTGCTCTCTCTCTCTCTCTCTCTCTCTCTCTCTCTCTCTCTCTCTCTCTCTCTCTCTCTCTCTCTCTCTCTCTCTCTCTCTCTCTCTCTCTCTCTCTCTCTCTGTCTCTAACAGTATACAATTGCTTTTATGTTCTAATGAAGAATAATTTTTTTTTAAGTATCTACTAATCAACTTTGAAAACTGCCTCCACTATAAAAATATGTGCATCCCCAGGCCAGCAAAGGGGAATAGAATATCAATTATGCAAATCCATTGGTGTCATACCTACAGACATTTTATGTGAATAGTCTTCCCAAAATGGGCATTGCAATCTATTGAAAACTGAAGTACCAGCTAATGAGGAGGCAAAGGTTTGAGACCATAACTGGTGCATGTTCTATGTGCTCTTTCAGCACTGCAGCCCTTATTTTGTCAATTTGCGCCTTTCTCTCTCTGCCCTTGACCCTCAGACATGGTTTCCAACAGAATGATATTGCCAATGGTAGATATGTAACGTTATATTAGTGTGCTCACTTTAATAGCAATAAAGTTCACAGCTTTATCTGAGAAAAATCAGCATATGTCTACCTTCTTGTGGAGTGAAAGTGGTGACTTCAGCTCTGTAAATTCCAGCTTTTTAAACAGGAAACAGTGATTCTCTCCTACCTCCTCCACAGATTTTATGATGGCCAAGTAATAAAACATAAAAGTATTTTTGAAACATTTTGAGGATCCATGACAGATATTCAGAAATCTAACCACTAAAGTGACTTGAAATCTCATTTGGCTAATAAAGATGGACTAAGACGGAACTCAGAAAACTATCTGAATTAAGAAAAATGTACAACTCTGCCTATTGAAAGTGATCTTTACTTTAAATTACCTTGACTGACCTGTTCGATTACTCAAATACACCAGATATCTTTTTTTCTTTTTGCCCATACTTGTTTTGAGCGTCAAAGTTGAAGATATTATTATTGTCATCATTATTATCATAGTGAATCACACCTGCCAGTCACAATTCAATTACTCTTGAACATGTGGGCAATTGTTTTTCATGCTAAAAAAATAATAGGCACATGTTGCCTGGTTAAATGACATATCTAATAGGTTTCCAAGCTGATTCACAGCAATCATTCACAGCAATGATTTATATTTTCACGACTAAATGCCCACCACGTAACCCTGTCTGGATTTAATTCTGTGCCACATAACAAAAGTGCTCCCTGATTCTAAATTGTCCTGACTATGTCTTCAGCATTACAAGTGTATCCACTGGTGGGAACATCACTATACACCTTAACTAGCATCCTGACATTGTTATAGCAGCATTTATGGAACTTTAAATTGACTAATCTTTATAGCACCTACTTTGAACTTACAGCAGAAAGAAATCTTAGGAAATCCTTTGACTCTACTTTCTCAGCTTCCCAGCCCTGTATATCAACTTCCTCTTAGCCAATATGCCTTCCAGTACAGACAAGTTGTGATTCACTCTGCTCTATGATTTCCCTACAAGGATATGGCTACCCCTGTCTTATTTATGATTAACCCTGAAAGGCCAGCTGAATCCTTATTTTGCTAGAGGGTGCTGGTTCTAACCACTGATCTGGGGAAATAACCAAGCAGACCTATTGCCCAAAATTAAACACATACATCTTACCATGAGCAATGGCCATGTAATGGAGCTAAAGCTGGAAATTTCCAGGTTCCATCTGTCCTTAAAGAGCTAAGGTAATGCTTTGAAAGATGAGATTAAAGAAAAGTAGCAACTTCATTTGCTGAAATATGAAACAAGGCCCCAAAGAATTTCAGTCAATCACAGAGAAAAATGTTGCTTTAACAGGAGAATGTGCAATGGATTGGAAACATGCTTTTGTTCAGATCCTTCAGTTACATCTCACCCTGTGCAATAGTGTCTGCTATATCCTTTGATAGTAGAAACCACTCGGAATAAAGCAAATTGTAAAAATAATTGTCATTTGAAACATTGTTATAGTTCATAAGTTGCCGAGTATCTTGACTATTTCCTTTGATATCTATATGCCCCTGGCATGAGATTAGTGGTTTATGAACCAACTTCAGGTAGAAGTACTCATTAGATGTGAACTGCACTGAGATGGAAATACCAGCCTTCTCAGAAATGGGAGCACCTCAGATTCTGCAGGAAAGAACAGGAAGATGATGGACGCCAAAACACTAACAGCAATGAAATCAATGTCATTGTGTGGGATTTATTGCCTTCAGTTCCTTAGCTTCTTAGACTTAGAGTGCTTGAGACAGCAGAAAAAATACTTACCTGCTATCTTTAGTATTCAGTATAATCTGAGCCTTCTCTTTGCATTTTTACAATTTTATTTTCAAACAAAACAATGTGAATAATATAGTTGTGTTCTGATATACTTCTAAAGTTGGCACTTCTGATTATACACAAAGAATACAACAGATACAATAGAATAATTTAAAGACAAATTTCAAGTATTTCAAGGTACATCATTTTTCACCAAAAAGACATCAAAGAATACTCACATATGGTGTAGAACACTTGGTGATTTGGTGGAGGGCAAGGTGTACTGACATATATATGAGGAATGGGTAACCTATGCAAGTGAGTTTATTTTAATGTGTAGAATACATTTTTAGTAAATAAATGAAAAATAAGAATACTCAAATACTTTCAATAATGGTGTTCTTTACAAAAAATTGCATTGAAGGAACACTGCATTATAATATCATATAGATTTAACATGTATATGTTATAAATTAACATATACTACATTAATCTTACCACCAACAGTCCAATTCTATGCCACACCATATAACTGACCCTGGCAACCTCATTTACCTATCTCCCTACACCATCCTCTCTGATAATCTCTAATTTGATTCTATAGTTATTTTTTTATCATAATAACTACAGAAAATTGTAAGTCATTGTCCCAAAGACAGACTCTAAAATCCTTTAACAGGTTAAGAGAAGAGAAAATTATCTTTTAACTAGCAGCATGAAGGATTTGGCTTTTGTTTCCTCCTACTGAATCAATCTAACATATGATCAGGCCCTCAGCATACTCATTCTAAGAACTTGAACCCACACAATCTGGCCTACCACCAATCTTTAAGAGACTGATTGAATCATTTTTGAAATTTCATTTTTGAAACACTCAATTTCCACTCTTGGATCATGTAGCACTAAGAATACCACACCAAAGTTGGCTGAGTACCCTGGAGGCAAGAGAGGAGGAACCTGAAGGAGAGAGCGCCCACATCAGTGAACGCTGGGAAATAAGGAGAAATAATCACATTGTGTGACTACATATTTGTGTAATAGTTCCTAAAAAAGAAATTTCTGCTGGGTAGACTAGACAGGTGTCAAATGATATACGGTGAAAAAGAGAGCCGGAGATAAGAAAAGGTGGCAAAAAGTGTAATATCTCCTTTTATAATATATTTGGCAATAGCATTCCCTAGTGGAGCAGCACTTTGGTCAGCTCCCTTCAGTCAAGAGCTCAGGCTACACATTCCAAGGACTTGAGTTCAAAACTGGGTGCCAGACTGAAAACCAAGATGAATAACTAAATAAAGTACTTCTGCATCCTCTCTCTTCCTGCCTATCTCTGCTTGCCTTAATCTCTGCTTGTACCTTCGCTTTAAAAAAAAAAAATGGCAATGAAGACAGGAGGAAGATTGATGACCACTAAAAAGATGAACACAAGTATCGGATTTATGCCTAGATAGGAGTCCAGCAACAGTCAAGATGGAAGCATTGCAATAAATCCCTGTGGAGTGCTGGCTGAGCAAGGAGACAAGGGAGGCCAGAAAGTGAATGACTAGACTCCTTCCTCAATGAAACTTTAGTCAGGCTGCTGTAAGGCCTGCAGGTCTCAACCTTGGTGTCCATCCATGTTGGGACTGCCTTACCCAGTTGTAGCAACCTTTGTGAAATCAGTTTAAGGAGAAATGGTCATCCTTGCTATCTGAGTAAATCCCTCAACAACTCAGGTATCTGATCCCATTGGTTGGCCTTGAATATAAATCCTTTAGATCTGCAAACCAGAATCCTCCCTTACTCCTGATGTTTTCCTTTTAATAATTTCCCACCCATGACCCCCAACTTGCCTCTTGGCTGTAAAATTGCATTTATCTATGTTGTTTTTAGACTCACCCCAAGTTTATACTGAGGCTTATTTCTCCCTTTTGTAATAATACAGAATAACATTAGTTTTACTGCTTTAATTACTGTCCTGATTTGCTTTTTCTTTAACTAGGCAGAGGGAACAGGTTAAAAATGAGGAATCCCCAGGGAGAAAAACTAAGTTCAATACACAGAGAAGTAAGGCTGAACAAAAAACACCTATTTGGGGAAGAAAAACTTATACAAGGAAAACAGACATGTTGAACAATTCTGTATTCCAATTCCTATTAGATTACTTTAGCTTCCTGGTACTTTACTATTTTCTCATCATTTTAGAAAACATATTTAACCAAAATTTGCTCTACTAGTTTCCTCAGAGATAAGAAGTTCAAAGCGCAAATATGCTGTAGAGAAGTACGTTTCTGACTCGGACCATGCAACCACATTACGTGCAGGAAATTGTTACAAACAAGGAATACACATCTTCTCTTCAGTAAGACATTCATATAAGTACAGGTTACAGTGCAAATAACCCATTTGTCACCTTTCATGGAAATGATATACATGGTTCAGCACAAGACTCTTACAGGGATCATGTGGCACCATCTCTCCCTTTAGAGACACATCTTAGGAAGAAAAAGAAGCCCAGTGTGACTTTCTTGTAAGAAACAGGAGTAAAAGATAAACTACTGTTCGATATGTGTCTAGTTGAGAGCTGTTGCTCCAGCATGGTGACCAAGAGTGACATGGTCCTATCAGACAAACATGTGAAGTCAACATATGTTGTTCCAAATTCTTCTCTTCTAAAACCAATACTCTCTCTTTATATTCTGACATTTTCATAAATATATGTGCACAAAATTCACTGATAAATTTTCAGGATGCAGGAATGTGGGACTATTAAAGAACTGAAATGCTACATTTGAGTCCTATTTCTGTCACTTACAAGCTATGTGATCTTTGTCAAGTTGGCTTAACTCTTTGAACTTTGTGTTCCTTAACTGTAGCTCAGAGCTCTGTTGACTAAACAAGATGATGACCACAAAGCACTTGCCTGGTATGAAAAAGGCACTCAGATTGTCATTGCTTCCCTCCCTTTCACCGCTGTGGAGCCTATTTTAAAAGAAAAACTTTGAGTAGTAATTACACTGTAAGAATATGGCCCTGGATCTCATGAAGGGACAGCATTTGTTATGTGAGCTGCATTACCTGATTCACACTGATGTGATCCTGGGTGCTGATGAGGTTAATCTATCATAATTCTTTAGAGAATGAAAATGTGGGTCACCCACACGACTTTTACCTTTAGAAGGGAAAAAGCACTATTAAGCACTCTTTCATAATCCAGAGAACTTGTTGGGATTTTATGAGCAGTCATCTAGTTAGGCATCTTCGAACACTTTGAAAGGATAAACAATTTCAGGATTCTGAAGTTATTTTTCAAAATGCTAGAAATCCAAGCATGTAACTGTATGAGCAGTATCTTGTACCTGGCTATTCAACTGACAATTTCATGAATTACTGAGCAAATCCCCTATTGACATTTATAAAAGATCACCTCCTGGTATTCTGTGTCCAAAGTCTAAAATTATCTACGAAGAGTGTCCCAAAGCAAGGCCTACAAGTCTTCTATGTCTGAAGTTAAAGTATTTGGGAAACCTAATGTCACACTCCTACCTCCCTGATCCTGTCAAGTTATCAAGGAATGCAAGTCCTCTACCTACAGTGATAAAATATCTTAATTGTTCTAGGACAGAAAATATCTCCCATCACTCTTCCTCAGTAAGGTATTATGTCCAAAGCATAGGTTGAAAGAAAGATGTTAAAGGCCTCATGCATGGTTGAGAGTATGAACTGATAGGGAAGTAAAAGAAGTTCACAATGACAGTGGAAATCAGCAAGTAAGGAACAAAGCTTAAATGATTAATGGATTTCACAGACAGAACTGGACTTTTGGAAGGTGGTCGCATCTATGTGGTCTCCTGCATACGATCTTGTTTGATATAGATAATAAAAGGGAATTTATTCCAGGAACATAGCATAAGAAGAGTTCTGGCAGAAGATGTGACCGATTCATGGAAGACACTTTTTATATTGTGGGATAGTAGACAGATAGTTGTTTTCACTGCTTGAATACTAGATATTCACTGTATTTGTAGACTATAAACTCCATGAGGGCAGGGGCTATGCCTGTTGTATGCTTCACTGTGTGACTATTATCTAGCCTCAGTGGCTCATCCTAACACTCTGAACATGACAGAAATGACATTTCTAGACTCCATAAATAGCTGCTGAATAAATTCATATGTGTTCATTAGTAGATGAAGGAGGGTAGAGAAGTTCTGGTTTTGACTGTGTAAAAAGCATAGTAGATCCCTTAGTAAGAAAGAATATTTACTATGCTGGCTATATAAATTAAAAGTCATCTTGAAAATCTAGAAAGGTAATATAAAACCAATAAGATAGCATTTATTAATGATAATTAAAAATTATATATTTATATCAAAAAAGGAAAATAGGAGAGCCATTGGTGTGATTGCTAGGGCTCTTTCAAAACTTCATGAGCCCAATTCTGTAGATAGTACAATTTATCTCGGTGTACTACAAAGGAATAAAATGTAATAAGTGAGCTCATTCATTCAGGAAATATTTGTAAAATACAGAGATGCTGCTTTGCCATTCGAGATTAGTGAATTTCTTGAGCTGGCCTCCAAATACCCACCCATAGTGCCTGATATTGTATAGGCACTCAACAGACATACACAAAATACAGACATGGATAGAACCTCTTCAGCCTCCCACTTCTAACATGTACTACTTAATAGTCATCACTTTTCCATCTAAGAAAATGTCACTGTATGGCATGTTTATAGTACTGGATTTATTGATCTTCAAGGAGACACAAATAAGAGTGAAGATAAGGAAAGACAAAGGTTTATTTCATCAGAACAGCAAAAAGCATCCCATTCTACCTTATTTGAAAACAGGATTTTTATATTTTCCTCCAAGCTCCTTCAGTTCAAAACTGCAATGCAAGTACTCTTTGGAGTCTAAAGAAACATCTATTCTAATTCTTTGCACATATGAGGCATTAAAAGTATTTGTTTACTGTTCAAGTTAGAAGATGCTTAATACAAACTTCTACCAGCATAACATTACATAAATATAAATACTGAGGCAAGTTGCCTGTAATGAACCAAAATATAAATACTGATAGCAATGAACTGTCTCACGTTGCTGAACCTGAATACCAGTATAAAGGAAATACATCATTTTGTCAATTAAGCTTCCAGATATACAATACCCAAGGAACGAAACAGAATCTACACTGACTTATTCTCATTGCTTAAATTACTATATAGTAGTCCCCTACCCCAGGTTTCACCCTGGGTGATGTTGGTTACCATTTGGGCCACAACTGAGAGGGGTTGGGTGGGGTTGTGAAGAGAAAGATAGAGAAGGGGGTGCTGGGAGAAAATACAACAGTCTTATAACTTTCATTACAGTGTATTTTTATAATTGTTCTAATTTATTATTTTTGCTAATCTCTTACTGTGTCTAATTTATAAATTAAACTTAACTTCATTGTATGAATGTATGTATAGAAAAAAATAGAGTATCCATAGGAGTTCAGTATAGGCATTCACTGGGGGGCTTGGAACATGTCATCTGTGGTTAATGGGAGAGTACAGTACTTAAAAGGTAACTTCAAAACTGATCTGCTTTATAAAGCCCTAGTGATTACTAGATAGAGATGAATGATGATTTGTGAGGAAGACTTGATAACAATTATTTTGAAACTCTTTGCTGAAGAGGTTACTTGCCTTGCTAGACCTGCCTTGGGCTCAAACCTTACATTCAAAGCATGGCAATGAGGATGACTTTGGAACTGGATGCATAGATATCAGTATAGTATAATTAAATAATTTTGATATATCATTAAAAGAGTTCGTTGGAATGAGATCCAAGACCAATTTGCCTTACTTTACACTCCGCTTTAGAGGCAACATGGTACCGTAAGGTCTTGTAAACAGACAATAAATTAAAAAGATACAGTTGCATATAAAATCCATTGTGAGAATAAAAGGAAATAAAACTAATGCTCAAGTCTTTTTTCCTTCAACACTGGCTTCAGTAAGGAAATACATGTCTCAAATGTATTAATTCAAATGTAACATATGGTGGCTTGTGCTCATGGACCCCAAAAGTCTTTGATCAGAATGCAGGAAGAGATTCTAATGCTGTAATTAGGAGCAAAGTGACTTTCTTGGCAAAACAGAAAAAATAAAAACAGTCTCTCAAGTCCACGATCGTTATTTACCTCTCCTGATTTGGAGTTATCAAATAGAGCATTTTCTTCTTCCTTCAAACGTGGGTTGCAACTTTACTTTTGAAAACAAACTTTTAAAATTTAGGATTAAGAAATATTTAAACTCTGATGTCCCTAACAGGATGAACAGCAGTATAATGATGAATATTAAAGTACTCATCACTTATAGAGCAAACTAATTGTAAAGAGGATCCATTTTTAATGACATGCCAAACAAAATAAATTAATGAAGATAAGATAAAAGAACCTCTTCATGGAAGGACTTTACCCTAGGAGGGTATGAATTCTGGAGAGTATTGACAGAACTGCATTTAATATGCCAAGAGTTTCATGTTTCTACAACTATAAAATATAAAGTATCCCCTAAAGTAAGACTTCTAGAGAGAAAGAGATGAGAGAATCTGTAGAAGCTTTTAAACTTTTTTTTTTTTAATGTTTCTGGGAACCCTGAAGCTTGCTCTCAATTTTTTTTTTCTGGAAAAATCTTTGGGAAAGAAAAAGGAAATATGTCTATCAAGACCTGGGAATGTCCCAGATCAGTGTGTGTGTGTGTGTGTGTGTGTGTGTGTGTGTGTGTGTGTGCGCGCGCGCGCGCGCACAGGCGCGCACAATGTAATCTCCACCACGACCTTTTGAGGTCGATTTTCTTATCTCCATTTACAGATGAATAAACTGACATTCAAAAAAGCAACAGAAAAACACCAATGGAAGTAAAGTAAAATCACCCAGGATCATCTAGTTCATAAAGCCCATTTGGTCATCATTTTCTATCATTCTAGTGCCATGAGTTTATACCTATAGGTACAAAGGGAAGCGAGAATCATATAATTAAGGGAGTAGAAAGGGAGAAAATTTGTCCTCTTCTCCACCAGTCAGTAAGAGACACCAAATTTTCAGAGGGCTCTCCACAGCATACATGAAGGAAGGACATGGGAGATTCTAGACGGGGAAGGTTGCTGACTAAGCTCTTCGGCATGACACTACCTCCACCAGTACCACTTCTGAAATGGGCAAGTATGAAAACAGAACCATAGGAACCAGCTCAGCAGCCCCTCTCATTCCAACTGTGTGCAGTTCAAGGGCTAACACATTTCCTCCCAATTCTTCAGAGCTGGTCTCTTGCAGAAGTCTCATTCTGAAACAAAGAAGTCAAGGACGACGGAGGACAGCTCCACAGGCGAAGGAGTTCTTCTAACCCTTGAGCCCTTCCTTTAATCAAAGAAGCCATCTGCCATACCCTCAGCCTCTACCCTTCTCCTAATCCAGAGAGGTCATTTGTCCATATACCCAAGAAGAATCTAGAAAAGGAAGTTATCTTTACTTTCAGACTAAAGATGAATCATTCCTCCTTGATGTGGTGACCTAGTCCCCTCTCTGGATACAACAGGCCTCAATACAAGTCAATATATGTCTTTGGTCTATCCCAGCTACCTCAAAACTTACTGACATGTAAATTCTCCATATGTGTGTTATTTAGTTTGGTATTTTCTCATACTAATCACACCTAATGTCAATTTGTCCCTTTGTCCAGTCTGTGAAGAACCTCAGAAAAATGGGGGCATATTTCCTTGGACTCCCACCGCAGCACAGTGTAGTGGAACAGAGCCTGACATCCCACTGCCTGATTAGGACCTGGTTACCACTTCCCAACAATGTAACGGAGGTAAGTCCCTTCGTCTCTGAATACCTAAGAAGCCTCATCTATAATAACGATCTCAGCTTTATATGGCTGTTGGGAGCATTAAATTAATTACGTTATGTGAAATTCTTTGAGCAGTACCAGCCAGGTAAGTACTCAAAGATATCAGTTGCTACTGACATTTTATTATTTCTGCAAATGATATTGAATGCAAACCCTATGTTGAATAATTCAACAGAAGAGTAACATCTACCACATTGACAATGACCTTTGAGAAGTATAAAACTAAAAAATTAAAAACACCACATTACAGTAGAGGTTTCCTTTGGTAATGAAATGTAAACTCCCTAGATACCAACAGTATCATCAATAAAAGCAGGAGAGACAGACTATCTGAAGGTCAGTAACAAAAGGTTTAAAATTGCTCCTTAATTAGTGTCATATCAACAGCCAGGTTATTGGCCATTTGGATCTGACTCATTATCAATGAAATTGCTGTTTAACCTCTTCCCCCAGATATAAGGAGAAGTCAGAGGAGTGAGCAGGAGGATCAGCAGAACACACCACTGAGAGCCTCTTTAGAAATAACAAAACAGAACCAGTTTCCCTCATTAAAAAAAAGCCTTGAAGAGAAAGCAGAGCACTACTAGAGTAAGAAAAAATAATTTCTCATCAAATTACCTAAAAAATTGGAGAAACAATAAGCCATATGACACTTAGCAACACTACATAATTATGTGCTCACCTAGAGCTGAAGGAGCAAACCAGCCATGGCAAAGGTGAATTTTGGAATCAGCAATAACATGAGAACACAACTCTGTCCTTTCCAGTCATGACGACAGAGGATTTATGAAAGTGCTTCCTCTGTTGCTGGTGAGTAATCATGCCACATTGTTCTTCTATATGAAAACTAATGGACAGACGTTGGCTGCAAGGTTCACTGAAATTCAGTATAAGTGTTGTGGGAGTTTTGCAGCAAGAATGTAGGTATTCTGCTCTGTTCAAACAGAAGGCTTACTTAGAAAAAAAGCAATTTTCATAACTTGCTATATCTCTGTTAATATGCATTCTTTACAGTAGATTATTTTAAGACACAATTTTCTATCTTGAAGTAATTTCTCATTTGTCTGGAAAACTATGAAATCCATAGTTTGTTGAGATGTTCACCTAAGGCAGCTACTGGCCCATTACTAGTTAAGAGGATAAAATATGCCCTGACAATGCAGGAAAAAGGATCAAAACAAAACAAGGAAACTCACTCACCCAGTGTGTCTTACTGACAAGATCAAAGACATATCCACATCTATGCAAACAGCTATTCACTGAGCAAATTTATATTAAATATTTAACTACTTTCAGGTTTTGAGCTAGGTGCTATGGATAAGAAGACATGTTTTCAAGTCTCAAGAAACAGTGTACTTGAGAACAATAAAACAGAAATTACATTAGAGTAATAGGTGCTGCAGTAAATGTACAACAAAGAGTGGGGTGAGGAGGGTGGAATATAGAACATGATGGTCACACAATAATTCTTTGAAGAAGTTAAGTCATAGTCTTGGGAATATAAATTAATTCATTTCCACTGAACTAAACATCTCACACTAAAATAGAAGGATTTAGAAAAGGGAATATACATATACAAGTACATACAGTCAATAACCTACAAACGATGAACTAAAGTGCGTGACCTAAAACAAACTTGTCCACAGAAAGTTTACATAAAGTAAATATGACAGGTATCAGTGAATGTATGACTGGCTGGTTGTGCCTAAGTTATTCTATGAGAGAATAATCTTTACTAAGAAGCCTGATAAAAATAGGTTAACTAAACTAAAAAAAGCCTGTCTAACAAGGCCTTTTTCCTCTACCGCCAGTCAATCACGTGACCTTAGGTAAATCAGCCACTTAGCAATTGTGAACCTCAATGTGTCCACTATGAAATAAACAAATTTGAAACAGGCTCTAGATGGTGCAGCAATAATTGAGATGTAGTATGGGAGGAGGGAAGGGGGGGAGTCAGTGGCCCACCTCTGTCTCTTGCATACATTGGAGCCACCAGGGGAGCTTTTACTGGAAGACATGAGGAGTAATTTTATCCTGAAAGTCATTGAAAGAGGTAGTCTCTGATATCCTTTGGAGCCCTGATACTATTAAGGTATCTGGGCTACTCTCCAAACCTTGCTAATGCAAAGAAGGTGAGGAAGATCATGATTCCTTGAGTTATTTGCAATTTGGTATTGATAGGAAGGTTTTAAATCAGGAATTTATACACTTGGTATAATAAGACATTTCTCTTACACCTAAAATCAAATGAATGGATGGCTCCCAAGGTTTCAATTTAATACTGTGGAAGTTTCCATCTTTCCCTTGATGTTACCAAAATCCTATGTTGCCATATATAACAGGTTGGCACCCTTTTCAGGTCTACTCTCCTACTTTGGCTTTGGTTTTGCCTTCTGTCTTAAACCATACTCTTAAAACAACCAGCATATGTGTACATTGCCTCTGTTTCATAATCCATTTCCTTTTTACTGCCAGGTATTTTTTAGGATAGCATGCAAGACCCTCCTAATCTAGTACTCTCTGACTCTGCTGCCTGAGTACATACAAGATTCCTACCACCCAAATCAACAGGAGTTCCCTAAAAGTGCCAGCATCTTCTAAGCATCCAATGTATGAGTCCAAAATGTCTCTCCTGGCTTCCTGGCAAAAACGGACTTAATCATTTTGTCAGCAATCTTAATGAGCCTACCTTTTATTGAGATCTAATAACTTCTAGTCAGTCAAACTGCAGTACCTTTAAAACTTTATTGTAATAGCCAGAAAGCTCCTTGAGAAAAGGGGTTCTAATTTATCTTTGACTCCCCATAACCTAACACAAATGCCTAGCACAGGATAGGCATTAAAAAATATTTGTTGAATATATATGCCAATATGAATGAATGAATATTAATCTAAAATAACTATAATAATAAAGTAAAATGTTTAAATAACTTGACTTTTTAGAAACCGAAAGCATGATTCTCAATAGAGCTCTGTACACTTTGCTTTCTCTTTCCATGTTCATGTCCTACAGAGCAGGCAGCAGAATGATACAGGCTTATTAGGTGCTCCATACGTACTGAATAATTGAAAGACACCCACCGAAAGCAAGTATGTAAATATGTAACCACCCTGATAGTAAGAAAACATGGATCAGTGAAAATATTGTGTGTGTGACCTGCACTGTCATGCTTTCACATATGAGAGTTGGAAAAACCAGTCATATCTATACCACTGGGCCAGAAGATAATCAATCAAGTACTAAGCATGACTGAATGTATGAGGTCAGTGTGAGATTTCCCATTTGCTACACATAGTCAAACTATGCTTGGATGAAAACAAGAGATACAAAGCCAGGCTGTTGTAAAGCAGTCAGACTCCGCTGGGTAGAAAGCAAACTACTATTTTACATGATGACATTTTGTTTTCTAAGAAGGAATTTTAATATTTCCATTTTATTCAGACAAAGAGAGAGAAACTATCACATTTGACCTTTTCTTTCACCGATTATTTATCTTATTAAACAGCCAGCACTTAGGCTATCTCCTCTGATATATCTGCTATATTCGGTGACTACTCTGTACTGGCTGTCTTCGTGATTGCATTTGCAATAAGACTATGACAAATTGGAACAAGTCATGTTGCCCATCACCCTGATCCTAAATTCAGGGCATATACATTTTCTTAAATTGTTTATTAATCCATTTTCAGTCATTTGTCATTTTCCACCTGAACACAATATGTGCTCATTTGCACTGCATGCAGAGATACTTGGAACATTTGGGTTAGAAGGTCCCCTCCACAAAACAATTCTGTTATTCTAGATCATTCTTCCCATTGGTCCTAGAATTTTGTTCCCATCTGGTGATTCTAGAGACTATTCAGTTCTTAATTCTGGCCCTCTTCAGGAAGCCATCATCCCTGAAACTACATATGAAATGCCCAGCCACCGCTGTTATACTCATGAACTACCTGAGCATATCAAGAGAAAATGACAAGCCATAGGCAGAGCTCAGAAGAAGGCTTACTTATGTCTAGAATAAAATTAATAAGCTGCACTTGGTATACTGGAAAGGCCCATTCAGTGGCAATAGTCTGGACCAGCGATGTCTAAAAAAGTTGCCACTAGCCATGTGGCTATTTAAATTCAGTGAAAATTAAATAAATTTTAAATATATATTCATCAGTTGTGCTAGCCACAACTGGCCAATATTCATAGGTGTCCAGTGGCTACCATGTTGGCCTCTACAGATACAGAAAACTTCCATCTTCACACAGCATTCTATTGGATTCCACAAACTGGGAAAATACTTCAATATATAACATCATTCAACACAATCACAAAGTTAATAAGAAGGAAAAGGCATCTACCATTTTATCCTATACATTTATACTAGCAAATGTGACTGAAATAGTATGAAGGGCATGATAATGGGGAAAATATGTCATCAAAGGGTAATATTGACCCAAGGGGTTTGTTAGGCAAAGACCACAGGCCAGTCCTGGTGATTCTGATGAATCTGAATCCACTTACACATTCACCTGGGTCTGACAAACCTCACTGTAAAATCACAGCATAATTCACCATTACCATCACTGAAATAACAAGCATCTCCTATACTTCCTATTTTATCTTAGTTTTCCAGATTTAATGAAGGTAAACATGATTTTCTTAGACTAAAACATAGATAAACTATACATTCTTGAACCAGTTAACATGCTAACCACTCTTCAAAAGGGCTTTCTTCTCAATGATGGTATTCTAAAGTTCTATTTGATATAAGCAATGATTACTAGTGGTGAACTCTGGGGTTAAGCAGCCCTGAGTTCAAATTCTGAATTCATTATTCATTAGATTTGTGACTTGGCAAGCTATGTTACCAGGGTCATATTTCATAAAGTATGTTAGTAGTTCCTATCTTACAGATTTGGGGGAAGTAAAAAAGATAAATACATGTAAAAGATTTAGTTCACTATCACCCAATGAGTATTCATTAAATGGTATGATAAAAATGCTCCATAATATATAGGATCTTTTCAAAACTTGCCTGTCCTCATGACATCAATATTAACTGATAATAATAACATGCTATTAATATGTATTAACTTCAGACCATTGATAAGATAGAAAACACTGTGTGGTGCCTCCATAGGCTTGGGATTCTGAAGGCAGAGTGGAAAGTTAGACAGGTGCTGAAAGGTTAAATGTACAATGACATAATCCTGGGTCTACAATGTGCTCCTGGTATAAATCTGATACAACTAATGGCAATGGGGAGGATCAAGATATAAAGGAATCTTCAGCCACCAAACAACAAAACCAACAGAGAATATTAAGCAATCTTGATTGACGGTTTATATGTGTATAATACGTGCAGTATCTTCTGAAGAATGTTTCAGGTAAGAGGGTTGGGGGTTTATACGCTGTTTCACTATACAATAAATAAACAATGTGTGTATGTGTGTGTGTGTGTGTGTGTGTGATTTTGCTTTCCCAATTCCTTCTAAACATAAAAGGCTCCACCAAATCAGATTAATGGTATGGACTTGTTGTAATATGGTTGGCTGATGTTTTTAACTAACTGGCAACTTTTAGAGGGAGATGGCAGACAACAAACATATTTGCCAAGAGCTCATGAAGAAAAGTATTGTTTGGACAGGTTTAAGTCATGCTTGCTCATGGTGCCTCACATCATTGCACGTATTAAGAACAGGCAGCAGTTTTTTAAATATGTCCAGATTTCAAGAACCCACCTGCAAGCCAGTCCAGGAGGGCTTACATTTTACCTGAGCCAAAGAGTCACGCTAGTTGAAAATGTCTCCCCTGCTGACTTGCCCAAATGTTTAAAATATATAAGTAGGGAAACTCTGTCTTGAAGCACATAAAAACTTCTGTTAAAATCTGAGTTCGTTTTCTCATAAAGTTAACCCACTGAAACCTGCTTTCAAATGAGCACAGGATTGTATCAAATTTCATATATTCCCAGGAGGTTGTGGAGCATAGTTCTGGATGCAGAGGAACAAGAAAATCCAAAAATGGAGCAAGAGTTTCTGTTGTGTAGGAGTCAGGCATTAAAGAACAAAACAGGGACATACCCAAGCCAATAATTATTTGGTAGCTTTAACTAATGACAGTTCTTTCTCATTTGTTATCATTGCATTGAGAATCTACTGAACCATCACTGGTGCTCAAGGAACGAGCCACCGTGATACACTTTCTAAAGATATTCGGTGTTCTGTGTCAATCTTGAAAACTAATTTGCCAAATATATTTTTTTACAGCAATCACAATCACTCCAGGAAACAAACTCTTCAAGTCCTGGGTCAGGATTTCACTAGAAGATCCATAAGTATTGGGTCTTAGTTGTTTCTAGGATGAGCATAAATGAGGATAAGGGTAGAACAAGTGACAAACAGACAGGGAATCCTATGCTTTTGGGGGTGGTACATGAGCCAAGCCTACGTATCTATTGAATATAAACATTAGCACAGTCTGTGGGTAAACAAGTGGTTAAGATTATATTTTTAAACCAAAAGGGGCAGGCAGGAATGAAGGCAAATAGGCAGGCAGGCAGGAAGAGAAAGAAGGAAGAATCAACTTTATTTTATTTTTATTTACTTGTTCACACTGGTTGCTACCCACGGACCCAGATCTCAAATGCAGGAATATGTGGCCTGTTCCTTCAGAGGTGATTGACTTAAATACAACTCCACCAGGGCATACTGCAACTAGCTTAAGATTTTAAGTTCTCAAATCAAAAATATTTTCCTCCTCTCTTTCCTAATCTCCCACTCTTCTCCATGTGTCTTTCATAACAATGTTCCTTCCAAAAGTGCCCTTGCTTGGCCATGACTGAGCTATCTTCTTCTGAAGGTAAGAAGTGAGGAGAGAGTTTCATTGAACTTTTTCACCATTCAGTGGCTTTTAGCTTTTGAAGGATGCTACTATGTCATAGCTTTGTAAAGCTAGTTTCTATGTCCCAGTGTTTTTTCCTAAACAGATAAAAACCCAAGTTTTCATTTTATAAGAATACTCATTTGTAACCAAGTGTCCTTGAAATATCTGAAAAAGGTAAACTGATTCCTATATAAGCTGCATTCAAAATTATATAATTTTGACTGTAAGCAATTTTAATAAAATGAGTTATAAATCAATAGGGAGTTACAACTGAATTGTTCATATGTGCATCAATGCCGAGTTACATTTCAATGAGAGACTGTTCTGAGAAATTTCTAGTATCACCTCTCTAATTTTTGCTCTGGGAAGAAGTAGGATAACATTGCTGAAAGAAATATAAAATACTTAATTTTATGCAAAAAAATGGATGAGGGGACCTAATAAAATCATTGAAATAGCAGTCAACCTCTGTCATCATAAATAAAATCTAGGGCATTTAATGGCTAGGTACCTCCTACCTCAACTTACTTTGAAATTCAGAGCAACATCTCCATCTCACACACAGAAATACAAGTCTTGAATCCTGCTTGCAATTGGAGATTCAGTGAACTTCAAGTGAAGATCCATCTCAAACCAAGTCTGATTTCCTGACTAGTATATTGTATTTTAGAAGAATACTGTCTTGTTTGGGGCTGTCTTCAAAGTTATTACAGATGTACGTATGTAGATACATGTTAAAAGAGAGCAACAAGAGATAAATATGTAGTTATCATTGTCACCCTTCAGAAATGATCACCTTAAGGTGTTCAGGTCAGAGCCACCTCCTAGGTGACACTGATGAGCATATAAGTGACCTCCGAAGACATTCCTTACTGTGGCACAGGGTTTGTACACAGATCTTAAAATGACCCAGCCTTGGGAAGCTATGACAAAAATTTTATGGGAGGAGAGACAATCTCAGCTACTATGACGAGTCCTCTTTCTCACCTGGAAAAAATTCCGAACTGTCAACATCAATCTCAGAAGAACTGGTCGTTTCCACACAGAGAGAACGCCAAAAATTAACCCTGTCACTTGTTAAAGATGTTTCTTCTTCTCATTAGCAGGCAAATTCTCACGAGGTATGACTATTACAATGATAAATCAATTTCTTCTCAGAAATCTTAAAATTTTTCCACATCTGTCTGAGAACTGTGTGAAGCTCTATGACATTCTGAATATAGCACAAAGCTATGTGCTATATAACTTCTCCATAAATATCAAACTCCATGAGTAATGTGCAAATGATACATTCACATTTTTAAAATAAGACCTTGTCGATGGTATTTTACTATCTTTCTGTTCAATCCTCTGCCTCTTGACAATGATCCCCCAAATCATCCAGTGTTGCAGTGGAAGCTGACTCCAGTCCAGTAGCAAAGGGGATGGCAGATGAAGTTCGGGCTGGAGTAAAGCACTTAGGCTCAAACTAACCAGCATAATCCCATCAGTAATCATAGTGATCAGTGACAGGCATAGGACATAATGAAATTAAATCTTTTTCACAGATTAGGGGAAGAAATATGTTTCTTTTTTCCCTGCTGGACTTGAATAAGGAATGAGAGACTAATGGCCAATTTAGGAATATGGAAACAAAGCCTGCTGAAAATAGCTCCAAATCCATGGAGCTAGAACGAGATGGAAGGAAAGAAAGAAAGCAGATCTTGATTTCAATGCTGGAACTGCTAAAGCAAGTCTCACCAGAAATTAGCTCTAACTCCATGGTCTAATAATACTGATTGGTTAAAGCAATTTGATATCTTTCTGCAATATGCAATTAAAAGTGTTTAAGTGGATCCAAGAATCTATTAGGAAACATTTTCAAATGGCCAAATAAGTAATAAATAAGGAAATCAGTCAGTGAAACCATCGGTTCAAAAATGTTTTTCAAGCAATCTTCTTTCTTTTCTGTAATAGTAACTGTCCTTTTGTTTTTACTTATTTATTTATTCATTCATTTATCCATTCATTTATTCATTCATTTTTGGCAACTACCATAGGTCATTTCTTGGAAATGACTGATATGATCATATTCTGAGTCAAAGGCAGCAGACTAGCTATTGTACTCTTTTTATGTGAAGTGGAAAACCCCAAGAAAGGTGAAAATACTAGGAAGAGAAGATATGGGGAAAATTGTGTCCAAACACACCTCCCCAAGACTGAGTAAGAAATGGAAATGTGCAATAGGATTCGATCTACTTTGGATAGAAGGCATCTACCATGTCCAGAGTATGATGATGACAAATGACTCCATCTCCCCAACTGGTTTGTTCTGCCTGTGCTGACTCTTGTGGTCAACCCATCTGGCCTTGTTACCTCTCACTGTGGCCCTAAATCACAAAGGAACCACTTCTATGAGGAAGTAGGCTCTGACACAAGGCATGAAACTGTTCAGGTTGTTCACTGGCTACAAACCAAATTTCACTAAATTCAGCAGTCACAGAATTTTAGGACCACAGTTTTTTCCCATCTTATCAAATGCCTTTCAGAAAAACAGAATGTGGTCCCCAGATTTTTAATAAACAATTATGGAAATATTCAAATTTATGAATTAAATTATAGTCATAAATATTAGGCAATAGATGAAATTTTAATAAAAATTATAAATTTTCTTTGTTTTATTAAAAATACAAAAAAGCAAAGGAGAAAATAATAAAACAACAAGCAGACCTCCCTCTACCACACTCCCTTTCCCCTCCTTTGGCAACCTCAGCACTACTGTCAAGTCCAATTCTATTATCAAGTACAAAGTTTTACACTCATGTTATACTATCAGTTCATCTGCATTGTTCTCTGCATTCGAGATATAGGTATAATCTTCTAATATTTATCTTTCTTCTTCTGACTTACTTTACTCAGCAAAATACATGAGTTTCCTCCATGTTGCCTGGAATGGCAAATTTTCACTTTTTATGCCTAAGTAGTATTCCACTGTGTACCAGATCTTTCCTACCCACTCATAGGCATTTAGGTTCATTCCATATCTTAGCTATTGTAAACAGTACTGCAATAAACATAGTATGTATATATATATATATATATATATATATATCTTTTCAAGTTAATATTTTCATATGCTTTGGATCCCTAGAAGTAGGATTACTGGATCATTACTGGAATTTCTATTTTTAATATTTTGAGGAACCTCCATACTGTTTTCCAAACTGACTTCACCAACCTGTTACTCCCACCATAGTAGACGAGGGTTGCTTTCTCTCCACATTCTTGCCAATACTTATTGTTGCTTGCCTTTTTGATATGTTATTCTCATTGGCATAAGATAATATTTCACTGTGGTTTTGATTTGCATTTATCCTAAAAACTATAAACTTTACCCATGGTAAATCACAGATATGATCTGTCAGTCAGCTGTTCTTCATGGCCTCTTAATGATCAGTTACCGTGATAATGTTATCCATTTGTAACCTCGAGTATAGCAGATGCAATACAAAAAATTTTCGTTGAATGAAAGAATTCATCAAGTTTATTGAACACAAATTAAATGTACAGCAATGTATTAGTGAAAGTAAGAAGCAAAAACAAAGGTGCCAAAAGCACCATAATTTCTCTCAAGACATTCCCATTTGAGTAAAAACACAAGAAAAAAACCATGAAAAATTCAAAATAACAACATGAAAGAAGCAAAGATTAACAAGGCTACAAGGGACTGCAAATATGTGAATTAAGAAACTTCTACAGCCTGCTCAGAGAAGAAGGGGATTAGAGAACTCTTCATGAAGAATGGCTGAGCTTTTTATTGACTTCAGAAGGCAGGAAAGTTTAGCTAGAAAGCTTAAGACCAACAATCATGGAAAGGACAGATAATTTGTCTCACTCACTACTGTAGCTAGTTAGCACAGTAAGTGCTACTTCAGTAGACATTAAATAAATGTGGAATAAATGACAGTTCATTAGCATTTGTTCAGTGAATGAATAAGTAAATAAATGCTAGTGACAGATACTAGAGTTCATCTGCAAGACTGAACCATCCAAGGATATACATGGAAAGAGATAAGTGTTGGTGAAGCTGCTTTATGTTACGAAACTAAGGGAGTTTGACCTGTAAGTACAAAAGCAAAGAAGTCAATCGAAAATAGCTTTGGGGGAGTAATGTGGCAGGTGAGAGAGGTCAAAATCTGGCAACAGGTGCCACCCACCATGTAATTCCCAGCGCTGCCCTGACCTGCTGTTTGCTTTCTGCCAGAGCAGCTGATGCTGCTGAACAGAGGGCTGGTGGTGTTTACACCAGAGGAGACCATCTGGAAAACCAATCAGAGACCTGAGCCTGGGGGATTATTGGACCCAGCCGAGCATGAAAGGAAGATTTGTGCCCAGAGTTCTTTGGTTCCGTTGTGACCTTAGCTCCATGAAGCTATAAGTTTGACCCTTTAATGTAACTAAATCAACTAGAGTTACTTTTGAAGGCACAAGCTCAGTCAATTGTCATCAAAGAGCAAGAATTACATTGAAGCAGGTAACAAGGGAGCAAAAAGCAATGACTCTTTTGCAAAGACAAACACTCATCATCAATTATCAAACAGGGTAGTTTTTGTCATGGAAATTCTATAGAGCAAATGCATGTGACCTACACTATCAGAAATGTGCATCATGTACAATGTGACTAAACCATCATAATAAAAATACCTGCAGGAGTCTTCCTAAATATCTGAGACTAGAAGCTTTGGACTCCCCTGGCCTTAGCAGTTCTCTTATAATGCATTTGGCAGAAGTAGCCTTCAAAGGCTCAAATCATTCTTTATTAATGCTATTACATATTTTGGGGGTTGGGATTTTTTTCTATTTTTTAATTCAATTTCCTATTGACCATAGACGGTTGTCTTTGGAACATGCCATGATTTTGTAAACCCTACGTACTAAGACTAATTTTGTTGATTGGACCTTCTGGATGTAAGTCAAGGTCCTGAGCAGTATGCCAAAACAGACAAGATTTCTGTACAGCAAACCACAGACACCGTTGGTATCTTTGGGAATGGAACATAATTTTGCTTAATGAAGCAACAAAAGCCACCCTCTCAAAGACAGTAAAAAAAAAAGAAAAAGGAAGAAGAGAAAAAAAATTTAATGAAGGCAGACAAAATCTTTTTGTTGAGTAAAATCTCCCTGGAAAGGTTACCAAGTGTTTACAAAGAAAAATGGTGTTCATAATAGCTGGCTTCAAATTCAATTTCTTGATAGTATATCTCCTAAAAAATCATGGTACAGAAACTCAGTCTTTGATGTAAAAATATTTTACCATGCTGCTGTGTTTATCTTGTCCAACAGATTATGCAAAATACTTACTATTATTCACTCATTCAAATGCATACCAAATGCCATGTTTTTGTATTTTAGAAAAAGAAAAAAGAGGATCGCCTCACTAAAGAAGGAAAAATAAAGACCCATTTTCTCCCAGTGACTGTGGGAGCCCATATGGAAAGTCTTACTCAAATGGCCATAACTCTTCCATGACAAATAGCTTGCATAATTGCAGCAGTTAGAACTAAGGCTGCCTACATGACAGGGAGAAAACACTTCTTTATTTTCAGGTAAAATATCCAAAATGCTAAAAACATAAATGCTATAAATGCTATGCAGCATTACTATATATATTAGCAGATACTTAAATTAAAAAAGCAGTTCCATGAAAAAATGAGATTGCCCACTTTCTATGTTGATAGTCTGAACCAGAAGTACCAAAATATAATTCTTGCAAAAAGATACAGCATCCAAAGGGCAATGGCTTTCAAGAACCCTTAGCTCAGTTTCACCTAACTTTTGGGTCACTTTTGCAGCCTGATGACCAATTTACCTTCCAATGGGTTTCTAAAATTATCCTATTAAGAGTTATATCAGTTAGGATCAGGTTAGGATCATATACTGGAAAAAAAATCAAAATTAAAAAAAAAAACCATCAACTAATTTAAGCATAACATAATAGCATTTCTGTCTCATATGACATAAGTCTAGAAAGAGGCAAGACAAAGCTGATACAGGACCTGCAGATCACCAGGGACCCAAGCCTCTTTGATCTTCCTAATCTATTCCCAGTCCTCCCCTCCAAGGGCCAGGTCACTTTACTGCCCCAGTGACTGAAATTCCACCACCAGATCTTCACTGCTGACCAGGAAGGAAAGTGATTAGTCAAACTGCCTAGCTCCCAGCACAATTTATTCCATCAGGGAGACTTCCCAAAAATCCCACAGGAAAATCCTTACATCTTATTGAATTGAGTTTTGTACTTTTACCTAGCAGTGAGAGTAGGCAATGTAGCTTTTGATCCCAATTGGCAATATGTACAGCTCAAATGGAAAATTCTATTTCTAGAGAAAACACAGAGTGTCGAGTGCGGATAGTGAAGATGAATCAGCATTCTACAAGTCTGTGTCACAGAGGAGATCTCTAAATATTTGGGCCATAGCAACAAACTAACATCAGTTTCAAAAGAGGATGATCTAAATCTAAGTTGATTTGCTCTCTAAGAAGTGTTCTCCCATTCTCCCGTCCCTCCCCTTCCCTTCCCTTACCTTCCCTCCCCTTACCTTCCCTCCCCTCCCCTCTCCTCCTCTCTCCTCCTCTAGCCCCTTCTCTTTTTTCCTTTTACCTTTTTGTGGCAGTTAATTTTGCCTCTTCTATATTTTGACCAAGTTAGTTAACTTCTCTGTGCACATTTCCTCATCAAGAAGAAACTAACCCAAGGTTGTTATGAGGGTAAATATGTTAGTGTGTTTAAGATATATTTTTTAAATTCCTTGCTCAACTATTCTCCCTTTCCAGTTATTTGAATTTATTTCCACTCATCCTAAGCTAGCATCTATAAAAACATGTGGAAAACATTGGGAAAAAATCATTTGTTGTATGTATGAACAGTTTGAATGCCCGGTTATTAACTTTTAAATCAAGTGACTTTTATCTGTATGCCTGTATTTAATAAAAACAAAAATAAACTTATAAAATATACAGTAAAACTAAATGAAATGTTTTTTCCTTTCCTGTGCTGAGTATTTATTTTTCTTCGATTCCTCAATGACCCTCAGTAAAAAAAATATTTATGTAAGGTAGAAGATCTTAAAAAACGAAAAAAGAAAAAACCGCCCCCTAATGTTGATGTGTGCATGTGTGAGCACTGAAACTTGCTGCGAGTCTGCAAGTGGCCAAATCTAGTATTTAAGTATCAGTTTGCTTTCTTTGTCCCTCATGGAACTCAACTTCCCTTCATTCATCATTTTTTCTAATAAAGCAATTAGCTTTACATACATCTACAAAAACAGATCAATTTCATCATCTCCTTAAAAAATGCAAGGGCAAAGACGGAGGAGAACAATTGTATGGTGAAGGAAGAACTGGATGGAGAGGTGGGGCTTAATATCATACATTCAGATGTTGATTTACAATGATGTACAACTTCATAATGTTATGAGGCAGTGCTCCTTCAGTAAAATCAATTATTGTTTTTTAATTTTAATGATAGCACACTCTAGTGGAGTAGTAGTTGGGTTCACTGCCTCTGGCTTGAGTAAGGTTTACAGACATCCCAAGGGCCAGGGTTTGCATCAGCGCCTGAAGTGAACAACCAGGATGAACCACTAGCTAAAAATAAAAAGGAGTACTTCCTCCTCTCTCCTTCTGTCTGCCTGTCTACTCACCTTCATTCCTGTACCTTTCCTCTAAAAAAATTAATTTAATGAAAAGAAAAATCCAAAGAGAACTAAACAAAAAGGCATGTAAAGTCACTCCTGTTTAAAATTGCTATGATTTATTGATCACAAGGAGAATGCATCAAAATGAATATGAACAACAAAGCTACTTTTACTTTTATCCAGAAAAATCCATGTGGAAATAGTAGCAAGTATTTTCAATCATTTATTTTGCCTCATAACCCCATCAAAAGTCAAAACAGTTTCTGCCCTTCACTAAGCCCAGAGATAGAAGAGAAACTGCTAAACATTTAAAATTACACACAGAATGAGCAATGCTTTGTATGAATCAACATATCTGGAATAAGATAAATGTTTTACTCAGAGGCCCTCCCTCTTCTAGATTGTGTGTCTTTCAAGTATTTCCTTTTGGGGGTCACTGTTTCCTATTTTAAAATGAGAATAATGATGGCCACCAAATGAAGATGATTATCAACATTAGACTCTAGAAGTGAAAACTCCTGCCCCAAATTCTAATAACTAGAAGTTATTTCTCTTTGCTACCATCTAAAGTATAGTTATGACCTATATTGTCAGTATACTATAGTTTCCAAAGCATTATGAAAGTTTTTTATTTGTTTACATTTTATTTATAGTGTGGAAAATGCTACCTTAAGTCCAAAGGTATGTTTGAAAATCTGCTTTAAACATTTTTAAAATAAACACTCTCCCAATTATTGAACTGCTGAGACCAGATAACAAATAGGTCAGAAGACAGTAGTGAAAACCATTTAAAAACTGTTCCAATAAAAGTTCCAAAGAGTGAAACAATGTAGCATTCAAGATATAATTCATACAATTTTCTTATGACAAAATTACCTTTGTAATGCATTGAGTGAGACATCCCTTATATTTTCTATAATGAAAAAATTTTTGCTGGGGGGTAGCATTAGCAGTAAACCGCAAGATGCCTATAGCAGACTGTTAATTAGGTCAAGGATCAGTATGGGGTTACTGATTTAAAAGAGACCCTGCCAATACATCCTTATCCTGCTGACATTGTTTTGAAGGAAGCAATCAGTCACTTGATTCTAGAGCTAGAAAAAAGAACAAGCAAATATAAATAAAACTACCACGAAAATACCCTTGGTCTTAATTGTGAGACAGGATTCCATCTCTCCTGGTTATCAGAGACTATATTTATTTGCTTCTGTATTTTTTTCTGCAATTGTTCACTTTAAAATGTCAGGGCTAATATTTGTAGCCACATCAATTCATAAAACATGGTCTCTTCTGTTGGCTTCTTGGGTACCAATGAAAATATTGACAGTAAAACCTTACCTGAGATTGCTACTAACAATAGACTTCATAAATTTCTCATGCCATTGTTATTTGTCTCCTGAGACTGTTTCAATTTGCAAAACAAGACGCCTTCTTCTAACACCTCTGCATACAAAACCAATATCCAGACTTCCACAATCAAGGTACAGAAATCAGAATTTCAGAATTGTGAGTCTGTTTCTGATTCTTATATTAAATTATTATTTAATCTCTGTGAAACCAGGTCCTGCCTTTTTATAAATGTCAACCTATTACATAAAGTGAACTAACAACACTTTGCCTTCACAAATCTCTCATACATCTGGGCAGCACAGAAGCTGCTGTGGTATGAATGCTTACAAATATTCACTGACTCTGCCTGATGATGAATTCTACTTCCTCAGCCCACTGATGTCAGGTTTTGCCATTTGACTTCTTCAATCAATGGAATGTGAGCAAAAGTAATATGTCATTTCTGCGTAGAGGCATCAGGGATCTTATAACAGTGGTTTCTCTCTCTGCCAGGAGACTAGGAATGTTTAAGAGAGTGGATACTAGGTCAGAATGGTGAAAATGATTGAGAAGAGACCTACAGAAAACCCACAAAGGACTCGTAAAAATCTTTATTTATATAAACCACTGAGATGTGGAGAAAAATGTTACCACGGTATTATCTATCCTATCATATCATAAACAGGGGCTCTGTGTTCAAGTAGATCTAAATTCAAGTCCTGATTTCCACTCACCTTTGTGACCTTGAGGAGTTTTTTAACGTGCCAATTTTGAACTGAGTTTCCTCATTTGTAAAATGGGGCTATACCTCTCCTTCTAGTTTTCTCAAAAGGAAATCAATGAAGCCAAGTTTGTAAAAGCTCAATATGATGCCTGGTTTTATTAAAGTACAACAAAATTTAGTTACTTTTAAGAGTCTATAATAGTTTCTTTTAAAAATGATACAGTAACACCCTCTCCAAAATTTTTACCTAAAAATAAAAAATAGAATTATAATCATACCCCAAAGTAGTTCTTTTTTCAAGCGGTTCCAAAGGTACTTAGTCAAAAGCCTAGTGTTCTCTATTTTGATCTGAATAATGTTATAACCATTAAAATTAAAAATCATGAAAATAATTAGCTTGCTTTGTATTTTAATACTTTAGCTTTAAATTAACTATATATTTCAGTCTCTCGAACTATGTACCTTTTCTCAGCTATATTTCTACAAAAATATGTTTCTATGTTCACCTACTTTAGGGTTCAAGAATTTTGGAGGTTCAGTTTGGGATCCCAAAGTCTTTTTCTTCTTTTATAAGCACTTTATCTCTGACTTTGATTGTCTCCTTCTGCATCCAGATTTATTTCCATATAGCAATAAATTAATGATATTAGCAAAGCTGAGTTGATGGATTCATAGAAATCCTCTTCCTTCCCAGAATCCCTCCAATTCCATTGCTAACTCTCTGCATGCAGATACATGAGCATTCAAGACATCTCAGTTTGGCATACCTTGCTTTAAGAAGCCTACAAATTATAAGGCATGTATGTCAACATAACCATCTCTTCAAACACTCTCATTAAAATGATAATTCCTTGGTTATAGAAAAAAAAACTATTTGAACATCCATATGAAAGAGAATCAAATGTAACTGCCACCATCACCCTGTGTCTTCTAGGTTCTTTCTTCTTCTAAGAGAGAGCACTGATGCGTTATATCCGCTCCACAGTAATTAGTCAGTAATACTCTAATACAAAGGCAAATTAACTGGAAATAGTTAGATGATCATGGTCTACTTCAAACTTTGCTTGAGATGTCTGATCAGAGGTTTTAAATAACACGTATGCCCCAAGTCTCATTAAATCTAATGAAACCTCTCCTTTGCTGGTCAATGGAAATAGAGCTTTACCTTGGTCAAAGACAAATACACATTGCATACTTATGAAAGGAAAATGAACTCTTTTCTAACTGAGGATAAATCTGAAAAGGCAACTCAAACTGGAAGACAAGACAGCACACATAAGCCAGTTTTCTAATTTTGGATGCACCTCAAAACAAAGATTCCCACAACCCCCCTTTAACCAATATCCCTTTAACACTGTAAAGACTTTAAGAAAAGTGAGAATTCATGTTTCCTGGTTTCTCTCTAACACATAAAAATGACATAAGTGCATTTGGAGTCCTGCTGTGTTTCTTTCAAGTACATCAGACTCAGTGACTCACATTACCCCTGAAAAATCTGACAAGCATTGCATTTTCCTGCAAGTAGAGAATCAGACAAGTATTAAAGAAGTGAAACCACTCCAGGCATGAGTTTAGAAAACTGTCAAAAAGAACTGAGGGTCTGAAAGTACTCCGGCAAGATTGGTGTGTGCTGTACTTCAGCCTAACAGGTACCGCTCTCATGCACTTTTAACTGTCTTTGGAAATAAAATAACCAAGAAAAAGATCTCAAACTCAGCTCCAGTGGGAGTCGAATTATTTTGTAATTGCTAATAGCCACGGTACTTATAGTTCCATGACACTAACCAGAAGGGACAGGAATCTGGCTCTGATTCCAGAGATTAGAGGTAGGGAGTGAGCTTTAGCATTCAATTGTACAGTGCAGCTTTCACCTGACAGCTGAAACATTAGTGACCTGACAACCACAGTACACTACAAAGTCACAAAACCCACTAGTTCTAGTTTAGGACACTAGAATTCTGGTGGTGGGTGTCATGTGAAATGTAGACACACTGAGGTGTGAATTCCATATCCTAAAAGTCATATAGCAATGAAAACAAAGTAAATATTTGTTAAAGCACTATATTCCATGTACACACATACACACATATATAAGGTACTTGTTTCATACCAACCTTTGTTTTTCTTTTAGAAGGCCTTAGTGATTACCCAGACAATGTGAACTTGAATAAATTTACCAGATAAATTACACAAGTTATAAAAACTCCAAATGACTTGGAATACCTACGTCGTGTGTTTAATCATTAATTTACAGAATTATTTTTTCACGATATGTAAATTTTCCATTGCTTTAGATAAATTCCAATGCTCATAATTCAAGCTCATGAGTTCAATCTATACCAACCTCTTCTAGAACATTATATAATACTTTAATAGGTAACATTTGTTGAGCGAATTTGCCATAAATATTTTCACATTTCTGCACGATCTTGGTTTCGTAGCAAAGAGTATTGGCAAACTTGGTTAAAGGATGACTAAACAACAAAAATTCCTTAATGTTGGAGACAGTGAATTGTTCTGAAGAGACTTTGCTATATATATATATCCTCTGAAACCATTTGCTCATGAAATAAAACCTAATGACAACTTTCCACTTCCTCTCAGAGTCACTTGCTTACATTCTAGGATAAAAGTTTTTCTTTTTCTAGAGGGAAGGAAGCATAGATGTACCAGCTTCCCTGATTATGATCCAAATTTCATAATTTCAGGGCTCCTCTCTGTGGTGCAACACTATTATATATTCAGATGCGTATGTGATCCTATATTCAGATGGGTATGTGATCCTATATTCAGATGGGTATGTGATCCTATATTCAAATGGGTATGTGATCCTCATCATCTCAACCACGGGGACGGGGGTTTGAGGAACTGGGTCTAAGGTGGATAATAAACTATCTGTTCTCTGTTCCAGAGAACTTATCTTTCCTAACAGCATGTGACTACCTATATAAACCCAGCACTGCTCATCACACATAGGAAACATCACTTACTACTCCCAAAGTCATTCCTACCTTCTTGCTCAGACATCTCCTAAGTTCCATCTATTGGACACATTGTGAAAAAGAACAATGTGTCTTTAGTGATATAGAAATGAGAAACTGAGGTGAAAGAACAATAGTGGAACTTAAAAGATTCAACGTGATTATGAATTGTTTACCTATATGTTCTATTATTATATAACAATACTGTAATTTAGGCTTTTTCTCAAATCAACAGTTAACATGTTAATTAGGAAATGTCAGTTTATGTGACGCGAGGTTACATTGTTCCATTTTTGGAGGAAAAACATGTTGTGAGCTCTTCATTTATTACAGTTCAGTTTTTAAAGAACCATTTTTAAGACTAGAAACTCAAAAGGAGGGAAATTGGATATTCAATAGTGTGAGGTTTATCATTCATAATTCACGGTCAGATATGCTATTGTCTTGATGTTTGCCAAATTCAATACCAAACAACTGAGTAGGGAGTTGAAAGTAGGAGCAGTTTGGGGAAAAGTGCTTTCATTAGGAAGATGAGGTCAGAAATAAGTGCAAAGTGGGAATTGCATTAAATATAGATTATTTTCAATAAAAAGCACAAAGGCCTTGGCTGACTACACCACTGAACTCCTATAACATACTTAGTTTCAGAGTTCAATTGCCTTCTTAAAGATTTTGCAATATGTTTTTCAGAAATATTCAGTAGATTTTACTTTGTATTTAAATCATTACAGAATTCTTTTAAAAATTAAAATAACATACAGACTGTATAATAGCAGACAAAATGTTAGGGTATTATTTTCTTCACGTAGTTTATACACAAAACTACAAAATCTACTTGATGGACGGTTTTAAATATAAAAAAATATAGATACTCTTTTAATATGAATCCAGATGAATCAGGTAACAGCCATTCCAATCTAACTTGACCTAGCACCTGGTTATAAATATGTACAAATTAGTGAGTTACAAATCCAACATTCAGTCCTCTCCCTTAATTTTTCAGAAATTTATGTAAGTTGATTTTATGCACTCTCTCTGTGTGTCTCTCTCTCTGTCTCTCTCTCAATAGAGTTGATAAATATCTTTCTAATAACATCCATGGGAATTACGTATTTGCAGCATAAAAGCAACAGTAGCAAAATCAAAAACTGTAAGATTAGTTCTCTCTTACTCTTCAACCTAATGTGCAGAAAAAAAAAGTGGGCCCACTGAAAATTACAATATTAAATATTTGTGCATATGGTGATTCTCTATAAGTGTATATGCAAGAATGAAACTTAAAACTTAAGCATTCTGTTATGAGTTACAAAAGGAATTTCAGATGGAAATTGATGTAAAAGGTAATAAGCTTGCATAAATATAAAACATGCATTTACACTTAATATATCTTTAAAAGGAAAAACTTTTCTTTAAGAAGATACGCAGCATTTTTGTTATTATTAGGAAAAATAGCTCAATTTTTTATCACATGCTACAATACTAAGAAAATTTAAACATGGAATGAAGAATCAACTGGAAAGGGGGATATTCCTGGCTCTAATACATCACACACTGAGTTTATTTTGTAGGAAAGATAAATGCAAACATCAGGAAGATTTTCTAATTTATCTAACATCATGTGTTCCCCCATTTAAATGTAAATGCTCTCCATATGTTCTAACTTTGCACACATAATAAATTATGATATGAGAGATTGTTTAATAACTCTACAATGTGCTTTGTTCAATGATTTCAAAAATAAGAACAAAACAAGAATATGTAGAAGAGCAGTTCTAATTTTCAGTAATCAGTCACCATGTAGAAGACCTTAGGCCCATTACCCACTGACTGACTCTCCTTCTGATGTATAGGTCAAGGCCCAGCACTCCATCAGAAGTCTCTGTGAGTAGGCAGAAATGATGATAAAAAATGTCACATTCTGCAATGGGAAGTGCTGAAATGCTAGGGAAACCACTGTTCAGAGTCCCTAATGCAGAATCCCTCTTACACATTTTTATTGTCATTTTTGTTCAACATTTGCCAAGTCCTTTAGACCTTGAAGAAAGTCTGTCTACTTTGAGAGAGATTTTATGCAAGAACTACTTAGAAATACATCAAGCAAGCTGGTAGCTTTTATAGAAATTTTTTAAACAATGGACACCTCAATTTTATATCTCATGTTTTCATTTTTAAATAATTTTTTTTAATATTCATGTAGCTTATCTTCTCTTTTGGAACCTAATTTACATAACATTTAAATCAATCAGCAGGTGTATATGAATTTTTATGGGTGTCAAGAAGAATGCCAATGAAACAATTAGCAGGGCTTTGTTTTGAGGGCAGGAGAGGCTAGGGCATTCATCTGGTATTTCCCAGTAGAACAATACAAGCCTTGGAGATTAAAATGGAGCCAGAAGAACTGAATTCCAGTCCTGATCCTGCTCCTTATTACCTTCAGGTTTGGGAAAATCATCCAGACTTAGAATGTTAATACGTACCTTGTCTAGTTCACAAAGTGAGAATTCAGAGGAGTGATATTATTATTAAAACATTTAGAGGACCATATAAGATCTGTTAGAAAAGTCTAATCAATTTGTGATTTTCATATGGAAACTCAGATGCTCATAAGTTTTTTAAATAATGAGAATTTTTCTGCTTCCTTAAAGTATTTAAGGGGAAGGAAGGAAGGACAAGTTAGAAGGATTTAAACTTAATATCTAAGTAATAATCATGTTGGAATTCAGGTCACTAGGATGTGGTTGAGGAGCAGCGGGTGGGTTCTCAAGGATAAGATAGAGGTGTACAAGCATGACCCAGAAATTGAGCCAGGGCTAAGAGCAAGTGGTCCCCCTACAGAGTGACACCCACCTCTGGCCCAGGTTCAGATATTCATGCCCAAGTCTGAGAGTGGGTTGGCTATTCAGCTACATTTTGAATTATGTTGTTTTACTAGATACACGCGACTGTTACAGGCACAGTGGCTTCAAAGGCAACAGAACATGGCATTTGATGGGATTAAAACTTGACACCCCAAGTTTCTCCGAACTGTTCTCTTGTAGTTACTCCATTCTGCTATGAAGATTCAGGGACAGTAAAGGACAGTCCAGGGGCAAAAGAGAAGCTCCTATTCATCTAACCCTGTGTTTTTGCCCTTAATCAAAAAAGCTATCTGCCATTCCTTGGGCCTCCACCCTTCTCCTAATGTAGAAATGCTCTCTTGTCCAATTGTCTATAAGATTGTAGAAAGGGGAGTTATTTATCTATATTCTTAGAGTAAGCGTAGGAAGGAGTCATTCCTCCTTGCCATGTGGAGATGCCACTTGTTTCTCCCAAGAGCCCTGGTTCAATTTCCACACACATAATGCAAATCATTGTTCAGCCCAGCTACCTCAGAATTTACTGCCATGTAAATTCTCTATACATATGTCATTGTTGAATCCGGGCTCTTCTCTTTCTAATTGGGCCTAATGTTAATTTGATCATTCACCCAGCCTGAAAAGAACCTCAGAAAATTGAGGGAACTTTTCCTTTGACCTCCACACATTCGAGCATCCAAACTAAACCTATCTTCTACTCAGACACTGAAAATACGAGATATACATCAGGATGCTAATCTAAACATCAACCTTTTTCAGAGCAGATGTGAGAATGAGGTTCCAAGAGAGGAGACGAAAACGGCACTATTTATTAGGTATCCAGGGATAATCTTGGAGAACAGATTTTCAGAGTGTGTTGTTGAGATAGAAGCACAGTCAGAGAAATATACTTTCCTGACTATAATAGCCTAAATTAATTTATCCCTCCTGCCCCTCGTGCAAATGAGCTTTGAGAAATGGTTCCAATAAATGGAAACCAACCCTAAATATTTGGAAGGCACAATATATATTTGCCAAAAAGGTATTATTTATTAATAAAAGAGTTCATGCTACATACTACCATATAATATTTCTAATGAACAATGGCAAAGTTTAACAAAATATTTCACAAGGATGATTTACTGATCTGACTCTAATAGCTAATAATGAATGAATAAATACAATGTGCCAGACACTTTGCTAAATACTTCTACTTGGGTTATTTCATTTAGCTCTCCTGACAAATCTACAAAGTGGTTTCAACCCTCCCATTAACCTTGGTTCAAGTTGAGTGGGGCACAAATAGCTCTGGGGCCTTTGCCAAGGTCAAGTCACCAGAGGAGAGGCAAGGGCTAGGGAGGGTTAGTCTGACTCGCTTATGCTGCCCACCAGAACTGCCACAGAGAGAGAGCACCACTCCATGCAAACAAAGGGTGTGAATGACCAGTCAGTGAGGTCTCCCTATGCCAGGGAGACATCTACAGCTAAAACGAATTTATAGAGGCGGGATTAGGTCAATTTGTATGCCAGCTACATTCTATGCCTTTTTATTGATTCCAGCTACATTTTTCAACTTTGTATCTCTTTAAAACTCTGTGATGCTGAAAGATACATTTTTGGAATAATACCTGAATGCCTACCCCAACTTTGCTTTTTACTTGTATGTAACAACCTTTGGGAAGTGACAGTCCCTTTGAAACTTTGTTTATTAACATGCTAAATGGTAAGTGAGGTGTAATGATGATCATTATTTGAAGAACTGATGTGAGAGTTAAATAATAAAAGGGTTGCCACACTTAAGAAAATTCTTGAAGCAGAGTCAGTGATAAAAGTGGTAGCAACTCTTTCATTATGTACAATTGTTTCTCATCAGAAAACAAAATCATATTACTAATAAGAAACTTTTGCATTAATTGAAAAATTAAAAGTGCTCAATATTGTTTTAAGGTAATAAGCAACCTTGAATTTTTATCTTTCAAGAACCAGCAACGCTCATACCGCTTACGTATGTGCAAAATGTAAAATGATTACAATTTCACTAAGTGATGAACATTATATGTATATTAGTAATCATAGTATAAAAGACCACATGAAGTACAGCCATGAGGGGGCAGCCTTCTGGAGCAGAAACTGAAGAGAACATGAAAAATGAAATATGGGCTCAGAACTTTTTCATTTTTCTGCTTGTCCCCTGAGCAGTAAAAGGATGGGGTTACATTAGGTGACATCAATAGTCCTATTTAGTTTGAGGCCAATCATAAGGCTCTATTAATTTTCAAGTATATTTCATAATCACAGCAATTAGGACATGAATACGCAAGTAAATAGACTGATGACTGATACACCTAATTTAATGATAAATTTCAGTTTCTTAAAGTCTGTTATTTATTTCACTTCCTTGCCTATGTTCTCCAGTTAGAAGGAGAATCAGAGCAGTTCAGCGCTCAAGAATAAAAGGCAATAGCAGTGAATGAGTATACAGAGAAAGACAGAGAGGGCAGGTAGGGAAACAGGATGAAATAAAGTAAAATACTCTGCAAAGTCCACAAATTAGATAATCACTTTGCTTAGGCTTCAGAGCAAGAAGTAATCTCTAAACTGTCCCCAGAAATCTCTTTTGGAAGATTACTCTAATCTAGCAATTCTCCAAGTCTTGTCCCTGGACCAGCAGCATCAGCCTCGCCTGAGAATCTGTTAGAAGTACAAGTCCTCAGGCCTCACCCAGATTTAGCAAATCAGAGACTCTAGGGCTGGGCTCCAGCAATATGTGTTTAAAAATTCTTTTTTAAAAGGAAAGGTGTAACAGGAATGAATTCCAGTAGGCAGGCAAGCAGAAAGAAAAAAGAGCAAGAATTGCTTTACTTTATATTTCGTTGTTCACCTTGGCTGCTCCCCTCAGACCTGAGATGCAAACCCAAGTCTGGTGGATGTATGAGACAGTGCTCCTTCAAAGACGGCTGACCTAACTCCACTCCACTCCACTCCACTCCAAAAGTAACACATGATGACCTCCACTCCACCAGGATGCTCTGTGCTTAAAAAGTCTTCCAGGTAACTTTTCTTAACCTCAAATTGCATCCATTTTTGTTTTTCTAATAGATTCCAAGATCAGCTTTTTAAACACTTTTCATTTTGAGTACTCAAGTAAGCAACAAATGCTACATTCTATCAAGATTCATGAACATCCCATAAGCCATGATAAAACCTGAACTTTCACAGCTGATATATTCGGGGTGTATGTGATACTCTAAGTCCCCATATATCCTATGTCTATTTAAGAAGTCACAGAAGTTTTAGATTACAAAGTAGCAGAAATGACCAGAGCTTAGAGAAATAGCTGCAAGGATAGAGGTATATGACTGTTTACTATAACTCAACAATTTGAGGTACTTAATTCATAGATTAATATGGCAAGAAAAGCAGGAAATCAGTGGAAACTATATAGCAGTCTAACTTACATGTATGTCATCTCAATATTAAGAGTATTCTTACCTCCCTTTTTGTTAAATTGTTAAGTCTCTTCTGCTGAATAAGCTTTTCTACCTTCAAACGCACTCCAATGATTTGTATAATAATTTATGATCAGGACCATATTCCAAACATTTTAGATCCTATCTAAATTATAAGAGGGAATAAAACAATAACACAAAATAAAAAAATAGTGATTTAAAGATGACAGTCTAGACTTATTTAGTAAACCACAAAGAAGACCAATGACACGTAGCAATCAAGAGGAGCTAGAATTTAAGTGATGAACTAAGCATATATATCTTATCTCCCCTCTTATCCAAAATCTCACTTAAATAAAAAAGGGTATCTTTTAGACTAAGTTCATGGCAACATTGGGGGAAACATTTTCTCTATTAGTAGATAAATTTTTTTTAAATATCCTGAAAGTAGAAAGCAGGTGATATTAACTAATGGAGAAATAAAAGAAATCAAAACCTAAATTTATATGGGAGAAATCTTCTATATATCAGAGCAATTCTCTCTGAAGAAACTTCAGATAAAGCTCTATGAGAAGCACTCCACATTCAGAGCCAACCACACACTCAAGAACCTGTAGACAGGATAATTATGAAAGGACCATGGTGTGAAAAGTTGGAGCAGTTTGCTAACTGCTCCCTTGCCCACCCCCATTTTTATGTGACAAGCAGTTGCAGTATTTATCACTAGAATACAGTCCTGAAATCCATTTTCTAAATAAAGTTAACCATCTGCCTCAGGGATGCTCTCAGACAAACTAGAGAAAGACAGGCAGAGTAGAGTTTGAGATATTCAAAACCTCCACAAAGACAACAAAAGATAAAGAATTATCTAATGGTGGCATACACAGGAAAGCAAAACCTTCATGCAATCCTTTTGATAGACTGTTTCATGCAGTGAATATTCCTCTGCATCCACTATGTAACTGATATGATTTAGCACACTTCGTATTCTTGGTGAAGAAGTAGTCAAGTCTAGTCGTTTCCATTCTGCTGAGGAAGAAAAAAAACAAAAACAAGAAATAAACCTATAGTAATCATACCAGATATAGAGTTACATGCTAATATAGGAGGAAACAGAGGTCAAGGAAAATAGATAAAGAGTAACAGTGGATGATAATCAGATACGGATTAATTCTCTTTTGAGCAGAATTCTTTGGTGAGAAACCCAATTAAAGTGATATCTAGAAAAAGAATGTGATACTGAGGAAACAAAAAGTGGAAAGGCTCTGAGGTGGGAACATAACTTTCCAAAGCAAGAAAGCCAGGAAAACGAACGTAATGACAGAAATGAAACAAAATAAAATCAGAATTAAGCAGAGCTTGACAATGTGGAGCCATTCTGACATGCTAAAAACTGGATTTATTGGCAGAGTACTGGAAAGTCATGAGAAATTTTTGTTTTGTTTCTCTTTCTCTTCTTTCCTTTTTTTTTCCTCCTCAGGGGATTAACATGATTTATGTTAAAAACAGCTCTTTGGGGCTGTTGGGTAGATAGTAAAAATAGGTGTAAAGGAGGAAACAGGGAGACCATATGGGAGGCTTTTGTGCTAAAAGAGGTAAAAGACAATAGTGACTTAGATTAGGTTTGTAGTTGGGGAACAGAGACAAAGTAAAGGGTCTATTCAAGGTGAAGCTGGCATTAAAGACACTGGCCTATCATAACAAGCGAGTTTGACCAAAGTATTTTCACTTTAATTGTGGTAATTTTCCTTGAAGATATGACCCAAGGTTGTATTCCATATATATCTGTAGACAGTTTATAGAATCAATGCCAACTCCTATATACCGAGTTTATAAAACTTAATAAATTGCTTTTGGAGAAAGAAAGCAATTCAGTACATATTAAGTTCAGAAAGCTGTTAAATTGATTACAGACATCTTTTTATGCACATTAATGAGTTCACTTTATCAGAAAGCAAAATCACTGGTTACAGTCTCCATTTTACCACTAAATTTATTGTATTGAATTCAAATAAAGTCCCTTATTAGTATGTCTCTGATAACCCCAAAAATGCATTAGTTACACTTTTATAATATGATTAATGGTCAATGTTTGTTTTGATTAAAATTAAACAGATTTCTTTTCTCCAGGAATTAACAATGATGACAGAATATTAGGTTGGGTAATTTTAAAAATCAATTCTATAAATACTGATATCTAAATAAATTATAGTATCTTTCTAGATGCTAGGTGATCTATATTCTCTGAAGCAGAATAGTTCTACAATTTGTTTTATATCATAAAGGAATGTGAATTATAACAAAGGAATTATTAATGGAAATGTGAATAAATTGTAGAATATGAATATATTTGTAGCAAAATAATTTGTAAATGATGCTAGAGGTAAGAAGGTCAGCTTGTAAATGAACACTATATACCAATTTCCTTTCTAAGCAGTTTTCATTTTGCTGTAGAAATTATATTTATAATTAAGCAACACACATTTAAGACACTTAACAATTCACAATTTTCCAGTTAATAGCATATATTGCCTGCTTCTAGATGATTATCATGTACCTTTCCTTTTTAACCATTATAAACAAAAATGCTAAAGAGGAAGCTAAAGAGACGGCGGAACAGTGCATCAGGGTAGGATAGAAAATGATGTTTCAGAGAAAGATAGAGACAGATCATTTAGGCTATGGAAATAAATTTGGAATTCTGTGTACAATGGGAGTCATTCTAGGTTTTTAAATAAGTGAAATCCATAATCTAATGGATACTTTCTAGAATGTCAAAGAAAAATACAAGTCAGCTGGGGCAAGCAAGGGAACCTAAGGAGAAAAGAATAGAGATGATGTGTCAGTATATGCCCTTAGGTGAAGTCCAAAGTGGAGGAGTTAAGGTGCTGCTGAGGGTTCACAGCAAGGAAGATAAAAGAGAAAGCACTCTAGTATTCTTGCATATACTGTCCCTCCCTCATTCAAAATTATCTATAATGACATCATGAAGTACACCAACAGTGAATAGACTACCAAGTCTCAGATCTGAGAACCCAGAAAGGATGATTAACTCTGTAGCCTCCATGCCAATCAGGCAACCCACAGCAGTCTGTGACAGCAGCTGTACCAGGCAAGCCTCCCTTTACTCTAACACAGAATCTTCTCTCTACCTGTCTAAGCATCCACAGACGACTTCATGGGCCATACAATAAAATAATATACTAGCACCACCTGCTGGAAAAAGTAAAAGATAAGCAATGCAGATCTAAGTTTCTGATCAGATTCAAAATGAGAAGGCCTCAAAGGATAATGAGACCTCAAGGGATTATGACATCACAGGGAGACAACTTCTCTCTAGAAATAAAACACAAAGACATGGATGGTTGTATCTTTTTAAAGCATAAGTTTAAATAGAAATCACAAAAAACTCAATGAGATTCAAAAATTCCCAGAAGAGCAAATCAAAGAGATACAGGAGAAATCAACAATAACAAAAATAGGGAGTTAAAAAATATAATTAATTATCAGAAGATAAAATTTGAAATCTTAAATAAGAAACTAATAGAGATTCAGGATTAGAAAAAACTTAATCAAGTGTGCTACAAAAAGGCTATGGAAGCAGACTAGAACAAATACAGGATCAAATTAGTGATCCTGAAGATAGAAACCAAGAACTAATACAGAGGGAGGAAGAGTAATAGATATAAATGAAAGAAGAAATGCTGCAAGAGCTATCTAATTCCATTAGGAAAGGCAACATAAGGATAATGAATATTCCAGGAGGTAAGTGAGAGAGAAGGGAAAGAACTTATTATATAAAATAGCAGAAATTTTCCCAAACCTGGAAAATAAACTAAACATACAAATCTATGAATCTACCAGACAATCACATTAGTTAAACACAGAGACCTACATTAAGACAAATTTTGGTAAAATGTTCAAGAATTTAAGGATTCAAGACATTAAAAGTGGCTAGGTAAAAAGCATGCAACTTATAAAGGTACTTCCATCAGGCTCATAGACTTTTCATAAGAAACACTACAGATTGGGATAGAGTAGAAAAGACATAATCAAAACACTGCAAGATGAAAGTGACTAGTCAACAAGACACTACCCTGAGAAATTTGATTTCAAATATGAGGGAGAAATAAAGACCTCATATAATTAAAAAATAAGGTAGTTCTCTACCACTAGATATCCCTTACAAGATATATTGAAAGATGCTTATTGCAAATTGAATTTTTTTTCACAAAATATTAAATAAGGCATTAAAAAGAACCAGAAAACAAAATCCAAAATGTCAATAGCAAGCACTTACATAAAAAATCACCTTGAACTAAAAGGATGTAATTTACCAGTCAAAAGACAAGAAATAGTTTGATGAATTAATAAACAAACCCCAACTACATACTGCTTACAAGCTGTAGAGACAAATAAAGATTTTAAATGAATGGATGAAAAAAAGAAATACACCAAGCCAAGAGACAATTTAAAAGGCAGAAGTTGACATAGTTACATCAGATAAAATAAACTTCCAGTCAAGAAAAGTAAAAGAAATAAAGATGAGCATTATATAATGATTATGGAATCTATATAATAGGAAGCTAGAGATAAAGATATGTATAATAAAATTATATATATATACACACACACATAAGTATGTGTGAATATATATACACATATACATACACAATCATAGGAGTACCCAAATATATAAAGTAAATGTTAACAGACCTAAAGAGAGACATTAACAGCCACATAGTAGAGAACTTTCACAGCAATGGAGAGATCATCAAGAGAGAAAATCAACAAGGAAACAATGACTTTAAATGAGAAATTAGTAAGATGGACTTAATAAACATCTTCAGAGCATTTACCACAAAACAATACAATATATAATGTTTTCTAAAATTCATGGAATATTCTCAAATATATAAAAATTTCATTCAATATTTCTTGTAAGAAAAAAAAAGAAGTATCAATAAATTTACAAAAATTTAAATCATATCACAATGGCATGAAACTAGAAATCAACCAAAAGGAAAAACACAAATTTGTGGAGAATAAGAAACTGACTACTTAAACAACTATTGGATCAATGAAGAAATTAAAGGAGAAATCAAAAAATACCCTGGAGTCAAATGAAAATGAAGACATGACTTATGAGAACATATAAATTGCAGTAAAAACAGTATTAAGAGAGAACCACATAGCAATACAGGTATATCTAAGGAAACAAGACAATGCACTAATAAAAAATCTTAGTTCCCTTAGTTTATGGCTAAGAGGAAGAAGGAAGAAGAAACATGAAACTAAACTCGTCAGCAGGAAGAAGGAAATAATAAAAATTAAGCAGAAGACAATTAAATAGAGGCAAAAGTTCAATTCATAAGACTCAATAAATCAGGAATTTTTAAAAATGTAAACAAAATAGATAAATTTTTTGCCAGAATCTAAGAAGAAAAAACAAAATCAGAAATGCAAGAGAAATTACAACAAATACTACAGGAATATAAAGGATCATAAATAACAGTGTTATAAACAACTATTCAGTGACAAATTAGATAATCTAAATGAAATGGACAAATTCTTAGAATATTCAACATTCCAAGAAGGGAAGGGGAAGAAATAAAAAATCTGAACAAACAAATCATAATTAAGGAAATTGAAGTGGTAATCAAAAGCCTTCAAAAAAATAAAAATCCAGGAACAAATGGCTTCACTAGAATTCTATCAAACTTTTAAACAAAAGTACTATCAATTCTTTTCAAACTCTTCCAAAAACTTAAAAAAAACAAATTGCCATTTATATCTTAGGAAGTTAACATTAATGACTTTCCAAATACAGACAAGAATATCATCAAAAGAGAAAACTAAAGCCTAGTATCTTAGATAAAAAATGCAATAATACTAAACAAAATTCTAGCAAACTGAATTCAACAACTCATTAAAAGAATAATGTTTCATGATATAATGGGATTTATTCCAAGAATGGAAGGGTGATTCACCATATAAAAATAAATAAATGTGATCTATTACATCAACAAAAAGGACCAAAATCATATGACTATCTCCATAGATACTGAAAAGGCATTTGATAAGTTTCAAAACATTTCTGTTTAAAAAAAACTCTAACAAGGGAGTATCAGGAATGTAGTTTGACATAAAAAAGACTATATATGAAAAGCTCACCGTCAATATCAAATTCCATAGAGAAAAATTGAGAGAATTTTATCTATTATCAGGAACATGACGAAGATGTCCTCCATCACCATTATTCAATATAGTGTTAAAGCTCCTAGTGAGTGATATTAGAAAAGCAAAGGATACAAGAGGTATCCAAATTGTAAAGAAGAATTGAAACTATCTCTAATTGAAAATGACATGCTAATATAGAGAATCCAAAATACTCTAGTAAAATAACTATTAGAAATAATAAAGACTTTAAAGTGGCCGACTATAAAAATATGAACGGCTCTATGCACAAATAACAATTTAGCAGAAAGAAAAATGGTGAAAACATTCTCATTCACAATTTTATCAAAAATAATAGAATACCTTAAAATAAATTTAACCAAAGAAGTGCAAGACCTGCAAACTGAAAATTATAAGACACTGATAAAAGAAATAGAATAAGGCACAAAGAAATAGTAAGATATTTCATTTTCGCAGATTGGGAAATTAGGTATTGTTAAAATGGCTATATTACCTAAAGCAATATACAAATTCAATGTAACCCTATTAAAATCCCACTATCATTTTTCACAGATATAGAACAAAAATCATGAAATCTGTTTAGGATCATAAAACACCCCAAACAGCAAAATCATTCCTAAGGGGGAGAAACAAAAATCAAAATTGAAGTATCACACTCTCTGACTTCAAACTATACTACAAAGAAATAGCAGTAATTCAAATCAGCATGGTATTAAAATAAAAGTAGACACACAAATTAATGCAGCAGAATTAAAAACTTAGAAATAAACTCACAGATTTATGGTGCCAAGAGGAGAGAAGGGGGCATAACAACCAAAAAAGAATAAATAAAAAAATATTCTTCCTCCTCTCCCTTCCTGCCTGCCTGTCTTCTTCCCTACTAAAAAAAAAAAAAAAAAAAAAAAAAAAAAAGAAGAAAAACTTTTCCTATGAAAGCAAAGGTACAGAAAATCTTTACTATTTTTGATATGCTAATTTAATAGGACTATCTTAAATAGACTTAAGATAATCTTTATTAAGACTAATAAAATTTACTGCTAGACAAATTAAATGAGGAAACTACAAATCATGCTGAAGCTATTGAGAGATTATTTAAAAAATGTTAAGACACTGTGTAGGCAAACTGAGGATATTTCCAAATTACCTGTATCCACCCTTTAACATAATTCCAGCGCATCCTCAAACTGCTGTAGGAAAAGTAGTCCAGGTTACTATGTATACTACACATATACATCATTAAACACTGTCTAAAATATTCTTTTGTTTTGACTGATCTCATTCTTGGTTAATCCAAACAAATTGCATGTAATATATGCATAGAAACCTTCTAATAAGATGGATAGGAGTCATAATGGTATTAAAATAAATATGATGCATCTTTTCCTAAAACACACAAAAATATGTGTGTATATACATACATAGAAAACTCAAAAATAGAAGTGGCTAATGAAGTAGACTATATTGCATTGCCAAATAGTACGATGTGATTATGTCAAGTTGATAGTTGGTACGCAAAATTATACGTGAAATTATCTTATAAACTTACATGTTAGTGTATATATTTCACAGAGTGAATGAAACATATCAACATATTAACTGGTTAGAACTATGAACATAGCAAATGGTCTTTTAGTTAGTAAATTTCCTTCTAGAATATACAATAATTTATCTTATTTATATAAAATTAAGCTTGACTCTAAGGAAAGGAATTACAGATACATGCATGAATACGCCAACATTATCTATTTTAATTCTAAAACAAGATGGAAAATATTTTCCCAAGACATTTGACCAAGTGTCACCTAAAGCAAATCATCAAGATACAGGCCATCTTTGTTTTCAGCTTGGCTTTCTTCAACATATAATCACATTTTGGGGGAAGAGACTACTATCAGAAGTTCACATATAAGCAAAGCTATTGAATAAAAGCTTATCTGTCCTGGATTTTCCTCTAAATAGTCCCAATATTTGTTAAAAAATCATTGAGATACAAATATACTCCACAATGACCCATACAACATGTGGAAAACCAAATGTATTTCAAGAGGCTGCATTAGGCATCTTCTGAAACTGTTTCATTTAGTTTAGTCATAAAATGTCATAGAGGTGAAAACACCAAATAAAATCACCTTCAAATATTAAATATGTTTCTTACCTTAAAACCTCAAAATACTTCCTAATTCTTTAGTTGATAACCTATTCTACATTCTTACATGGCATTTTATGTGGGAAATAAGGGAGTATTATATCAAGCAGAAGAAGTACACCCTAGTAGAGCAGTGGTTGTGTTCACTGCCTCCAGCTGGGCATAGTCCACATACTTACCAGGGACCCAAGTTTTCACCCGCGTCTGGGAGTTAGGGAGGCAATAATCAAGATGAACAGCTAAGTAAAACTGAATAAAATACTTCCTCCTCTTTTTGCCTGCCTACCTGCTTCTGCTCACCTCCATTCTTGTCTGCACCTTCCCTTCACAGAGAGAGAGAGAGAGAGAGAGAGAGAGAGAGAGAGAGAGAGAGAGAGAGAGAGAGAGAGAGCGCAATCAGAAGAGAAGAACTTTTAAAAACAGTTATTTTAATGAGTCTGAATCCTTATCCTGAGTCCTAATTCTATGGTCATTAGAAAGTTGCTTAACAACCCTAAACATCAGCTTTCTCATATATAAAGTGAAAGTAATAATATTACACCACAGAAATGGAAAATTAAGTCAGATCATGTGTAACTCTTAATTTATACATAGTCTATACTAAGTAAGCCAAACTACACTAAATAACAGAAAACAGTGTGGATTCCCAAGCAAATAGACGAAAGTAGTATAGTAATCCTGTGCCCCATGAGTAATGGTAATTTCTCTGTTTAACATATTTTTTATCAGAATAAATCACAGGTCAAGAAATAAATCCTGACATCCAGACTGGGGAAAGCATGGAGGCAACAGATTAAGTTATAACCATGTCATGCAAGGTAGGTGGAATCAACAGATAGATTTTAATATAAACTTTAGATCTGGGTAACAAACAGAAAAACAAGACTGGCAAAGATTTATTTGCATCTTTGTTGAGATCTGAAAATTCTTACATATCGTGGTAACTAAACAAGTGCCTATCAGTATCCTAAGTACTGGGAAATAAAAACCATAGGAATAACTAAACATGACAAAAAGTAGAGTAAATATCTCTAGAAAAGTTTATTGTTCAACACTTCTGATTCTAAAGTATGATTTCTCACTGAGATACAAAGAAAAACAGTTTGAATGTGGAAATTCCATCAATGACATTTTCAACACAATCACAATGAAGGTAAGACTTTACAAAGTTTTTAGAGTTCATGTGCTAATAATGAAACATATCATTGACATAGATGTGAACAATGGCAAACCACTGTTAAAAACCCAGAACCTGTTTCCATTGTAGCCAGACACTTTATAGTCCGCTCAGATTTTTCAAATCTCTCAGATCTTTCAAAGAATAACATTTTATTAACACCAGGTCGGGGGTGGAAAGTTTACCCTTACTGATTCCATATAATTATGAGTCTGTTGATTCTGTATTCCTAATACGGACTGATAAGTCAAGTTCTAGAAGCAGATTCATTTAAAGAAATAAACATTCCCAATGAAGTCAACACAAATTTGTCTTACCAAATTCTTACAACTAGGAATTTACAAAGGACAGTTAGAACACATTCCACCTTCCTGTCACCAAAGGAAAAACATATTTATTCCAATTTTGGAAGAGAAGGCATGAACAATTGGTAATTTTCCTGAATACATAATAGACTAGCCTAAGAAAAATAGCATGATAAGATGCTAGATATAGTATGTGCTCATAAAAATCTGAGCTACAAGTTGCTGGTCTCTTTCTTCCTAGTTTTTTTTATCAACCAGCAATTTAAACCTAAAGTATATAAAAATTATGAGAATGTTCCAAGACACTTATTCTGTACTCCTTAAGACTAGCCACATGCCCTTCTCTAGAGTACTGAAAGCCAAAAAAATATATATATACACATATTATATTCAAAAATACTTTCACCAAACCATTTTTTTTACCTGTAGGTGGAAAAGAAATATTTTCCCGATGATATGGAATAGAAAACTATTCCACAACAACACAACTTGTCATTAGTTCTGTAATTATTGTGTGCCTATTGTTTGTCCAGAGGCTATTCTAGGTACTATAAACAAAGGTAAACATAAAACAACCTTCGAACAGAAACCAAGGGCATCAAACAACACTTAAAAACATAGATTCCCTCAATTATCTTGGTCAAACTTTTTTTCTTTAACTCCAATTGCACAAAAAAAATAAAATTAATACTAATCAGTATTTTATTATAAGGTATCAGAACAACTTTAACCATTAAGGTAGTGCCAATACATAGAAACGTAAGCCTAAATAATTGGTGAATGAATAAATGATTTGAAATAAAAAATTGGGCCACTATCTCTAGTCAAAATTAGAGAAAGAACAAGTATCAGAAATAAACAGGTTACGGAACTTCTCTAGTCAGAAAACAACAGAGCTAGGTTAAAAATGTATGAAGGCTTGTTTTATTGGATGAGAAGGCAATACAGATAGGAGTGGTTCAGTACCGAGGACAGCTCCAAAAGACACTAAATCCCCAGATCCACTTAGCTGCTTGTATCTTCCAGCTGGAATCAATTTTTTCAAGGGTTCTGTCACTTTTATGTCCGATTCATTCCACATAAAAACAGAAAATATTCCTCAATCTCATCCCAATCCTGATACACATGAAATAAATATGCACACAGAGAGTATGGCTTAACACAGATCACCCAGGGTCCTGATCAAAGAGCCAATCTACACTTAGAAAGTCTTATTTATCTCTTCCTATAGAACAATGCATTCAAAGAGGGCTTACTCTCCTTGATCTAGAACAACAGACTGTTGTAGAATATTACTATGTGGGTATCTAAAAAAATGGAATAAAATATATTACCAAACCATAATTCAGTGCTATAGATTCAAGTCAATAAATATCTTTCTGAGGAATTCTACCAGGCTTACCTCTAACGAGTACTAACACTAGTGAATCAACCCAACAGCAATTGAGTTGAGTAAAATAATAACTCAAAAACATGAGCTATGACTATGAAATAATAGATAACAAGACTTTTTTTTTGTAGATGTCAAAAAATACAGAGCTAAATTAAATAAAAGATCTTCACTAATTTACTTCTTTTGATTGCTTACTGAGTTCCTAAATATTTGCTTCCATACTATATCAGTCACCTTAGGGTTGGATATTTTATGCATAGTTTCTTCCATGCTGGAAAATTCCTGGAGAGAAGAAACTATGTTTCAATAATCTTTGTATCATTAACAATCACCAGCAGTATCCTGGACATTAAGTGCTTAGTAACTGTTTATGGAATTAAATTGAATTCAACTGAATTGAAGTAACTCATTTCTGGTTTATGAAGTTTCTGTTCTCAGAGCAGTATGAAAGGGGTCTAATCTCAGTACATAATCATGTTAATGTAGAGAAAAAGGAAGAACTGTTGTTTCGGATAGAAAATATAGCAAAGAGATTTGGAGCATCTGGAAATATTTTCCCCATAAAGAACCTTATGAGAGAAAGTAATACATAGCATACCTTTCTGTTTAGCTATTATAAAAGATTCTATTTATGTTATATTTTCAAATCTCCAAAAATGGTATTACGAAGAACCAAAGAAATGCAAAAACAATTGACCTCTTGAGGAAAATACAGGGTCAACAGAAATATTTCCTTTAAAGAAATAAAAAGAAGGCAATAAAAGAGAGAGGAAGGGAGGGAGGAAGGGAGGGAGAGAGGGAGGGCAAGAAGGAGCAAGGGAGGGAGGGAAAAGTTATGAGCAAACCAAGAATAAAATGCTGGTAAACATGGTAATGAAAAATAATGAAAGTTATATCTTGACAGATGGTGAGAAAGTTAAAAAAAAGAAGCACCAAAAGTTTTACAAGTAGAAAATAAGCTTACTGTTGTCTGCTTATGGATTGTATTACATAAAACAGAAGAATGGTGCAATAACTTTGCCTTGTTTTTCTTTAAGAGTACTTCTTGACGAATGCTTCCATTAGAAATTGGGAAAGTTCAGTTTGATGGCTTGCAATAGACTCTCAACAATTAGTAAAGTTTTTCAGGGAAAATTCATATTTTGTGTTGAACTTGGCCAAATTCAGATAAAGTTCAATTTTTATACTTACATAAAGTTTATATTACATGAAACTATTCTGTGTTTTAAAATAGGCATTAATTTTAGGAAATTAAGTATTACTGAGTGAAGTCCCTTTCTAATTCATCAGGTTTCTATTTCACTGGAAATCAATTCCATCTGGTGTTTTTATTCCAGCATTTAAAAAAATCATCCTACAGGGCCTGCAATCTTGTCCAACAATAAAATCGTGCAGAACAGATCCAAATTTCCCTAAAAGTGACTCTGCTGGTGAATCTACTTCATTTTCCCCTCCATCTTCGAAAAATAGTGCTGTTTTTATTTTCTACCTCAAGAACATTTAACCCTCACCTTTTAAGAATCAAAACTTAGGTTTTGTTGCGAAGAGCCTAATCATAACAAAGCTAGAATCCTCCTTTGTGAGTACTAGTTAGTACAGTGAATTGTTAACACATGACTTTCTAGTTCATATATAATTAGCTATAGACTATTTACTGAATATTTAAATGTAATACAGATGAGTTCTAAAACTGCCTCTGAACAGAAGTCTGTGTATTAGAGGAGATATGATAATCCAAAATATGAGCAGAGTGGTTTAAAATCTTGTTATTATACATTAAGCATTGTTCTTGATTTCTAACACCTGCTTTCAGTTGAATCAGAAGTCAGTGTAAAAGATGGCTGCCAAGTCAAAGTGTTAGACTGGGCAGGAAGGTGTAAGAGCCCATCATGAATACTTGGCATGTTTCAAACATCCCTACGGCTGAGAGAAAGCAGAAATTGAGATACAGTTGGTGTCAGTAATATCTTCAAAGCCAGCAGATCAGTGACTAATAGAGTTTTAACAAAAACAAAAATCTAGAATAGTTCTGGCTTGCAAAACTACAAAGAGAACATCGGTATTAAAATTTTATGAACCTTTGAATCGTCTTTAAAAAGAATCTAAGTGATCAGTTTAAAAACAAGCCAAATGTATATAATCCTTAATCTAGTGGTGGTAGTCTGGTGTAAAATAAGATGCACTAGAAAAAAATTTTAAAGTTCTGTGTTCTTTATATTATTCTGTTATTCTCTCTTATCTCTTCCAATCAATCTTTTTCTGTTTCTATTGAACCAATCAATCAACCCTCCCAAGCCTTGGACTTCAATTTCTTCATCTGTAAAACAAAGAAGTTTAATTACTTCCAGAAATAAATAGCCATTTATTTCAATATTAATTCAAATCTGAATTATATTTGAACAATTCTGAAAAAAGAAAACAATCTGTATATTTAATAAATGTGTTCTAGATTTCAGAATTAAAATTCTAGTTCCTTAGACAAACAATGCGCATTTTTTTTCTTTCAAAATATTCCAGATGATGGAGATGGACACAAATGAGTAGAAAAGGTCACATATAACCAATTCCAAAACAATTATCCATTTTATTTCAAATGCTGAAAAGTATAGGAAGTAGAGGATAGAGACAACACGGCTGCTGCTGGCCTGAGGTATGCATTCTCCATTCCTTTGAATGGACCAAGAAATGAAACATGTCAACCTGGGAGAATGCTTCCTTCAACATCATACATCAAAAAGTCCAAATCAGAGTATAATACAGGCTGCCAGACAATGGGTTAAAGTTGTTAGAACAACAATGGACAAGGTAATGTGCCTTTTCTCTTCTTCTATGTTCCTTGATCCCTTTATGAAAATTGGAACTAGAGCCACCCTATACTTGGAGCTGTGGTTCTGCTAGGGAGTCTTGAGATATTAGTCAGATACTCCACATGATTCTACTGAAAAAGTCTAAAACATTTGGCAACATAAGAAATGAAAAACAGCTCAAGAAAACCTGTGGATCCAAACACTGAGAATGACATGTTCCCTAATGATCAAATATAAATTTGGTTCACTGAGACATAGTGTAGAATATCTTAGACAACATTATGAGTGATGGTACTTACAAGGAAAGCAGAAGAAATATTGAAAGTTTATCCTCAAGGAACATGTATGAAGAATAGCTTTGAGAAGAAATGACACATAGCTATTCCCCATAGTGTTGATACACAAGACAGTATCAATTAATGAAAGTGGTCTTTTCTGTAGTACCTGAGTCTCAGCTCCACAATCTTTCTCAACAAACAGGCCCTACCAGTTAACTGATTTAACATGAGAAAGAATATCTACATAACTATCTTTTCTGCAGGAGAAAAGAACTCTGTTAAAAATCATAAGGACTTACTAAGTCACTTAATACCTCTAGGTTTAATCACCCTAATGATAAAATTTGAAAGTAGGGGGGACTATCTCTACATTTCCTTTGTGTGACCTAACTCTATACATTTATAATTTTAAGCAACGAGAGTATCTGTGAACAACTGAAAAGAGCATGATTATCGCATAATTCTAAATAATAACGGTACTCATTAAATTTATGATGCTAATTATAAGATTCTTTGTCCAACAATGGTTATTTAAGTCAAGTAATATATTCTAATCTAATGTCTTCACAGATGAAAAATTAGATTTTCAGAAGGGTTAAATGATTTGCAAAAAAATCACACAAATTTCATATCCAGATTATGATTATCAGCACCAAGATTATTAGCACAATTATTTATTTCTATAGAGTTTAAAGAGTCATCTTCTAACTGCCAACCTCAATCTAATGACAACTTGGTACCTTTCCTCTTATCACTGTAAGTCTTTATACTTTGTGATAATTTCTTGTCACTTAAATACATTTAGGACCTTACATTCTTTTACAGAGACCTTACATTCTTTTACAGAGACCTTAATGTCTCTTGCTCATTGAACATACTTATCTTATTCAATCTTTTATTTGCAGATTTCTCAATACAGATCACAGAAATGTTTTTTGGTGAGTATTATACTTCCTTTGCTAAAAATCATAGCTATGCTAAATAAGACCTCATCCTACACAAACCCCTTGAAAGCCAATTACAGCAAATAGTTGCTTGATGTGCTTTATCTCTATGTGGTTGCTGTATATTCATCCTTGAGCAATAATTAATACCCTAAAAAAAATGATCAAGCCATATGATAAAATGGTCTTGATATGTCACAATGTTTGCTGTCTAATTGTGAACACTTCATTTTCAAGTGTATTATGCTGACTTGAAAATAAAGAAAGCAGAGGTCTTTCAGGTTGTACATAAACTATAATGAACAAAAATTCACTAAGTGACTATATTCTTACTAAATTATAAACCAGAACCACCACAGCAATAAAAACAAAAGGAGGCAAGGGTCATCACAGCACAAGTAAGTATATGTGGAGAGTTAGATAAGCAGTCAGGAGACCTGAATTTCATCATCAACATAACTAAAGTTACCAGTTTGCATAATTTTCCATACTTCCTTGAATCCCAACTACAAAGGGATGGGTTTCAACTTGATTTCCAAGATCACATCAATATTTATCATTTCATGAACAACTGTCATGGGCAGTCTCTAATGCCAATACCCCTGCCTCCCACAAATGTGTCATTCTCCTGAGCAGCTCCATAATTTTCAGTGTGACAGGATGACCCACCACTAGTCTAGCATATGGATCCTCCTGCTCCATGACTAATCCCAAACACTCTAGGGCTGCCGTCAATAACAGGCTACCTCGATGAAGAAACGAACAAAATTTCTGGTCTCCATCTTCAACCTTTACTTCACTCTACATTTTAAGAACCGATTGATTATTTGTTCTTCAATGTAAATAATGAGTCCAACTGACTCTAAAACACTTTATAAAGCATCTGTGAAAGTCCTACTACTCCATAAACCATATACCACTATACTAACAAGGGACCTAAAAGATTTTCACATTTTCTACCCAATTATTTCATGTTAGACTGAAGAACCTGAACCCAGAGAGTAGAAATGTTAGCATTAAAAGCAAGCATTCTTGAATCCAGGCCACTAGGTTCACAGAGGGGAAAATATGAACATATAGGCAGAATTAACAAATTTTAATATGAGTGAGTTTGAGTGGGTGGGTGTACTACAAAACATCACAACATACAGTGTTTTAATGTGCATTGAATTTTTTAATCTCATATTTATTATTACAGTGAGGCAGTATAGTATGAGAGAAAATTGTTTTTGTTGAGCTAAAATAATTTCTCCTGCACTTACTTACTGTTAACAAAGTTAACTTCTCTGCACTTGATTTCATAAATTGTAAAATGGCATCAAAATACCTTCAGCAAGTAACTTTTTAAAAAACATAAGGGATAACTAATGCGATGTTACTAGCATTATTTATTCTTACATTCCTTAGCAGATTCAAAAGATAAGTCTTGTCTGATAGTCACAACAAATCTCCTAAATTAAAATATCTCTTCAATGTGGTCTTATAGCATGAGGAGTCCTTAGAATGATATTAGAATATGTGGTGGTAATCTTGATACTCAAAGAAGAAATTTTCCTACAATGGTCTTCAAGGATATTGTTCTTTGCTTCTGGAATTCTTAGAGACCTTGTAAATGGAAACATGACTGGGGATTTGAGAAGACAATAGTTCATTTAGATTTGTCTTTATTAAAAAGATAATGAAATAAAACAATGTTTTTATTTTTCTGAACTCAAGATGGTACAAGGATAGATTTCAAATTTATCACTTCCAGATGGTAAAATGTAGAAATAGCTTCTCAGAATAATCATTCAAGTATAGCAATGTAAATTGACCTATATATGTACATATATTATAAAAGTATCAGCAGCAAGAGGCATTATTCAACGTAAGATGATGCTGTTTTACAAAAGCATCTTAAAGTCCCTCCTCTGCAAAAAAGCTTTTCACAGTTTTAGTATATGTAAAGGTCCCTAGCTTTAAGTCCACAACTGAGAGCAAACTATATAACACATTTTAAGAGATATTTCCATTTCCAAGTTATGTCGCCTTGGAGTTGAAAAGAGTTGAAACATCACCCGGTACAAATGTTTCATTTTAGAGAGGAGACACTGAAGCCTGAGGGGTTATGTGGGCTGTGGGGTTTTGGGTTTTGGGTTTTTTCCCAGTAAAAGTGAAAAAACAAACAAACAAAAAAAGTCAAGTCTGGATTAGAATAGAAAATTCAGACCACCTGGCTTTAGGTCCAATGCTCTTCCAAGGAGTCAAAGGATTAGACTTTATATGAGAGGCAGTGCTAGCAAGACTCAGGCTTAGAGAAATCATTGTATTTTGAGTATACCTCCTACTAATAACAGCCAATTTTTAAATCTTATTTTTGTTAAATTAGCATCATGTTTCAAATGGTTCTCTTCTTTCAAGATTATTTTGAAAATGCCATTTAATCATTCTCCCTCCCCAGAGTTGGTAAGTGCTAAGAAACAATGGTTTCAGACAGATTACTCAATCTTTTCTCCAGTACCAAAGATATTCTATGCTTGCTTTCCCCAATAGTTTGTTATCCGATTTCTACAAGTAGTTTATCTAACCAAGATTCACAAACAGAAAAATGTATGCTAGCTTTATTTTCCTCTAAGAAGATACTGACAATTTTGCTTTTACATACGGATGGCTAAAATTGTTCTCTGAGGATCTAACCCAATCTTAATAACGTACCCACAGAAAAATCATTTTGGGGATACTGGAGTTGAGCCAGGGAGAAGGAACAGTATGCTTGTTGTTGTGTCATTTCAGATAAAGATGGAATATAATCCTGGAATCAAATCATGATGCTAGAATTGGTAATATGTGTTCCCTCAGGCGAATGTCTGACATGATACATGAAATTATACTTTTTGATGTCCTTTGAGCTCATTATAATTGTTATCAAAATTATTGAAGTCAAGCAATTGCTGGTATTAAGTTCTATACATCCATTAATCACATGAAGTAAACAATGTTCTGAAAAGCTCTGGGGAAGTTAAATAAATATATACATGAAAGAACCTTAAAGAATTTCCGCATGTTTGTTGCCACTGTTTTGAAGACACGACTCTTTTTTAATTTTTATTTTTCATAAGGCAAGTAGGGAGAGGAGGATGAAGCATTTTATTTCACTGTTTATACTGGTTGTTTCTCCTAGTCCTAGGTATTGAACTGGGGACCTTGGTATGTATGTGGGCTATACCATGGTGAACTAAAATGCTAAGCCACCAAGGCGCACCAAATCCTCAATATTTATTATTCATAATTATGCATATAGTTAAGCTTTCTATCAACAACACCTAGTCAACATATTCTGCATTCTGATTCTGTAATCTCAAGGAAATAGATTCTGCTTATAAAAACCAATATTCCATATTTATTGGAGTAGAACAAAATATACTTAGCAATGATCATGATGATGTTAATACAAAAATAAGATTTATGGAAAGATTACTAGAACTCAAATATTATTAGATAGATAGAAAACTTACTTCATTAAATCCTTACAAGAACTCCATTTTATAGGTAAGAAACTGAGGCTTAGATAAATTAAGTAACTTGCTCAAAACTATAGAACTAAAAAGTAGCAGATTCAAGCTGACATTTCAGTTCATGCGACTACCAAATGCATGTTCGTAACTACTTTATATTCCCACCATTTACTCTTCCACTAACAACTTTCTTTAAATTATTACTCTAATTCTGCATCAAGAAATACTAATCATCATTGTGGAAGTATTCAGAACCACTGGATTGAGGGAGTACTACTAGTATTCAGAAATAGAACAAGTTTTGTGGTATCAGGTTCTCGTAAAAATAACACATCTGCACTGAAAATATGGGAGAAAATTCTGTTCAAGAATAGCATTTCATAATGAAGACACTCTAGATCTAAAAATTTTAACACAACACCATATATAAAATGTATGGTATTTTTCTAGATTATTACATACACATAATATGTATATATTATATATATAATGATAAGGCATTTTGGCAACAACTGAGCCATCTGAGGAATTTTTCAAAGGAGAACTGTCAAATCTGATGCAAAGTAATGAATGCCACTTCAAACTGGAAGACTCTTTTTCATCAGTCTTCCTGAATCTAAATTATAGTTTGAGGAGTTTATGAACAGATACATAAGTCTTACTTATTTTGCCTTCCTTCTCTTACAACCTCAAATTTCCATACATCTAGAATATTCTTTGGCATATACTAGACTTTTTTTTAAACATTTTCTGAATAAATTAAACCTTTGATTCCTCACATTATACATAAGTATAAGAAACTGCAAACATATGCTTCATAATAATAAACTGAGACGTTACCTCTTCTGATCTGAAATATTGGCTCTATATCTATTCCCAAAGGGTGTTCTGAGAAAGAGGGAAAGTGGCTTGATCACGTACCACAGTTGTGACCAAGTGAGAAACTACACAGAGGTACCTATTCCTACACTCTGTATACCAGACAACTCTTTCCTAAAACAAAATTCTTAAGGTCATTGCTTCAAATATGTGATTAAATACATGCAAAATGAAATTTACCTTGTGTTATTTGAAGTAAAATAACCCAGAATCACTTAACCACATATAGAAAAGAATTTATACTTAATTATTTGAATAAAATTAACTAAAATGAAATGATAGAAATCTGAAAATAGATTTGGAAAGTACGAGACACAGTTCAAATATTATTGATCTCTTTCATGTTTTGTTTTACATTTAAGAGACCCTATCCTAATGAAGTCAGTAAAGGCAATTAATTCCAACATATTGCCTACTTCAATCCTTATGACAATAAAATAATATAGCTATCTTCTGAATTCTCTTTCTGATCACTCTCCAGCTCCTCCGCAGGCTTGCCTTTCTTTTCTGTACCTGGTCTTGAGCATGGAATAGGTTGACCATACATACCATTTTAAATGGGAGAGTATAATTTGTTTTCATACTTTTCAACTGTCAATTTTATCTCATTTTTAATAAACCAGGGCCATCTTTAATGTTGGGTAATGGGGCAGCTGAGTTGCCCCAGACCCAGTCTGTTGAGGGGCCCAAAACCCCATTCTGTTTTTGTCTCAAGGAAAAATGGTCTAGTATAGAGTGGGTATTTCATGGTTCTATGGTCAGTCTACCATATTTGTTAGAATTTCTTGTTCAAAAATACATCTCTGTTCAAAACCTCAACTGTTAATCCTGAGAGGGCAATTCCCACACCCAAGCCTTGAGGCTCGTGTATATTTGTGAACTACAATCCCTTATCTTCATTTTCCCATGGTAAGATCATGTAATGTCCCATCATCTTTCTCAAATTAAAAATCTACCTCATTTTCTCTTTTTAAAGCAGAGTTCACCTTTTTCATCAGACTCAAAAAGTCTGCGATTAGCCCTCTTTTAGACTTAATAAAGTGCCATTTGGGGGACTACAGGAACAGAGTCTCTGTTCACTGTAAAGAGTTAGCAATCAACAGCAGTAAAAATGCAATTAAAAGAAAGATATTTTACGCTTATCTGGCAGGCATTGTTAGGGGCTTCCTTATGATGACACCCCAAAATCTGTGAATGTTATCCTAGATTTTGATATTTTCTCTCAATTGTGAGACCAGTTTCTGAAGTTAGAAGATTAAAAGATTACCTTACATCTGGACAACTAACCAGGGTGAATCAGCTCTCTAGCAGCAGCAGTTGGGGAGGCATCTGATTCTTCATTTCAGGAGGCAGATCTCCAGCATGCCAGATGCTGCAAAGCCATATGATCAGGAAGAAGTCTTGGAGAGTGGCTGTGGTAGCCCCCAAATCGGGTTCTCTGACACCTCTTGGAGGTTCTGGGTGCTTACTATTATCTGATGGTAGAGACACTTTTCTGATTAAACTAACCTGTGCATATTCTGCTATTTTCAACCAAAATCCCCATCCAATAAATCCATGAAAGGATTAAAGTTCTTTTAATGCTCATAAGCATAAAGTGAGTATTAAGAAAAAGCAGTCAATTTCATAAATAAACGCATTTATTCTCCCCCTCCACCATTTTGGCATGGAAAGCACTGTCTGTCAAGCTATAGAGAACACAAAATCCACACTTCGAAGAAATGGGGATGCGGAAACTCTTAGCTCATATGAGTAAAAATTTCATGATGATTTTTTTTTAACAAAGAGCATGAAGTATTTTTTGTGAAAAATAATTTAGGATCACTAATTTGCTTTTAATAATTTTATTTTAAAAAACCTATTTTTCTTTAACCCCCAAAATAAATTAAACCAAGAAACCTTAAGATAAAGCCTCTTAAACAGATATTCCAGGGTCACAAGGAAGTGGAGAGTTGTGAGAACAGCATAATAGTTAAGAACATAAACTCTAGTATCAAAATATCTGATTTGAATCCCAGCTCCACAATTCAGTCATTTTGCCACCTGGAATAACATATATTACATTTCTACACATCAGTTTATCTTTAAAACAAAAGTAAGTCTAGTACCTACTTCAAATACATTTTTTAATGTTGTAAAAGAAAATAATATAACTGAAATGGGGGTGGTGAACTTAATGTACTACATACAAATGTTGATTTACAACGATACATACCTTAAACCTACATATTATAATGCAGTTTCCTCAATAAAATTAATTTTAAAAAAGAACATACTCGCATACTGCTAAGCATATATTAAGTACTAAACAATTGTTAGCCACTGTGACCATTTGTAGTTTTATTAGCAAAAATGCTAATGATGATGCAATGACAATGCAAGGAAGTCTCAGCATTCACACGTTCAACTAAGCCCTGCTCCCGATGTCTAAGTCGAGTCATTTAATAGTAAGCATCTCAGTTCTTCCAAATACTTTTCTTGTTCTTTCAAGGGATCATTACTTTTGAAACTAAATGGCCCACACTCCTTGGCTGAGAAAAATGCACCTAAGGGTAAGTTGCCTGACTAAAATGCTATGCAGTTCTTGATGGCTATTGTTTGCTTTGTGCCTGAAAACAGCTTTTCTACACCAGTGCCCCTTTGAGGGTATTTTGGCCTCAGATTAGAAGGACAGTGAGCTACTGCAATGGCGTTTATAGAGGGCCTCCGAATTGCCAAATACTCATTTCCAGCCAGTGTTTCCAGCTGGGGTCCATTTCCAGTGGCTAGGGGAAAACAAATATTTGTCTTGGGATTGTTGGGTTCCAAGTACTTTACAAATGTTTTCACCTAATCCTTCCCTGGGAAAACATCATCTCTAGTAAACATTAACTTAAAAAGTTAGTTGTTTGCTAGTAAAAACAAGTAACTGTTTTAGTGAAAACACAACCTTGCAAAATACTTAAAAACACATGTGTTGGTTTTGTCACCATCATAACATTATGGTTAGGATGTGTTTGGGTTTAATACCCAGTTTCTTTTTCTTTTTTTTTTTTACATCATCATCCATAAACAATGATTGCTACCCTTGTTTGGCATATCATCCCTTTGAGAATATGGTGAATGCTCTCCACCATTTCCCCAGAAAAACAAATTCCCTATACTTACATGTACATCTACATATAGAATAATTATGCATGGTTAACCATTTAAAGTTGTATAAACAAAGGCACAAAATATTATGTATTTGTTGGCATTATATTAATCATAAATATCTAGAAACTAACATGTTTTGCTTTTTCCCAACACAGTGATACTTGGTCTTCATAAAAATGACCCAAAGTTCATGAATCCCTTGAATTTTATCTGTATATTCTTTAGTCTTCCTGGAGCAGCTACATCAGCATCACATTAGAGCCTGTTGACATGAAGCATCTCAGACCCGACCCAGACCTTCTGAACCAGAGTACACACTTTAATAAGCGATCCAACTAATCACAAGCACATTAAGTTTTGTGAAACACTGCTTTGAGTTCATGAACACTTGTTTAACTCTGGTCTCCAAGATCTTTCACTGCTTGAGTCACCAGTGAAATTCTAACACTGTCTTCTAGAAGTTCCCAATATAATGTGCAAGAATAAATACAGTGCTGACCATTTCTTCATTCTTTCAACAAATATTTATTGAATATTCATTGTGTGTCAGGCATTGTTCCAGTCATTATTATCCAGTCTCTATTATCATTCTGGAAGGAGGATGCAGATAATAAACAAATATGCAAGTAAATATGCAATCTGCCAGAAGGTGATTAGTGCTATCAGACAAAATAGAGCAGGAGGATGACATCAGGGAACACTGGCACTTTTTTAAATGGGGTGACCAGAGAAACTTTGTTTAAGAAGGCAACTGAGCAAAGACCTGAAGGAAGGGAGGGAGTGAGATCTGCACTATCAGAAGTAAGAGCTTTCCAGCAGAGGGTTAGGTAAAGCAAAGACCCAAGGCAGGAAGATACTTGGTGCATCTGAAGGTCAAGGAGGCGCCCAGCTCTACTGGAGGGAGCAGGTGAGATTAGTGGAGTGAGAAGCGGGTGGTCATATATTCTAATAATCTCTGAGTACATGTGTCAATTGCTGCAAAAACATTAGGAGAGAGACAGTTGTGCATCAAATCTAGATGGATTCAGTGGAGGGGAAGACTGCCTCCTCTCTTGAACTCACTCAGGGAAAATCTTTCCTAGAGGAGTTTCAGAGGCTGCTTGAAATACAACGTACTCTCATCAGAAAACAATTTATTCCTTTTTTTTTTTTTTTTTTTGAGTTTAGGTTTAAAATATAGTTCCTAAGTACCTCTGGCAAAAACCAGATTCTGTTTCAGAGGATCTGGCACATACCTGGCAGAAAGCACACTAAACTGGAATTAAATAATAATCCCATGACTGGCTATAATTCAAAACCATATCTTGGCTACCTTTTTAGGCTTTGTTCATAATTATTTTAGACCACATTTCGACTGTATCCTAGCCATCTTGTCTGAACATCTGTTTTAGGAACTCTGCTTTTGGCCAATGTGTGCTCTCATTGAAGACAGCATGTCAGATGACTGGTGCCATCTTCTTAATATTGTATACATACATCTTGTGTGCTGCAGTCTGTGCCAAGTTCCCATTGAGGGACGCAAGATTTTGGTGACAAGGAGTATGTGCTCTCCTCATTGCCACATGTAAAGCACATGAAAGAAATTATGGTTCTATTGCTTAAGAAGTCATGCCAGTAACTGCAAAGACCAGCCCAGGCTACAAATAACAGCTATCAATTTATACAACCTTTGTACATGGGATAATCTAATCCATACTAATCTCTCTCCATTATGGCAATGAAGATACTACAATCACTCCTCACACAGAAAAGCTTCAATCAAATTAATGCTCCATGTCAGCTCTATCTTAAAATATTCCCTCTTCTTCATCCAGAATAAAGAGTGAATAAATCTGGCTTTACAGAAATAAGCCTCCCAGGGATTCACAATCTAATCCAGCCAAAATGGAATTTGCAAATAAAAAAAAAGCCTAAATAAAAACAAAGATAACTAATGGAAACTATTATTCACTTACAGATTGGTATAATCCACTTTAAGAAAAATCATTTACAAGAAGAAAACTTGAGGGGCTATTATTCACAGAAAGTTTTATTTTTCTATTTAATTGTCTGCAATATATTAGATCAAGATAGGAACAATGGAAATCATAATTTACAAATGAGAAAATAGTGGCTGAATGAGTCAAAAAACTTTGCTCTACGATTCACATGTCTATGGTGGTAGAGAAAACACAAGAACCAAGGTCCTTCATCTCCCAGATAACCCACTGCCCACACAAGACTGTCTGCAAGGTTACAGTAATACAAATTTCCTCTAATTTCCAATAGCATTTGTTTAAATATCATTAAGTACTTGTGAAGAATTGGGTACTACGAAATTTAGAGGCAAAATGGTAAGAACTGTTGCTAACTGGAAATTAATCAGAAATGAAGATAGAGCATCTCTGAATGCAAGTCAATAGGAAAAGTGGACTTGATTATTTTTAATTCAATTTTCACACCTCTCAGAAACATGTCTATTGGACTACAGGAGGTGCCCTTCTAATGGCAGTGAATAATTCCAGGGAATCATCCAATTCACTTGTTCCATGTTTGACCTTTCTTAATTTTGCAGGTGGTTGGTTAGACAGAGAGTAGAAAATGTTACCACTCAAAATCTGAATTATAAAATTGTAAACCTTTTAAAGAGAGAATTGGTACAAAATGTGGCTTCACACCTGCAACTGAAATAATATGAAGGAACAAATAATGGCAAGAAAATGTGAACAGCCAGGAAACTCAAATTAGTTTTTATCTTTGAAAACTTGGATTTAAATTAATTGTTTTCAAGATGTGGCAATACATAAAAATCAGATATAGAACACAACATGAGAACCATTTAAAAATTTCATTAATGGATCCCAGTAGGTCCTCTACTAGTAATGATTCTTCATCAGAAACTTGTAACATGGCTATACTTTTTGAGGACACAGCAATGGCCTTAGGATATATGAGATTCCCAGATGTTTACTTTTGTCTGTATCACTCTAGTGTTGATGTATTTTCTTGAGTTTCATGGTTCCTATTGGTAAACTTCTCTCAAAAGAGAATTGCACTATCAATAAACTTTATTCCTAATGACCACAGATAATACATTCCATTTCAATGATTTGCTTGGTAGAATCTTAAGAATATTGAAAGATTCATTCACAAACACAGTCTTCTCATTTTATGGACCAGAAAAATTAGATATTTAATGATTTGCCCAAAAGCTATTACAGCTTATTCATGTAAATACAGGCCAGGAACTCAGATCCTCTGGCTTTTTATTGGCTGCTGTTTCCTCTATGTCAAGCTACCTCTTTTATGAGTCATACTCCATTATAGGGTAGAATCTTACTTTATCTTCCAAATCCAATTCAAATGCTCTACATTTTTATTCACTCGTAATTATTAAATTGGACCAGAAGTTTAAAAGCAACTGCTTTTTCTATGACAGTGGAAATTTTGGCTCAATGACTAAAATAAATGTCTTAAAAAAAAAAAAAAAAAAACCAGCCTTTCCAGAATGTTTTTGGTGTTTTATTTTGTCTTGTTTTGTTTTTTAAACACTCTGGGCTCTCTCTGAATAAACATTTTCAATGCTGTGTGGTACAGGAAGAAAATCTGCTGCATGTAGGGGAGGAATGCTTCACCAACCCAAGGCTTCTCATTCTCATCCCAAATCTATTTCTTATTTAGTGTTTTAAGGTAAGGCCAACACCCAATAACAGTCAATGTTTATTGAGCACCCGAAACTATTCTTACTACCATGTCCTTTTAGTACAGAGTATCTCATTTAATTTTTATCACTACTCTAAGAGGAGACTATAATGAACCCCACTCAACAGATGAGCAAACTTACATCCAGAGTCTTAAGAGTCTGCCAAGGTCATACAGGTGGTAAACAGAAAAGTTGATACTGGAATTCTCCACAATGGTAAAATGCCCTTAAGAGTCTCAAGAAGAAATAGCTACCATTTGCCAGCAGAGAATATATTCTTAAGGTCCTGTCCCTTCCCAGTATTTAAAATAAAAGAAAATACATGGAAGATACTGATAAATGATTAGAATAATTTTATTTTAGTTACATATACACTTCCAACTTCCAGTCTATGGAACTGTATCCTGTTTTTTCAACCATAGCTATTCCAAAGCACAGCAGTACAACTAGCTATTTTTAGGGCAATGAAACTAGGCCTTATGTATATGGCTCTTCCAAAAGCAATGATCCCCCAGATGTAAATAAAACTCATAATACTAGCATTTAGAGTTGCTGAGAGTATTAAATGAGTTATTATATGTAAAATCCTTTAACTGGGTCACATAGTAAACTCTCAGCAAATATCAGCTGCTGCTCTTAGTGGTAACTCTACCCTAGTGAAATTAACAAGGCAGGGAACAATGCATTTCTTGATCCTGGGCCAACCATTCAGCTTAAATAGTGATTATTTAGCTTTGACTAGATGGAGAGTTCTACAACATGAACTAAAGAAAGAGTAATAAGAGGAAAAACAGATCTACTCCCAGTTCTACATGCCTAACAATTCATTTGAGGGGAAGAAGATAAATGCAAACCAGAGCAAGAACAAAAATTTCAAATGGAAGCATTTCCAAGCACATTGTGTATAATGAATGGTGTGCCAATGGTAACCAGAGACAGACTTCACAAAGCCAACAGGACTGCCCTGGACCAGAGGATGGATATGTTATAGCAGAGTGAGGATTGTAACAGAGAAAAGATCAGGACAAAGGCTCAGTGGTGACACTGGACAACAAAGAAAGAGTGAAAAGATAAGCCATCTCAGAGCTTTCCCAAGAATATGAATCAAGTACTCTGTAAACCACAAAAGTACTCTTTAGATTTTGTGATCCCTTTATCATTATAAAATGACCATCTTCATCTTTTGCTAATTTCCACCTCCCCGACCCCCACTGGACTTCTACTTTGAGATGAGTATAGCAGTTCCTGCTTTTGTAGATTCACCATTGGCTTCGAGTACCTTTATCCACCTCTTCACTTTGTCTACATTTGTCTCCAGATCTTCTAGAGTTTCTTGAAAACAAAACATAGATGGGTTTCATTTCTTAATCCATCTAACTACTGTGTCTTTTAATTGGTGAATTTAGTCCATTTACATTCAGAATGATTATTGATATATGAGGACTTGCTAGTGCCATTTTAACTTTTGTTTTCTGGTTTTGTCTATTGCCATGTCTAGTGTTTTGCAAAGTTTCTCCTCTTTGATTTAGATAGGAGAGCCTCTTTCAACATTTCTTGTAGAGGAGGTCTCATGGCAGCAAACTGATGTTATGATTTCCAATGTGATGGCTCTGATAAAGTTTTAACCAACCCTTTAGTTACAGTGTGCCACATGATCAAGAACTGCAGGGTTCTCTCAGTTTCCTCAGTTCTGGAAAATAACAGAGAAAGTGTTTGGGGGCACAGGGGACATAGCCCCATCTCTATCGTACAGGGAAAGGGTCTGAGATTCAGCCTGCCTGAGCTTGCAGCTCAGTTCTGCCACTGTCCAGCTCTGTGACCTTGGACATTTCCTCTGCATGCCTTATAGTTTCTTCATCTGTAATATGGGGCTGAACAAAGTTATTTCTCTAACAGCATTGTTATGAAAACTAAATGAATTAACAGTTGAAAAACTCGTGGCATAAGAAAGTGATATTAATGAGCTCTGTGCTATGTATGCTGTTCTCTATCTTGCTTTAGCTCTGATTATTTTGCCTGAGACCAGACAGCCAGTAGGCAAATCTTTACTAATGCATTCGCTTGGATTTTAGAAGTGGTCTCATAAGGGAAATTAAAGGAAACAAAAGAGGTATGGGGTCTGACCTTGTAAAGCAGGCCTAATAAGAATAAGGGTATAATGTAGTCTACTTCTTCATTTCTTCCCATGTTTGAATGCTCACTCAGGAAGGGGAGTTTGTATTTTTTCCCATTCTTCCCTGTCCAGAGACCTGAGCATCTCAATTCAAGTAGGACATACTTGGTGCCCTCCACAACAATCACACAAACTCACAAGAGCCTTCTCAAACTGCAGGCAAGATCCCCAGGTGGGAATTAAGAGGCACAAGGACATCTGTTTTTCCATTTATCTACTTTTCATTTTGCACGGACATAGACCAGTGGTTCTCAAACTCATGGCCAACAACTCTCTGAGGCCTCAATCAGTCTCTTGAGCTCCACATCATGCTGTCACAAAAAGACAAAACCAGTAAAACAAAAAACAAACCAAAAATGCCCCTGAACTTTGGTATACTTCATAGGCATTGCTCACAAATAGCTAAAGAGATTCAAACTAAGGGAATATTTCAGGGTTGGCTACTCTGCCATGGACTTTTCCCATTACTTTAAGTTCTCCTAACCATATATGAAGAAGACAGCATGAGGTACATTTTTTTAAAAAGCATGAAAAGTAAAACTTAGCAAGTTGAAGAGAAATATCTCATGTTCCAATGATTGACAACTGATAGGGTTTGGATTTCACATCTGGCATATTTGACCCTCATTATAACTCTTCACCTGTTCAGTCATTCAACAAATATCCATTGAAAACCTATTCTATGCCAGCTATCATTATAGCCATGGGGATACATCAAGAAAAGACAATGTCTCTGATCTTCGAGGTGCTTACATTCTAGAAAGGAAGATAGAAAATAAATCAGGATATATATAATGCCATCTCAGATAAAGAAAGAGTCAAGAAGAAAAAGAAAGCATGATTAGAGATAGAGATTGTCCAGAGGGTGAGGAATCAAGGAAGATCGTTTTGTGGAGGCATTTGAAAAGAAACTGAAATGATGTGAGTCATTTAGTCAAAGATTGGGGAGGAGAGGGTGGCCAGCAGAGGTGAAGGCAAGTGCAAAGGTCCTGAGACAAGAAAAGTAAGAACGGCAGTGTGATTTTGAGTAAAGTAAGCAAAAGGGACAGTGGTAGGAGATGAGGTTGTAGAAATGGACTTGGGTCTGATCACATGGTTCTGGTAAGCCCTGACAAGGTATTTGCATTGCTTTGGCTTCTAAGAGAAAATCACCAGAAGGTTTTGCACTGGGAATTATATTCTCAAAAGAATTACCTTTTTAGAAGATCACTCCAGTTGATATGTAGAGAAGTGACAGTCGTAGAGAGCAAGAATCAATGCTGATTCTTGTTAGGAAGATGCTGGCTCATTAGGAAGCCAGCGCAACAGACTGGAGGAGAGATTATGACAATTTGGGGCTAGGTTTCCAGTTGGACTCAGGGCATATTTCGATGGTTTTCTTCTGGTTTGGAGTCAGGGTGGTCCTTAAGGAATGCTTGTGAGAGAACTCTTTTTAAACTCACTCTGGGGAATGTGGAAGTCAAGACTAATAAGACACTTTTAGTCAGTCTGTCACAGCCATAACTTAAACGTGATGTTATCACCCATGTGACAGCATATCAAGCATGTAATCTAGTAGCAGAAGGACAGAGAACACAGAGCCACACTGACAATGCCACTTTAACTTTCTTAAAAGGTGAAAAGTATCACTTTTCTTTCACTCATCCGTCAGCCACCTCCTCAGCAACTTCAGTCTTGTTATCCCGATAAATTCTGAAATTCTAAAGTTTTAAAATAATCATAGGTTTCTCACATTTATACATTATAGCAGACTTCTCCACAGTCAGCTTAGCCTGAACTATATTACTCATGGATAGACATACATATGCAATAAATCTGTTCCTTCTCTGAGATAATACTCTCTTTGATGTACCCAGGTGCTATCGGTACTACCCTTTGCATATGAAATTAAATTTGAGAGATTAAAAATATGTAGTTAAACAATGTCATTAGATTTACAGTTTACAATTTTGTAGCAGCATGGTACATATGCAATAAAAAGTGATGTGATTCCCATATCCAGTCTAGAATCTTTTCCATTATCTCCATTTGTCATCACAGCTGTAGGCTTTTCTATCCACCTATTTTTGTTGAGGTGGAAGCAGAAAGCACCACCCTGATCATGTAGGAAGTTAAGAGACAATCCAGAAGTTAACCCCAGATCTTTTCACCTCCAGGCCAGGACTTACTTGATCAGACCAGTCAATTTTCTAACCTGACATTTACTTTCCCTGAGAGTAAAAAAGAACAAAGCAATCACTCTTTTTTAAAAGTTGTTAAAAGATAAAAAATAGTATTAGCAGCAGGAGTGATTGTTGAGAAAAATTCAAGGAAAACAAGCCTGAGTTTTTATCATTTAAAACAAAACTATGTTATAGCTAATTTAAAAATAATCCTGAATTTGCTCTTTATGACCATGTTAAACCTATCGCCAGAGAAACAGGTCCCTTCCAGAGGTCCTATTAATATGGATTAATTCTAACTCTGTAGAGTCCCAATAATGGAAATAGAGATGACTTTCCATGGGAGAAGCAAGGTGAACAAGGAGTAATGCACAAAAGAAGCACAAATATGAATTACTGAAACACGAGAGAAACAAATCTTTAGAGAAAATGTCTCGGAGAATCTAAAAGTTTAGCCATTTTGAAAGTGGAAAGAGAAGAAAACAGTTTTTCTAATGCTGAAGAGTGAACTGTGTGCACCAAGACTCACAAATGTGATTACCAATCCAGCTACTCAAGAAATTAAATAAGATCATGAACGACTAGGAAACCACGCACTATCATCACGAATAACTGCCTTGGGGAATCTATGTTTGACAGGCTTAAGATGAGAATCATCCAATATAAATATCCCTACAAACACAGAGTGACTACTGGGACCCCTAGAAACTGCATCAACACAGTACTCACACCTCTTTTTGCACTGAGCTTGCAATTTTCTGTACAGTATGCAGAGAGGGGACCTCTGGTAGAGAAAGGTCAAATACAGGAGACTGTCGAAGTGAGTAAATAAATTGTGATGTACCCTCAGATACAAAGGGCTCTGGCACCATCTAAGAAAAGGAGTCAGAAACTGTAGCCAAAAATCATTATTTCAAGGACTTGGTGAGTATTTTAGAACTTGGGTATCCTTGTGTTTTATAGTGACTGCTGCCTGTTTTCCTGTCACTTTTAGCATATTCTTGATATATATAAAAATGAATTGATGCACATATTTTATCCAGCTAAAAATTAATCACCCTAGAGATGTTTGGAAAATTGGTAATCTGCTCTTTATCCTCTTATCACTCATCCACATGGAGTTAAGTCCTAAAAGATATATATGTACTGTCAGAATTCACATAATTACAAAAAAATGAAAAAAAATGTTTTTTTCAGTCAGTTAAAAATTTGGGGAAAAAATTCTCTCAAGGAGTGAAATAAACTGTTTCATGTAAATAATAAAGTACTACTTGACAACTGAAACACACAACTTAGATGAATCTCAGGGAGTTATTCTGGGCGAAAAAAGTTCATCTCAAAAGGTTACAAAGGTTATTTTTCTATCTCCACAGCATTCTTAAAATGACAAATTTTTACTGAGGAAAACTAGTGGTAGTCAGATCTTATTGTTGGGGGTTGTGGCATGGGAAGCAGGGAGTGGGGAGAGAACAAGGCAATTCTAAAGAAGTAGCAGAAGCAAATTTCTTTGGCATAATGCATGAGTCTGTGTATTCTCAATGCGGTAGTGGTTACACATGGATAAAGGTTGATAAAACTATATACATCCTTCCAAAAAATAGTACATGCGAAGTGAAATCTGAATAAGTTCTCTAGCTAATAGCATTTTATCAATGCAAATTCCTGGTTTTGCTCATATACTATTATTGTGAAAACAGTTTTCATTGAGAAAAACTAGATAAAGAGTACATGGGAAATTTCTTTAACATCATTACCACTCCTGAGTCTAAAATTATTTCAAATATTAAAATTAAACTATTTGTTAATTATCAACCTCACTGACACCCCCTTTCCTCAGGCCATTCCAATACTAACAGTACAAAGTTTCAGGAATTAACTTTCATCAGATAAATAACAAATAGGAACAGAGCATTTGGATCCTGTTCTAAATACTTTGAGTTCAGATTTTTATTACAAATTTAATCACAATTTCACATTGAGAGTTATCTTAACTAACAAATCTTTTCTGTGTGTACCTTTCTAACTCAAGACACAGAGAGGCATTGTGTCAAAGAGAGCAAAATATCCCACGGAGCACTGGGAACTTTATCTAGATAACCCCCTACCAACCTACCAAGCCTTAGGGCTGTTTTCTATTCCCAAGATGATTTCACATTTTCCACTGTATTTTTATCCTTAAGCCTTTAGAATACCGCGTGCCTCCCTCTCCTTCAAATAGAATCTAACACCTATTTATTGGGGATTCTCTCTCCCCGGTGCTCCTGAATAAGTCTGAAGAAAGCGTATCTCTGAAGCTTTGCTGCCCTGGAGATAAATATCAGAGCTTTTCCCCTAAGGGCTTGCTGCTTCTCACTAAATAGTAGTTATTATGATGCCAAGTACTTTATAAATTTCTCAATGTGCCTATGGTCTATTTTCTTATTTCCCTTTCTAAAATAGCCAGAAAATGTTGATGCCGCTGAACTTACTAGCAGTGAACCCCACCCTGGGCCTTCTCAGTCACAGGAGAAGGCTATTATAAATGAGCTCCCATTGGTGTATTAGCAAGTCACCTACAAATGAGGAGGCTTCTAACTCGGCACACTTCTAATCTGAGAGGCCCTCATCCTCAGCACTGACACCTCCTTTCCTTTATCCTCAAGTATTCACTTTCACACTAAGTACAGGATACCAATTATAATAACAACAATATGTGTATGTATAATACATATACATATATATTACACACATGTAAATATTAATGTATTATGTTTTAAAATTATATACACTTAAAGTGTATCTATATATACATGTGCACAATGTATAGTAATTTTGTATGTACAAATAACTATTTTTATGAACCTAATGTTTAAATCTATTCCTGACTTAATTTATAAATTGATGAAATTCTTATAGATAGATAGATAGATAGACAGATAGATGCAAAAATGTACATAAAATCTCAACGTTCACAATACCAAAGACTCCCTGGGAGTACATAATTCAGTTTCAAAAATATGCTAATCTTTATAAACTTAGGGGAAAAAAAACCTGGAAACATTTCTGACCTTTATAGCCTTATTAGAAAAATATTTTTGTCCTAGATCTCAATGCTTTCATTCAAGAAACAGTTATCACTGGCTCCCATACTTTACTGCATAATGGAAATACCTCAGACATTTAAACAAAACAAAATAAAAAGCAGAAACTGATGTCTAGGTTACACTCCCCAGATAGTCTCACTGCATTGGTCTGTGGTTCATTCTATTTTTTACATTGTACGTTAGGTATTTTGAGCATATACAGAATAGAACCTCATCACACAGCTTCAAAAATTATCAAATTTTGACAACGTTTCAGCAATGGCCCCACTTTTGTTTTTGTGGCTGGAATTTTTTTTTTAAAGGAAAGGTACAAACATTAATGAAGGCAAAGGCAAGTAGGCAGGAAGAAAGACATGAAGAAGCATTTTTATTTTATTTCCATTTGGTTATTTGTATTAGTTGTTCCCCCCTGGACTCGGGACTCAAACCTAGGGGTATGTGGCTTGTGTCTCTCAGAGGAAATTGACTTGCTTCATCAGGACATACCTTGGCTGGAATATTTTAAAGAAAAGTGCATACATCATGTTTTTACATCATCACTACTACTGTATACAATTCTGCCTTTTAAAACATAACTACCAGTCTTAAAAATTTAAACACATAACAAAATTTTAAAAACTTCTTAATATGATGTAATAGTCATTTCTTACTCAAACATCTCCAAACTACCTAAAGATATTTTTTAATTAGCATCCATTAAAGGGTCACATGTTGATTTTATTGCCACATCACCAAATTTCTTTATTCTACAATAGCTCCTTCCCTTCTGCATCCATCCATGCCACGATTTGTTGGATAAACCAAGGCATATTTACTGTACAGTGACCCACATTCTGACATGTCTGGCAATGTCCTCTGGTGTCATTTAATGTGTTCCTCTATCCTTGTATTTCCTGAAAACCACTAGAAGCTCAATTAACTTCAGGCACATTTTTTTTCAGGGAAGTATGTTTGATGGATAGATTGGTTTATCTCCTGTCGTGACAGCATGAGACTCAGACTACCTGCTTGGTCCACAAGTGGTGCTAATAAGATCCACCAATATTCATTTCATTCAGGATTTCTAGACTGACTGCTTTGCTATAAAGACCCCTATCCACAGTTAGCCTAATGCTGCTAGCCAGTGATGATCACTGCCTAGATTGGGTATGATTTAAATACCACCAGGCTGCAATATCAGTCTCTTTAGAAACTCCCAGGCAACTCTAATGTGTAACCAGAGCTGAGAAACAATGAGATGAATGAAAAACGGCACAACCTCGGAGAAATAAAATTTAACTACTCACAAATGGTAGAAGCCATTTCAGACACTTAGGATCAGGCATATCAAAAAGAATATCATTATTTAATTGTTTTTAAATTGAAAAAAGTTAATTCTTGCAGAAGAAGGAATGTGTCAGAAACTCAATGACATGAAAACATCATCTGATGTGTAGATGTGCCCTTCAAGCCTATCTCCAGCTCATCTGCACATAATACTCCTGCTGCCTCCAAAACCTGTTCCGTAGCTGGATCTGCTCCATTTGGAGCTTTAACAAGACGTTGAACTGTCCCTATCTCTCTCCTTATACCCTACGGTCATTAGAATCACAAAGAAAGCTCCCCACAGAAAAACACACAAACTCCCAAAGAATTATTACATCCTGCTATGGCGTGCTCTCAAAAAATCCCTCTGAGAATAGAACAACTTCAATAAAATTTATTTTGAAGATGAACAATGCTGGGTACAGAGAAAAGTGAGAGACTGAAAAATCTGTCTTTGGCATACTCCCTCTTTCTGGAATCCAGTGACTTAAATACTGTGACTTATATGCTCCTCCTGCCTCATTCCCAATGTCAGTAGCTCAGGACCCACCATACTTCTTTCACTAAAGAAATTCCTATTTTCCATACCTAATTCTCCATCATTTTACAGTGTCATTGTGCTCAACTGATTTAAGGTAGCAACTTACTAAATCCATCTGCTAACCTAACATATGAGAAAGGTGAAAAGGGTCACTTAAGGGTAATGATACAAACTTAGAGACAAAATTCCACAAACTGCAGTATTGCATTTGCTGTAAAAAACCTTTACTGCAGGATGTAGACAGTATGCCTCAAGCGAAAATGCTCTGAGATGATGAACTATGGGTTTAATTCCTTAGCTATTATTCCAGTCATACCATATGGGAAAGTCATTTCACTTCCCCAAACCTTGATTTTCTCTTTTATTAAATAGTACATTTGGTTGAGATAGATTTTACCCTAAACTGTTATGGCCTTATAATGGACATTCCGAATGGGAGAGATAATTGCTGTTTATATTAGGCCATCTAAGATGTATTCTCTTTAAGTAAAATATAGGGAGATATAGTATCCATAATAACATGAACTGCTGCAAACATTAAAGAAACTAAGAGTAAATCCTCAAAATAATTACAATTAAAAAATCAAATTATTGAAATATTCATAGGTGAAATGATTTAATGTCTACAATTTGCTTTAAAATATCTGAGCTAGATAAATGAGAGTAGATGACAAAGTGTCCAAAACTGTTAAAGCAAGGTGATGAGTACATGTTCCTGCTAGTTTTTGCATGTTTCAAATTTTTTATAATCTACAGTTTAAAATCTCATGAAATTGCATCTGCTCTCCCGAAGTCTGGCTTGCAATACCCCATAGTTACATTGAACCAAAGTTGTCCCTTTAAAGTTATTAAAGGTGGCTAGCGTCCAAAAGAAGTGGAACAGAATCTATAGATAACTATGTGGATTCGACGATATTCCAGAAATGTTCTTTGATGAGATACTATCTGAGCTCACAAAGGGAACAATTCTGCAAAAGAATGCAAGTTTACTATCATTAAGGACCAAACAGGAATATCAATGCTCTATGTAAGAAGGAGAAATTGCCCTTAGGTTTCCCAAAATAAAATATCTTAAAGAGTAAGACTAACCCTACAGGAATTCCATTAGAAAACATAATATGAGAATCCATGGTTGATATGTGTTGGATAAGATTTTTTGAAAGTATAAATTGCTCCCTGAGAACTGAGCACCAGTGAATCATTTATTCATTCTCCTTGGCCATGTGAACAATATTCAGCTATTCATAACCGCAGTGGGTTAACAATATTCCAGTGGACTTACCAGTTAATGCTCCATCACCTTCCAGGGAATTTAAACAGTAAAATAGTTCAACTGATCACCATAGCAACTCAAGATGTGGTGGATGTTTTTCTATTTATCTGAAGAACTTGGTAAATAAAATTATTCTAAAGCGGTGTGTAAATTGCAGGTCTGTTTCACGCTAAGCAACAGATACGGTCTTTTCAAGACTATATAAATAATCTGAGTTATTATCTTCTGCATATATAAAGTCAGCTACCTAAGGTAATTACTAAAATTGAATAATGTTGCAAGGTATATAATTTCAAGTGCAGAAGTTCCCACAAGTTTACTGAGGTGAAGAAACCGGACTGGGTAAAGGAGTAACTCTTTTTCCCTCCTCCTCTGCTGCTTTGAACTTCTGATGCAATGCACTGCCTGACACTATAAAAATGTAGGCCAGGAAGAGCTATTCTAATGCTGCTATAACTTACTGATGACAGGGAAGGTAAGTATGGATCTTTATTTCATTTCTCTCGTTGCTGTATTGTTTATTAATGGAGAATAATGCTGTTGCATTAAAAATGGGGAACTTGGCCCAGGATGATCAAAAATAAAAAATTGTAAGTACAATAAATTGTATTAAACTTAAATTATTTTCTTACGGGGATGACTCAATATTTTCTAGATTTTAAGTATACTTTTACGTATTACCACTTACTGTGATGAAACCGCATTAGTGTGACGATATAGAATATATCCAAAGTAGCGAATGCTCAATATTTCTGTTAAAATAATAATTTAAGTGAATAGATGTAACACTGGTGCAAAGAAAAAAAAGCAGAGAAAATCTAAAATTTCAGTAGCATAAGCACATAGGATTCTAATTTACTCAGAAAAGGTATTTGATAACTAAATGTTCTACCACAATTTTAACAAGTTAACCAACAAGTAAAATCTATGCAGTTTGTTCTAATTAAAAAATTAACTTTGATCAACAGTTTTCTTCCTAAACTTTCTAAATTAAACCAGGCAGAAAGTCTTCAACGAAGATTCTGAAGACCACTGAGATTTTTCTTTTCTTCCTTAAGAATAAATCCAACATACAGAATACTCCTAAAGAAAAACAATGACCTGCTACTTTCTCCCTTTAGGATACAAATCTAATAAGTGCTTAAAGACATTTATAAAACAAGATCCTTGAAAACAAGAAATAAAACTTCCTGGAAAGATAAGAACGCTTCACTGGATGTCAGATGACCATTTAGAGCAAAGGAAGATACTTTAGCCAAAGGGAAGCAAGCACATTTGAGATGTAATGTTCTACTGCAAGAGCAAGATAACAAGTGGGATCTAGTGACTAGTAATCACTCCTTTCACACAGTAATTTATCTGAATTATTTAATTTACAGGGAGAGAAAAAAAAACCTTGCCTAAAGAAGAAGTCCAGTATATGACTCAATATGGAAAAATCATTAAATAGAAGTATAGTGATTCATGTTTTCTGCTGCTTTTGATGAGTGCCATCCACATACATTCCAAGAATCTGCTTCACGTCCCAGGGCCAGGAGGGGAACAACTAAGATCAACAACTAAATAAAATAAATAAAATAGTTTTTCCTCCTTTCTCTTCCAGTCTACCTGCCTCTGCTCACCTTTATTCCTGCCTGCACCTTTCCTATTAAAAAAAATAACGACATACTCTAACACTCAGTTGGACTGTTGCTATTAGAAATAATACCCTGGAAAATATGAACTGTACCCATATTTTCACTGTTTTTCATGAATTTTCTGGGATTTCTTGAGGGTTGCAAGGAGATTTGCAGTTCCTAAAACCTTTCCAAAGAGAAATTAAAACCTACATCAACAGGAAAAAATTTTCAGCAAATGGTCATAGAATCTTCATTCACAATGTTCCCACACTGGAAACAACCAACACCCATTGTGCAAAACATCCATATGGTAGAACACAGAAAGAAATGAATACTCTTACACATGAAACAATTTAGAATAATCTTGAAATCATTTAGTTGTGCTAAAGAATCCAGACACAATAGAGCACCTCCTGTATTATCTCCTTCATACAAATTCCAGAACAGACGAAAATAAGAGACAGTGACAAGAACTCAATGGTTGTCTCTGGAATTAGGATATAAAGAGGAAGGTGAGGGGCATGAGGAACTTTCTGGAGGGATGGAATTGGTCTGAATCTTAAAGGAGGGGGATTTTACAGATGTATCCACTTGTCAGAACTTTACTGAACACTTTAAATTTACGTCATACTGCTTGCAAAACAAACCTCAGTAGAAAGCATTAAAATCTCATGCATTTATAACACAAATCTTTGTCTCCCATATCTCCCCATTATAGGGTCCTCTTATACAGCAGAAACTGAAGAAAACTTGAGCTAAAATAAGATTTTTTTCAAACCCTCTCTTCATGCAAAATTCCAAATTTGATCTTGTAAGTCTTGCTGTAACATTTTCTATGCTGTCCATAAGAAAACCAGAGAAACTGTATATTACTTACTCACTTTTCTAAAATCATCCTCAGCACAAGTGATGGTTTTATTTTAGAATGCAGTACAGTGGAATAAAACAAATGTCCTGATTTAGTTGAGCTGTTTTTTAGCCAATGTGACAAATTCTAAATTATGCAAAACAATAAAAGAACTGGGACTAAGATTTCTGAAAACCAAGAGTAACTCCAAAATGAGTAACAAAAATAAATTTCGGTCCCCTTCTATAGCAGGCTTATAACAGATGTGGTAATGGCAGCAATTATGTGTGGTTTTCTATTTTTAATTTTCCTTATAATTTTTTCATTTTCAACATTTTAAAAAAATTTTTATTGAAGTAACATTGGCCTATAACATTAGGTAGGTTTCAGGTGTACATCATTATAAATCAACATCTGTATGTTACCATTAAAATTCCATCCTTCACCTTATAATTGACACCTTTTACCAATTTACCCACTTCCTGTCCCTCTTCCTTCTCCCTTCTGTTAACCATGAAGTTGGTCCTATAGTCTAAAAGTTTATTTTTGTTTTATTTAGTTAATTCATTGGTTTTGCTTATGCAGCAAATATGAGTGACATCACAGTGCTTGTCTTTCACCATTTGACTGATCTTTACCTTTACCTTTTCCTAAGAATAAGTAAAATAAGAAGAAAGTATGTAAGGAAAGTGAGAATAATTTATAAAATTAAGGTGTGCCCTGCTGGAGTAGCAGTTTGGTCAGCTGTGTTTGGCTGGCACAGTCCACTTACATCCCAAGGTCCCAGGTTCATGACGTGGGGCCAGGGGGAGACAACTAAGATGAACAACTAAATAAAATAAAGTTCTTCCTCCTCTCTCTTTCTGCCTGCACCTTTCCTTTAAAGAAAAACAAATTAAAGAATTAAGATAATATAAAAAAAGTTTCTAAATCTAAAATATCTCAAAACATGTCACAAAGACATGGCTTTAATTTAGTCCTTTCTCATTAAAAAAAAAGAAAAGTGCTACAGAAATCAAAGCACTGTCTTAGAAATTTGAAAATGCATGAGAAGGGTGATGTGTGATGATGATCACACCTTAGAAGATGCCTGACCCCTTGTCTTCAATGGTTCAACAAATGCATTATTGAGACTCCAGCCCTATGAAACCTCAGTGTTTGCTTAAAGTAGATGACTTCTAAGATCTTCTGAAATAGAAATAAATTTACAAGCCAAGCCAAAGGAAGCAGCCACGCTCAGTGGACTCATCAAATCTGTTAAACATGACAGTTCTCCCTTCAGAAACTCTTTAAGTATACGGGCACAAGCCAAATAGGTAACATGTTTTGTTCCTTTTTGAAGCCATAAGATTTTTTATTTATCCTCTGAATTCGTTTCTAATAGATACAAAGGGGAAATAAAACAGACCATAAAGTTAACCCAGGGGGCCAGAGGTAGAAACGCTGTAAGGATAATGCACATCAGTATTCTTTCCTCTCACTTTGGAAGGAAGCACAGTTGTCATGAAGACATTTACTACCACATCCCACACATGCGGCTCTAAGTCCTCCAGGCTGAGCAGTGTTCCTCATTAACACAGCCACACTCCCCAGTAAACAGGTCAGCTTGGGAAAACAGCTGGGAGGTGGCCCAGCGGTTGCTTCATAACCTCTCCCCTCCTCTCAGCACAACTCTACTTGTCTCCCTCCTCCTTCTCCTTTGTCTTTAATTGACTTGTTTTCTACCCATCACCTGGGAAGAATATCATAATCAATTTCACTAGACACGTAAATAACTGATAAAGTATTATGTGTATGTCTTTAGAGAAAGGACAATCAATTGCATGTTTGTAATGAGTAAGTTATACAAAAGACTGATGTTCTTCACATGAAATGTGAAACATGAATTGAGACTTCAGTTGCCTCATCTCGATATTTCAAACCTGGGGGAGCAGGGAGATGAAGACATTATTATGCCTGCAAGGACCTTGCAGATCACTCTAGATAAACAATGGTTTGCATGGATTTAGATTCCTAGCTGTCCAAACAAAAGGTTATTTACAAATAAAGTGGTGAAATAAATAATTAAGCTTTCCCCTTGAGCTGGTTTTGTCCTAGCATGTCTTTCTTCTCCTCCTGGTCTTCCTAGCCACCGATTCTATGAAAAATTGCTTTTCTAGTCTCAAACGAACAAGATTACTTTTTTGGAACAAATGCTTCAGGAATTGAAGAGATAATGGTGATACCTCTTCACATTGCAGACTAGAGGTGGGAGTAGTAGGGAAGAAATCAGGGAAGGAATTCTGCTGCTCACAGAACAGCAGGCACGCCCAGAAGAAAACGAATTCTCATTGCTGCTGTGCAGGGAACCCCGAGCCCAAATAAGCTGTTTGGTCAACTTTTCAAGAGTACAGTCAGGTATAGTGGCTTATTATACATAAACCCCTAGGAAGATGAGCATGGGTTTATTAAGCCCACAGCAAGGTCAAATAAAGCACTCCCTAAAAATAGTGAGGCTCAAGAAATACAATCATTTCCTCAAGGAATATAATGTGAGTGATATTTGAATACTTGCTAGTCATTCAAATGAGAACAGCTGGAATTCTGAAAGAATAAAGCCTAATAGAATGGATACAATCCAGTGCAGGGAAGAGAATGTGGATCTGAACTCACGTTCAAGCACCAGCAATACATCTTGAGCAAGTGAGTTACTTTCTTAGGGTCACATTTCTCCACCATACGATGGCTTCTTAGAGGGCTCTGTCAGGGTGATTAGCAGGAAGTTACTTATCGGGATGTCGAGACTGGGATCACAGGTACAGGCACTGTTATAAAAATGAGGACTACAGTTCAATGCAAGAAAGAAAGTCTATGATTCAGATAAGACCGCACAGGTCAGTCTTCCCTGCTGAGACTCTGGAAGAAGTACACTAATAACCAGGCTTTCTCTGGCAGAATGCCCAGAGAAGTCATGACCTGTTTAGAGCAGGAGCTGGGGGTGCAGTTACAGGTCGGGAGGAAAACAAGGCAAAGCCTGTTGGCAGGAACTACAAAACTGGCTGTGCCTTCTGGTTCATAGTGAGAGCTCAAGCTCTCATAAAGAACCTCACCTGCTTTAATACCTGTTAGGTGCACAAGGGGAAGCCAAATCAGCCCAGCGCCATGTATGCACAATAGCAGATACTCAATTAAGACAGCTAGAACTATTATTTGGTAACTTGGCACTAAAAAAGTTACTTTTATAACTACATTACCCCTCATTTTTCCACTTGAATAGGTAAGAGCAACTGCACCTGTATCTATAATTTTCATGCTTGTTACAGAAGCCACTGACATCCTATATGCAGAGTGGTTTCAACCACTTGGGAGGAATGGACCGGAACGTGAGGCCTTTATTTCCAGGGATCGGAGCATGTCCATGCATCCACAGTATCCCACAGCCAGACCATAAGATTTCATCCTCAGTACCTCCCAACATTAAGTAAAAGGTCTGGCATTAGCAACAGCAACAGGTTAACAGCTTTCAAGGAAAATGTCAGCCCTCTCAACTCATGTGAGGAATGTTCCCTTTACTAGTTAGAACAAGGCAGATGTCAGTATACCATTTTAACATCTTTAAGTTGTTCCAAACGAAAGAAGCAGCCAAAGAGATGTGCTCCCTCTCAAACTCACTTTGTAACAAGCACTCTCCAGCCCCACATTTGGTTCACACCTCATCACCAGGACCACTTGATGCATGAAAAATCAAGAGCCTAGTGATGAGAGGTGCTGCTATTGCTGCAACAGCCTACCTGTGAAATCTTGACAGCCGTAGGTCACGAGAACAGATGAATGTTCTAAAAAAATGCCTTAAGTATCAAGAAAAGTAGAGACAGCATAGTTTTTGAGTTTTTCTTTCCCTCTATTACTTTATGATAGTGATTGTTTGGATAGGTTTGGCACTATAAATAATTAAAAAAGCAGTGCCTGTCCAAGTGAACACTGCAGTCTCCACTGATATTTTATTGCATGATTCAGCTAATTTAATAATGGTAGACAAACCATGGCTCTAAAATTGACTAAAGTTTACTTTTTAAAAGAAGTAATTAAATCTAAAACTCCCTAGGCTCTCTACTCAACAGTTCTCCAAGTTTATGTCTAACTTTCTAAAATCATCCAATAGAGAACAAATATTTAATTTCTAAACAGCTGAATACATATCTGGAGTGGGGGAGGGGAATAACTGATGTTGCCTCACCTTCAGGAAAGTTTTCTTTTTAGGATGACTAATTTGATAGTGATAGATACGTCCTGCTAATTTTCTGTAAGTATAATGAATGCCTTTGAACAGCTTGAAATAAAATAATTCAAATGCTTGTAAAAATAAAGTCAGTCTGAAGATAATTTTTCTTTAAATATAGTTAATGTCTCTCAGCAGCCTGAAACAAGATAATTTACAATAGTTATAAAAATATACAATCTGCTTTTGAAAGTGGTTTGTTTATCAAAGGAAAATAAACATCAATAAAAATTTCCTGAGATACTACTAACCTATTACTTCAACGAATCCCAGGATATTACAACTACTTAAAATATTCTCATCAGTTTGTCATCTGATACTCACCTTGAAAAATTTCAGAGATGAAGAGACCGAAATTGAGAAAGAATAAACTGCTCAAATCACAGAGCAAGTTAATGGCAAGCCAAGAATAAAAGTGCCCACTAAATAAGGATAGTGTTTTTCTCTGTTTCTCACACTAATAATGACAATAATCATTTGATGAGGGTATTCTTTGCAAAGACCTTAACATTCATCACCTCATTTATCTTATAAGAATCCTGCAGATAAAAGTTACCACTCATTTAGCAACTCCAGAACTGAACTCTTGCTGCTCCTCATCTTCAAATGCTGTTACCTCCCTCTCAACTCAGTTTACTCACATTCATCTTTAGTTAGTAGCCCTGATATCATTCCTTCAATTTACCTCCCTTCATTCACTACCCCCACTGAGCTTAGGATTTGTGGCTACTTATTTGACTTAAAATTATACGAATTTCAGTTTTTTTGAACGTAACATAGATCGAGAACCAACTGGCTCCATTTTACAAAGAGGATTAAATTAAACTGTAAAATGTCTTTCCCATAGTAAGCATCCAAAAAGACTATATCCTCCTCTCTTGCAGGCCCCTTGGACCCCATGATTGTGTAGAACCTAGAATACTGCCACTGTAAACTATACTTTGAGAATTGAAATAATAAAAAAATGGCCCTTTATTTCTATCTATATAGGTAAATAATGTGATCAGTTATTGGGAGACCATGATACTTCAATGAATTCTACTTCAGAATTATTGTGCCAGCTTCTAGTAGAACACACATACATTCCAGTGACATGAGGTTCATATTTTCAAGTTGCTCCCAGAGATATTGTCAAGTTATGTAAGCATTCAGGGAACCAGGGAAAGAGAGAAAAGGAAATACCAATAAAGCAGAAAAAAAGTCAAGAGAATTTAAATTTCCATCAACAAATTGCACTGCATTATCAAGAAAAAAAAAGCACACAATATGATGTAATGTCCATTAGTATAGTAGCATCTACGTTAGCATAAAAATTTAGACAATCACTTGTAGTTTGTTGGAATATCTGATCTGTATATCGGCTCATTCTTAATAAGAGAAAAGACAAACTGAGTTTACTTACAGTTGAAGGCAGCATCAGCACTCTAAGGTTTTGAGCTCTCTCACTTCTACTATAAAATGTACTTGAGCTAGGCACACCCTGGTAGATTAGCTGGTAACTCCACCAGGAATGGTTTCATGCATCCCAAGGACCCATGTTTGCAACCCAAAGCCTGAGGGGAATAACCAGGATGATGAAAAACTAAAAAAAAAAATAAATGCTTCTTCCTCTCACTCTTCCTGCCTAACACCTGCCTTCATTCCTGCCTATTCCCTGAAGCAAATATTTATACGCTAGAATTATAATATATTTTCTGATCATTTAGCTCTTACATTTCACCTTTCTTTTACAAGTCACCATCTTAGACAAAATAGTAAAGGGTACGAGTGCACATAACAGTGCTTGACACAAAATTCAGATATTCAATTTTCCATTTGAGTATTTTTACTAAAGAAACATTCATAAGCATTTGTGGAACTCTATAATTCCATCAAGAATTACGATGCTTCTTGCTTTCCTCAAACCCCTCTTCTAGTTAGTCCTGAATAGAAGCAATTCATATATGAGGCTGATCCAGAGAACACTGAGAATCAGATTAGGAAAATAGCTCCCCAACCCTACTAATTACATTCTTGCTCTCTTTCCTGTAATCACTTGATGTTCAGGAGATGAGATTTCATCCCCTAGGGAATTCCCTTTGAAATCAGTGTGACCATGTTCTTCCAATCTCTGGCTATAGACTTTCAGGAAATAAAATGGCGTCTCCTGGTGGACGGAGAAACTGAGAGAACGAAGTCATCCATCCTATCTCCCAGAATGAGATGAAAGGAAGTGAAGTGGAAAAGCTAAATGTGTCAAGGATAATTCCACTTCAAGCTCATCTATCTCATATTTATGTGTAATGCAGAGGGTTGAATGAAATTCAGGTAACTTCAAGACTAACCTACCTCAAAATACAAGTAGATTAATGTTACTTACAAGCAGTATACCTATAAGCAATTCCCGAAAATTAGTATGGTTATCCATCAGCAATTCCCCTATATCTGCAGATATAACCTTACTCTGTATCTTCTCTCCTTTGATCCTATACTACAGTCATTACTTTCACTATGAAAAAACAAAACTAAACATGAATTTATAAATAGAATTTTGAAAGCAAGCAAAATATTGTCAAGAATAAAAGTTGTGTAAAGCAAGAAAAGCTCAGTGGGCTGTTTTTAAGAATTCAATTTGTCATTTAAGAATTCAGTAGCTTTACTTCAAATTACGTCCATCAAAACTTCCTCAATCTCTTCCTTCATTTTCTTGTACTTTCCAGAATCTAATTAAAGCTATACTGGGATTAGCATTATCATTTTTTTAAAATCCTCCTTAATCTAGGGGGATTAAGGAAAAACCAGGTAGTTTTTGCAATTTGAGATTTTTTTTTTAACTAAGTACTACTTATGTTCTGAAATATTAAACCAATATATTAGAAAACAGAGGAAACTGTAAATAACCACTTTTTAATCCTACCATCTCAATCTATATACTATTTGGGGTTTATTTATTTATTTATGGTTTTCTAGCATTGTTATCACACTACTTTTATCTTGAATTTTCTTAACATTTAAACTTATGCATTTCCCCCTATCATTAAGTCATCAGAAACACAGTTTTTAATGGTTGCATAGCACCACATTGCATGCATTTATCATAATTTACTTAACTGTTTATCCAATGTTGTACCTGCAGGCAGTTTCCCATTTTTTTCCCATTTTTGAAAGGAAAGCTGTGATTAACATCTTTATTCAAAAATCATTTCAACTTACAATATTGTTTTGGGATGGATTCTGAGAAAAGGAATATAGGATTAAAAGAAGGATATATTGCTTTCCATTTTATAGTTATTTGGCAAGCTACACAGAGATCTTGGGACACTCTCGAGGACGGAAGAGACCAAAAAGAGGCACTGAAAGTGGTGCTGAAAGGAGCAGGAAAGTAAAAAGGAGGAGTGCCAAAAATAAGAGAGAAAGAAAGGTGAAAAGATGCCAAACATAAACACTTATTACACAAGTTTGCTTTGGGCTGGTCCTGTATAAGATAAAAGGGTCTTTATTCTGTCTTCTTTTCATAGGCTATCCAATTTTCAGGATCTAGGTCTTGGGCTAAAAATGTTACCATTCAAAGTCAACTGCAAAATTACAAGTTAACAAAAAAATATATTGTGCTTGCTTGTATGGTTATGTGTATACCAAGCTCAAAATAAGGAACAAAAAGGTAACGTAAGGAGGCAATCTGTAAAGTGGTTAAAAGCATAGATTGCAGAGGAATGAATACATGAAATCAAAGATTGTTTACCACTTACTGTGTCCCCATAAACAGGCACTTGACTTCTCTATTGCTCACCTACGAAATGGGTCCTATTAGTAGTTACCCACAGGGTTGTTGTGAGAATTCAGTAAGTTGTAGTATAAAATGTTTAGAATACTGCCTGAACAAACAATATAAAATATTTGTTATTATTATGAATAAAGTATGGGGTAAAAAAAAAAAAACTCATTTGTAAAGTCAAACCAACCTTTTGTAACACAGAAAGAATATTGACAGAAAATAAACCAGGTTATGAGGAAAGCAACTTAAATACTTACAGTGATGTTAAATATGGTAACAGGGTACATGATTTTATGTGAGATTTTACAAAGAACAAAAATGGGGTAAAAATTGACCTGGAAAATTATTGCTGGCAACATTATTGACCTGTTACTAAAGTCAAAACAACACATGCAACAAAAGAAAAATGGGAATCTTCATTTTAATTACCCCTAGAAGTCAGTCGTTCTTCATACTAAGAAGCTATCTGCAGACAATACAGCAGATGCCAGAAACTGAGAGGCCTAGGATATATTTCAAAACTCAGACAACTTCCTCTCAAGACTCAGACAACTTCATTTCAAGATTACATGTATATTTGAAACAAGTTATAGGCCTAGTGTCATTTTAAACAAAACACCAATATAATCTGGTGAGGTCTGCATTAATCCAGTATATAGCTTGTGAAATGAAAGTTTAAAAAACATGGCCAAGGTCACACACACACACACAAAAAAAGTGGAGGTAAGGGGTAAAATTCCTCTGTGACTATTGAGGCATCTCTATCTGGCAGAAGTGTCTAAACTTGAGAGAGAGAAAAAAATGAATGGAAAGGAGAGAAGAGTAGACTGCTTTCACATTACACAGAATAGGCACCCTCAGGAAATAATAGTTGATGAGAAGGAGATCCTTGAACTAATTAAGTCATTAGAAAAGATTTTTCTCCAGATTCCCACTCCACATGAGACTGTGTGGTCTGACGAGAGTGATGTTAAGTGAGAAACACAGGCTCACACATCCAAGTAGTACTGAATTCCCACAATACTTAGACAACATCTGTCTTATTTCATCAGACCAACTTACATACACAAAGTGTTTTTGTAATGTGTTTCTTCTGGTAACCTAATGGTAAAGGCTATGGCTCTTCAGCATCACTTTCAGTCTCTAGTCCAATATCTTATAGGTAGAAGACACTAAATAAGAACTGAATGAATGAACATACCCTCTAATTTTGAACTCTTGTCTGCTTGGCCAATTCTATCACATTCATTCATTTTTTTAATAAATTTATCTAAGGAAATTATGTTGCTCATATTATCAATGAAAAGCAAATACATGTGCAAAGCAGTTACACAGAGCCTTTAGCCATTTTGTTGTTTGCACAAAAGTTTTCACGGATTAGTTCTGGTCGATGAAGAGGCACATAAACACTATCCTGGGGCTGTTTAGTACTCCCCAACAACAAACCAGCTTTCTCCCTTTTCTTTTCCTCCTATGCATTTAATTGATGTGCCAACTAATAAGAGTTATTTCAGGAAAGCAAATCTCCTATAGGATTTAATCAAGTTTACATGATTTGTCAAAGTACATCAGATACAGTTTCAGCCCAAGTAGTTATGGCCCTGAGAGGCGGCACACCTTGTCCTTCTCTGGTCCTACCCCATGCTGACTATCTGCCTTAATTCCCTGATGCTATGTCAGTTATGAAAATTTACTTTCAAATAACTACCAGCTCCCATGGTTTAATGTCCCTCTCGTTTGAATTCTTTTTCTTTATCTGGTGGTGGTGCTTGGGGTAATGGCATTTGTTACGTACCTATTATAGACTAGATAAATGTACATGAGTTAATCCATGTTCACAGCAAGCCTGAGAAGAAAGTATCATTCACAGAGTCTCAAATTATATAACACAAACTCAGTAAGAAGAATTTTCAAAGGATCTCAGTTAGTAAATGACAGAGCCAGGATTCCAAACAGGCTTTTGTCTCCTGTTCAAGACTCTGATATTTGCATCATGTTAGACAGTTTCACATTTTCATTTTTGGACTTACGTTTTGTTTTGTTTTGGATAAAGTCAACTGTTCTATTAGCACCTCAGGCCCAGCATAGGAACATAAAGATGTCTCCTCTAAGTCCTTCTAGTCAATAAAATTTCAGCAAATTTCAGCAAATCCAGTTTAACAGCTTATACAGCTTTATAATTCTATTTGCAATCATATCACCTATATCTGAACTTTCAAGTTGACTCACTGCCCCATCCCTCCCACATGCTGCCCTTCAGCATGCTAAGCACTTTGAATTCATCAATTTTCCTCATAGCCAATGTACTGGCTCCAGCTGTTGCATGTGTTTAAGGAGAAACAATTCACTAAAACTTAATGAAGTTAATTATAATCTGCCCTTTCCTTTTTATTCTACTGCAAAACCTTGAATTTATCCTTCAGATAACATTAGTATAGATTTAAATACTGTATAACTTAGGAAGTTCCAAAGAATACTTGCTAATTCGGGATGTCATAGAGTCAGAAAGCCAGTTAGATGAAGGCTTCTACTCCAGGAATTAAACAGGTAAGCTCTGTATGTTTTGGTTTTGTCTTTGTTTTACACAGGAAAGACCAGGGAAAATAACTCCAAATGACTGTTACAAGTATTCAATTGTGTGGAATACTATAACTATGTCAACCAAGAAGTGGTATGTGTGAATTCTGGTTAAGATGGCACCATGTAAAGACTACCTTACATGGTATTAAAAGTGTATGGACTTGGAAGAGGTTCACAGAAGTGAGGAGCCCTAAAGCTTATCTTCATTAACCTCATGGTAAGCCCACCTCTGCAGACAACAGAAACAGATATAAATCCTGCAGAAACTGATATAACAAGGAACAACTGAAATTAACTTCTGTGTTATCCGGTTGGGTGCAGGGTAGGGCTATGTCATTGTTAGCCATTACACTAGTGAAGACAGAGAAACCAAAGGAAGCCAAGAGATTGAGACCATGACCAGGATATTTTACAGGAAAAATTAATTCCACAATTGAAGTGGCATGGTGTTTCACAGACATTCAATTTTGTCTTGTCCTTCCCCAGACATTGGGTTATAGAATGAGTTTTATTAATTCTAGAATAAAATTGGAAAAAGTAATATATAACTGGCTCCATATTATTCATAGAACTCAGGGAGGAGGCTTAGAATACATTATACAGGCTTTAAATAACACCTGCACAGGTGTATTGTTTTACATTGTAATACTTGACCTTTCTATCTAGAGTCAAGTCCAACAACTCTGACCTGGAGAAAAACAAACAAGAACTAACCTGAGCTCAGCAAAGATCTTTGAACATTTTCTAAAATATAGTCTGTCTCTTCTATTTAATTTGCACGTCATGAACAATAAATACAATAAAAGTATTTATCAAGGAATATTTTTCTTAAATGTGCATGCACACAACAGAAAATAAAAGCTATCACACAGAGCTTGTGATCACAATAATTAGTCTTAACACACTACATCAATAAAATTTCAGCAAATCCAAATAAACTTTGCAATTAATTTTGCTGTGATGTAATAATAATAATAATAGTAATAGCAGGAATAACAACTATTATCTCTTCTTATGTGTCATCACAGAACATAAGCTAATGGTCTACCTCTACGACACGAAACAGTCCAGTCAAACAACAGTTACAAATCTATGCACTAGGGATACAGAAGAACCAATAAACAATGATAAAGGAGCCCCTCCCACCTTCCAGCAGGATATTATTCTTGTCATGTAGCAGTGAATACCATGTCCCCCACTCCCCCTTTTTCCAAACAGGCATTTTTATTGTAGTCACCCTATTTGTCTTTCCTTACCATTTTAATTCAGAAGTTACAAAATGATAAAAAGTCAAATGTAATCCTCATAGGGAAGACTACATATTACCTGGAGATATTATTCTTTGAACTTAATGCAGTATGATACTTCGACTTATCTTCCTTCATGTTTGGGTTTTATGTATAGGAGGAAGAAGTAAATGGATATTTAAGTAGATGATTGAACTAGATGGATAAAGTGCAGCCAGACTGACTGGCTAGTGATTCATAAAACTTGTCTCTTTTTCTTTAGCACACACAGTTAGATAATATTTGGGGCCACATGACTGAGCACCAATCAATGACACTTACATAAGTGTAGTCCTTGCCCAGGAAAATCTCCCCCATGAGCAAGGTTTCATGTTCTTTTTTTTCTCACAGCAACCTTAAGCCACTTGAACATACAACCACCATATGCAAAGATTCAGGCTACCTGAAATACCACTTGAAGATGAGCCTGTACTTAATCTCATCTTTCCCAATAACGGAGCATCTTGCATCTATTATGTTAATTTAATAAGCCTAGAAGAAGGGGCAGTATTCATAACCTCTGCTAACATTCACATGCATACAAGGTATGAAAGAGAAAGGTGATTCATGCTGTAAGTAGAATAGTAACCTAACCCAGTGCTAATACATCAGCTATTTTCCAAAGCAGGCAATATCTTTTAGCATGAAATTCTTCAGAAGGGCTGTCTATATTTGCTGGCTCCACATCACAACCATTTTCCACTTTTTATTTATTTTTTAAAAGTTAATATTAAAATACTTACAAAGTAACATATGAGAATGCATGTACAACTTAAAGAACAATTGTTTCTTCCATCATCAAATATATTTCTAGCATCACCCAGACTAAGAAGTTGAGCAGTGTATTTGCAGATACCAAGCATGACCTCCCCTGTCATATCCCCTCCCTCCCTCCTTCCACAGGAGACCATTATCATGAATACATTTTAATAATTTCCACATATGGATGCATTTCAACTCAATGTATTACTGAATTTTGATCTTATGTTAATTTGTATAAATTTTTCTATTTGCTTTTTTTTCTCCTAAGCATTTTGTTTTTAAATTCATCCATGTTTATGAGTATTACTGTACTTTATTTTAACAGCTATATAGTACAGAAGGTCCTCAAATAATGCTGTTTTGTTCACATCAATCCTTGTGGATGTTGAACAAAACAATGTTATTTGAGGATATGCTTTCATTATTCACTGTTTTGCTTAAATTCACAGTTTTTGAGAACCTATCCATGAAGGTTAGGGAAGATTTGCTGTACTCCTATCCACCTATCTAACCATCCATCCACCCACTCACCTACGTATCTGCCTACCTACCTATCTATCCATCCTTTTATTAGTGGATATTTTCCCCACTTGTTTGCCATTTAATCATTCTATGAACATTCTTGCACATTTTTCCTAGTGTATATGTAGAGGAATTTTTTAGAGCGTATGTATAAGATTGGTATTCTAATCTATAAATATATGTCTTTCAATTTTATAGCCAATGCCAAATTATTTACATATTGACTGTACACTTCCAAAAGGCGTGTGCTTCTCATTCTCTCCAGAATTTTATCAACATTATTTTTAGATTTCTGCTAATATTGAGTGAGAAATTATCTCAGTAAGGTTTTTCATTTTTCTTATGACTAATGTTGAAATATTTTCACATTTATTGGCCACTAAAATACATAGATATTGTAGTCTTTTTTCAGTCTGCTATTATGTTATTTATTATTTTATTATTTATTTTAGAGGATTTCGTGTTCTGTTGTTCAGTTGCTCAAGCCAAATTGCTTGAACTCATCCTTGATGTCTCTTTTTTTTCACATATCCCATAACCAACTGGAATCTACCAACACTATTGTCAATATCAGGCAATTGAACTAATGGTCTCCTTGTTTACATATTTTTAATTAATCAATTTTATTGAAAGAAAACACTATCATAACAGTACATAGGGTTAAGATGTGCATCATTGCTAGAAACACAGGTATATAATACATTTAGTTTACCTCACCTCTCTTTTTATTAGGGAAATGTAAATCAAAACAACAGTGAAGTATCACCTGGCACCTGTGAGAATGGCTATTATCCAAAAGACTGGAAAAAACAAGTGTTGGCAAAATTTCAGGGAAAAGGGATCCCTGATTCCATTTTTGTCTGACCTTCAAAAACTTACTAGAGTTGATACTCATTTATTCTGACCTCATCTACTATTTCTAGTCTTCCTCTTATACTCACTAACCTCAGGGCTATGCTCTGTCTTTCCACCCACCCCAACATTCCTTCTCATGAACATATTCTCTCTCTCTCTCTCTCTCTCTCTCTCTCTCTCTCTCTCTCTCTCTCTCTCTCTCTCTCTCTCTTTCTCTCTCTCTCACACACACACACACACACACACACACACACACACACTTCTAGTTACCCTTCTGATGAAGGGGAAGTTATTTACAAATTGATAACCTTGTTAGTATTTTGTTGATAGTGAAAAAGGTCCCCAGTAATTTGCTTAAGCACAATCTATTCTTTCTTAGCCATTTATTTGTTTGTTTTTTCCTATTTGAAAATAGTAAGAAGTATAGGAAACATCACTAAATCCTATTTTTAACTCTGGCCTGAATATCAACCAAGATAGTTCTCTATTTGCAAACCAAGACAACAGACATCTTTCCTGATGGATCCTTTTAGTAGGTAAAAGCAGAATACCATCTGCTACAGATAAAATTAAGATTAATATTCCAAAATAAATTAAGACATATAAAATAAAAATTAACAATAAATCATGTCCATTTTGTGAAGTTTAAAGCATTACAAACATTTCTTCCTTATCCCCTTCAGTTCTAGGTCTGGTCTGCTCACCTGAACACTTTGATGGCATAGCTAATTAAAAGGGTTTTCATTGCCTAATATGTAAAAGAATAGAGAGAAGAGAAAACAAAATGCTTAACAGGAAACAGCCTTGGCTTTTTCCCCCACGAGGCAAGTGATTTCAGCTACAACAGCCTTAAACATTTATAGCTAACTAAATTTTTTATGAGATGCTCCTAAGAAGGTTCAATCCATTTCTTAAGAATGATAGCTTAGTCACACAGAGTCTCTTAGAAAGCAAGTGTCCAAGTCTTTTTAATTCTGAATTGAAATTTTCATCAGAAGGTTGAAGAAAGCTGAGTAACAACTCTGCCCCACACAGCCCCAACTCTTTTATTCAAGTACCATCTCACTTCTTTTATTTTATAACTGTCTCATAAGGAACAAAAGAGCTATAAGAAATAAAGTGAAAATTGAAAAGAATACATTCATGCAAGTGACAATATTAGCATCAGAGGAAGAGAAATTCTTATTCTTGTAAGCAATGTACAATATTAACATTTAGATATTCAGCTCCCTCAAATTCCATTGCCCCATTTTCTTGCTACTCCAGGTCTGCATGAAATTATAAAATGCCTTTCTTGTACAATCCCCACAACAATGTTTTAGCACACAGAAGCAGAGCAACACATTATTAATATTTATGAACCTGCAGAAGTCAGTACGGCTTGGCTTTCAGAAAGGCCACCCTGCCTAGCCTCCTGCCATCAGAAAAGTAATAAAATTAGCTCAGAATTGCTTAGTAAAATAACCTGAAAGAAAATATATTTATATGAGAAGGGGAGAGAGCTGAAGTATAAAGAAATACTAGACCAAAAATAATGCATTACTCAGAATCACCTTTTAAAAATTAGTGTTTCGTTATAAACTCCAGTGTGAGACAATGTGGCAGGAATGTGCTAGACCTGATAATCAAGTATTTGGTTTGCAGCATGAAGAACAACCATGTCAAGCTCTAATGCCTTATCCTGACTTTGCCCATCTTTTGTAGGGAAAGGAATAGGGAACTTCATAGAGACAGGTGTCCAAAAAAATACTAGTAAAGTGGGGAAGACAAACTTCTTTGCATATATGTTGGCATCACACGTGTGTGCACACGCGCACACGCACACACGCACGCACACACATGCATGCACGTACACATGCGCACACACACACACACACACACCTGTATACCCAAAAGATCCTAGAAACTCCGAGTATGAGCTACTGGGAAGTAGAACGGTTGCAGATATAATTAGTAAAGATAAGATAATACTGATACATGGTGAACCCTTAATCCATGATTAGTGTTCATATAAAATGAGGGAGATTAAAACACAGAGACAGAGAAATGGAATGCCATGACAAAGAGAACTCCATCTGATGACAGGCAGAGACCGAGAGAGGAAGCCCCAAGCTGAGGAACCTAGGATGGATGGCGCTGACCAGAATCGAGCGAGAAGCAAGGAAGGACACTCTCCAGAGTCTCAGAGGCAACATGGCCCTGTTGTTGCTTTGGTTTCAGACTTCAAGTATCCAGAACTGTGATAGAATAAATTTGCATTGGTTTAAGCTACTCAGTTTGTTAAGCTGCCCAGTTTGTGGTGCTCTGTTATAGCACCTGAGAAATACCACATTCTCTCTCTCTCATCAGAGAAATATCTGGAAAGAGAAGCCTACTAACAGGCATTTTTATGTTATCATAGATAGTTTTCTTTTAAATTTAGTTTAAAAAAATCAGTATTTGTTCTGAGAATCATAAAGTATAATTGGCTGTAAATGCCCTAATTTTTAACATGAATATAAATACAGCAGGGCTTTATTCATGAATTATAAAGTGATAGGCACACAGGTATGTAAGGAGTCATGCTGACTTGGACATAAAATCTAGTCAAGTCCTACAGAACCCTGATTCCCAAACCACCTCAGTTACTTTCCTATGAAGCTATTCAGTACTGAGATCAATTTCTTTAACGAATAGTTTTATTCCTCATTGCTACTATGTGATTTTTGGTTAAAGACCTTATCTTCTTCCATCCAAATTCCTGCAACACCCTCTCTACTGGTTTTACCCTTTGCAACCTAATCTACTCACTTCCACTGACTGATTTATGATTATCCAGTCATTTAGGAGAATGCATCTGTGTTACAATTTTTGATAGCAGTCTTAGATCAACCATGATTGAGAAATGCTGGCTGTAAAATGTATAAACAGATCTTTCCTGAATGACCCAGCATCTCTAATATGCCAATGTCAATGGAAAAATTCTAAGTGGAAAGACTAGTGGGTACTATTTTCCAAACATATTGAATCATGGAATCCTTTTTAGTCAAGTCTCAAGGAACTAGATTCCATAGAGTAGACTTTAAGAAAGCATTTCCTCAAGGCCTTAGAAAGTAGTCTGGTTATCTATGCCCCACAACCACTTACCATCCAACTTATTTACACTATTCTACAAGAGTGATTTAACCCAAAAACTGTCTGAAAGGAGACATATTACATTATTTAATCAAGAGATATACATTTTATCATATATGGAAGATAATTTCACCCAAGAAAGACGTGCTAGATGGTTCAACAGTGCCAAAGATACTATCCTCAGAGTCATTCGTTCATTCATTCATTATTCACTTAGTATATGTAGTATATCTCTAGTAAATGTCAGGTCCCATTTCTCAGTTCTGGTTATATACTGAAGGGTCCAAGAGATGGTCTAAATGGTCTGAATATCTAGAGAACATATTAATCCAGCAAGTTAAAAATCAAAAGAAATCATAAGTAAATAATTGAGAAAATGGGGTTCTATGTAATCATATCATAGAGGCACAAAGTCCTATATCAGGTAAAAACTTATAAAGAGAATTAACATCTACACTGAGCTTGTAAGTGTAAGAGGAGGGAACTAAGAAAAGAAGCCGGGGAAAGTATTAAATTCCTTTTGCCCTATCTCACTTCTAAATTCACAGATACACTGAAGCTGAAATTTAAAAGTGATTATGCCTCCATGTTCAATTCCAATAAAGTCATCTTTCCTAGAAGACGAAGAAGAACACTTTAGTTCAGTTCTGGCATATAGAAAAAAAGCTTGATAATTTATCACAGAGGTCTTCCACAAGGAGAGGCAGAACAAAAACCATATATTTGTCCAAACTACTCCAAATGCTTCACATTTTGACAATTCATCTAAAAGGTAAGGAAACTAGAACTGGGAATTGTGTAACAGACTCTTGGAGAAGCAGTTGTATGTATGTCCAATATTAACCCCTGTTAAGCACCATGAGTCATATAGCAATGAGAAGTGACCTTGAATAGAAAATATACAACAAATATTTAAGTAGAATTATAAATGTTTATTTCACACAGAGTATGAGAAACCTTTGAAATTATCTAATTCAATCTACTGAGTTTCAATATCTAAGGAATCTAAAACGCAAAGAAGGCTGGCATTTGTGAAGGGAAATACTTGTAATAAGTGACACCTCTACACGGAGCGAAGCTCTTTGGGGCTGCCTGTTCATGATTTGGTCTTCTCCCCAATGAGAGAAAATTAAAGATTAATTCATTCAAAAATAATCATGAAGCAGCTATTATGTGGTAGTCACTGTTCTAGGAATTGGGGACAGAAATATGATGGAACTGAAAGAACAGAACAGGATAAGGAAAAAGTGACTGCGAAGTGGAGGATGGGATTCTAGTTCATGACATCAGTCAGTGAAGGTCTTGATGATAAAGTGATACATATGTGAACAGAAATCTAAAGCAAATACTTAAGCCATGCAGATCCAAATGAAACTCATTCCAGGCACAGAGACACAGTAAGGACTCTGAGTACTCAAGAAAAGGCATGTAGACCCCAGTGTCTGGAACAATCAGCTGGTAAGAATCATAGAAAAAGAGGTCAGAAGATTAAAGGTCAGATGATGAAGGGCATTATCGGTCATGGTAAGTACCTTAGGAATTTACACTGAGTGATGCAGAAGTCATTGGAAAGTTTGAATTAGAGGAGTTATTCCACTTGATTAAAGTTTAGAAGGTTCACTCTAGTTAAGTATATTGTGTGAACTTTCAAAGAGATCAAATATGAATTACTATAATCATTCGGGAAAAAGTTGGTGGTAGTAGCAATCCAGATGGTAAGAATTGATCAAATTCTGGATGTATCCCAATAATTACATGTGAATTAGATATTAGGTATGAAAGAGAAAGATAAAATGACTAAGTTATGAGTTATGAGCCTGAACTACCAGGAATGGCAGGTGCCATTTTTTTGAGTTGAGAAAAACTGGATTAGAGGCTGGTTCCCACATAATGCTAAGAAGTTAAAATTAAAAGGATAATCATCTGTATGTTTGCCAACAGGCAGATTCACATCATTTAATTATAACTATAGGGTTACCACGAAGAACTAAAAGTAACAAAAACAATCAACGAAATAAAGTATATAGACTGATTACAGTCCTTATCTTTTACAATGGCTACAAAATACTGCAGTTTCCTTTTGCAGATTAAAGTATAACTTTTTTGTTAACCATTCACATGTGTAATCATATTGTCCAGATACAAAATTAGTAATGTATATTACTTCAAATTCTGGCCATTTAATATCATGGGAAGTCAGTGAGTTTTTTGTTATAAAGGTAAAGCTCTAATTTAAGTTTCAATTAGCATACTAAGTGTAACTTTCACCAGCACCAAACACAACCCTTAAATACATCTACTCTGCTCTAGACTCCAAACCTGCAAACATATAATTTGTCATAAACCACTTTGGGCTTAGAAAAAGTTGTTTTAGAAAAAAGTAGTGGGGGTGTGGATGGTGGGGGTGGACAGACGCATTATACGCTGTGAGTTTGAAGTATATATAAACACTCTGGTCCTTCTGCACCACTCTTAGTACCTAGAAGTTGACCTGAAAATTCCCTGCTCCAGTTTAATAGCAGACCAGCCAGTGCCTTGTCTTCAGAAGGTCATTGCCAAATGCTCAAGAAGCATTTAGTTTATGTTCAGTTGTGCAGTGCTGCACGAATATGTCGAGAAGCTCTTGGACTTCTACCAGAGGCCCAGATGAACCAATCATTCCTGGGATCCTTGGAGCAACAGTAAGACTGACTGGAAGCATGAAAAGCAGAGGGTAATACAAAGAAATAGAAACCAAAGAGGAGAGAAGAGGAAGCTTTGTATGTGTAGAAGGCAGGGATTTTCTGCTATTCCACAAAGTTATTCCTGGTGTTGCATCTCTGAGTGAACCCATTTATCAGTCTCTATGATCATAAGAGTGAGTAAATTTGCAATAATATTCAGAGGTCACAAGACAGAATGGCATTTTAAATATGTAATAATTATTTCAGCAAGTGCTAAAGTTACAGACTGAACAAGGATCTATTAATTCTTGAGATGTATAATGCACTTTTTTAAAATTTGCACTAAAAATCCATCTATTATTTAACTACTCACATAACCAAATCCTTATAATTATTACATGTGGTTCATTTGCTATTTTAGAAACTTGTAAATGTCAGTATCATTATTTTCTTTCATATGATCAGGTAAAGGTGGGATATTGACTCATTATGGCAGCAATTAATTAATTCTGTGACAGAATATAAACTCCGCTTCAGCATTTTGACTTTAAAGTATCTTTCTCCAGCAACAAATCAACATACCCACACTGTAGTTCCTTTTCTCTTTCCTTTTGTTACTGCACATCTCTTAGATAACCTAGCCTACAGGGATTAGAAGAACTTTGTTTCTTGAAGTGCTTAACTCCAATAAGCCTGTTCAACTCCAATAAGCCTGCTCAATTTCATCCAAAAGTCATTCAGTATTTCATGAAGTTTGTAACATAGGACACAGCAAAATTTTAAGGCAAAAGCATGGCATGACTAGGGCTGGGGAATGGCTAGAGAAAGAGGAAATGCTAGATTCTTGCTGCATAAGAGGTTCTTGAAAGTCAACTAGCCCAAGTTCAAGAACACAAAAAGTGATTTCGTAGCCTTTACAGGGATATCTACCTGAACAGGAAGAATGCATCTGCTATAAGCAGTCTCTTCTAAGGAAGCCTTCATTATGTGGCAGGCTGACAACAGGGCTAGATGGGTTGACTCTTAGAAATCAGGAGTAGGGAAAAGTGTGGCACAGGTGTGGCAATTGGTTTTGCCAGGTCCCAGCAAGTCTTCAAATTCATCTGTGGCCATTAACCCAGGCTCAGACAGCAATTGGAACATCTTTGGAGGTAAAAGAGGGCAAGAGCCTCAACTCCTCAAAATCTTCTCAAAGGTCAGGAATGAAATGGAAAGTTAGGTTGACTCCACAGACACACCCAGCTCACTACCCAAATCACACTCTCTGGGAAACAACATGACCAGATTTCAAAGCATACATTCTTAAAATACTTCAGTCTTATTGTGTGACAGCATATGGCTTTATACCAAGTTCTTGATTTTAATGGGTTCTTACAGGGAGGTTAAAGAAGTAGATTAAAATAAAGACAATTCATACACCTACTCTTCATTTGTGTAGGTTTCCAGAATCTGGGATAACTGTTAAAATAGAGGATAATGAGGAAAACTAGTCCAAGATTTTAGGTGCAAGAGAGAATTAGGTTCTCTCCTAATTGTCTTGCTCACCAAAAAAAAATCTAACACATTTTCTGAGACCTTGAAACATGCTAATAGGATTTTTAAATAACCCATTGTTTTATGAACCTAGGCTTGCATGAAATAAGGATCAAAAATAAAAGCCAGTTCATGGAACTTATAAAAAAATCAGTAAAGCACAGTACATTTGACATTTACCTTTCACCTTGATAACTAAGTGAGCGAGCACTCCTAAAGTCCATGACCTGTAGTAGCTCATAATTTTATGAGGCATAAATTTGAATTGTATGAGCTATGAACTTAGTATGAAGCAATGATTTCCTTAAGTAGTGACAACTAACTTTCCAGATTTCTCATGTTGATGTATCATTTTTTATTGTTCTGCTTGTTATCAGATTCATACAATTCTGCAGAAATTCCCTGAAAATTACTAATATGTGGGACTAAAGTATAAATAAAATATGATGTGATCAAAGAAATCAATATATTACATAGAATGTAGGACTGCTAATTATTTTAGTTATAAGCTCTGGAAGGATCTAAAAGAGCAATAAATATTTAGGTTATACTCTTGCATTTTACGGAGGAAAATATATGGTATAATGGTAATCATTCCTTTGAAGAATTGAGAGGGTATTAGAATTTATTATATATCGCAAGAATTTATTACATTTGGAACATCATACTTATGGCTTCATTTTCAGCAAATGGTTTGACTGTAGGAAAACAAGAGTATTTGTGTGTTAAAGACTTTGGTTGTCTCATCACAGTGTGATACGGAATTAGAGGACATGGCAACATCTGTGAAAGGGAAGACATTTAAATTGAGTCTGAGATTTAGAAGCTGTAATCTACCAAATCAAAGTATGCAGCATGAATAGAAGAACATCTTTATGAACTAATGCTTTAAAAAATATATTGAAACCAGCACATACCCACCTATCTGGGCAATTATACTTAAATGATTTCTTTAAAAATCTGCCTTACACAGATGTGTAAGCCCTTGAATGTAAGGAATTTAGCTTTCTGTGTTCATATAAACTTCAGTACATGTTTTAGAAACAGATAAGTGCTCCTTGCCTGCACTGCAGCCCAAACGCTTGTTCCCAGTGACCCACAGATTTTTCAATCATGAGCATCATTTGCTGTAGTAGATACTGTGGTTTGCTGCCCAGAAACATCTTTGGGACTGAAGTACTTTCTTTTCTGTTACCCTGAGTGTTGACTGTTGATGGTACATGTTATCTCTCTGGGAATTACCATCTGTGAAAAAGAGCTATCTCGTTGAAGTTTTTGCTCTATCACACACACTCATTCTCCTGACCCCAACCATGCCCCCCTACACACATAACTATGCAACCTGCATCCAATGTCTGGTCAATGCAAGGGTACAAAGTCCTCCTTTCCTTATTTCAGGACAACTCTCAAGGGCATCCCAGGTCTAGAGTTGCGTAGGATTACATAGGACTTCCATTGAAACTGCTTTAAAGATCAGCTTTTCCTTCTCTCCAAGCATCTCCCTCTCCCCAACTGCTATTTTTCCCTCGATCACTCCCCCATAAAACCCCTACCTGATATTATCTTCCTCCAACTCTGTTTCCCAGGAAATAACCTAAGACACCAGTGAAATGTTATATCAGCTTAGATTTCTAGATCTATAGCTACTAAAATCAAAAAATTGCAAAGCATTCAGTTTTTAAATTCTATGCCAAAAATAAGCCTTAACAAGTTTTTATTCCCATCAAATACTAGCCAGATCTTGCAATGAACTTCTAAGTCTCAAAACTAGTTACTACCACTTGTTGACTTTTTTTAAAAAAAATCTCTATATTCTAACACTTCTCAGTTAATGGTTTCAATCATACTCATCTCAACTGAGTATTTAAAGGTTTGTAATTTCTTATATATATTTAGGCAGACATCTATTCATAAGTGAATACAAACCTGTACCTCTAATTGGTACAAGACCTTTTCTTTGGGAAATAATTCATTAGAACCATGTGAAAAGGAATTGAGGTAGATGTAGATAATCTGTGACCTATATTGAAGGGGATGTGCACTGCACTAAGAAACTAAATAGAGAGTAGTCCCCAAACCTTGTTTCAGACTTGGACACTCCAACCTTTCTAATAAAGTCAAGAAAACAAGAATAGTCATCAATTTTGAAATTCTGTGCTTTCCTTAGAAATTTCATCTCTTAAAATGAAACCACACTTTTCACTTGTGTAATAAGACATTTTATTAAACTATCTCTATGATGCAAATTTCTTCATTCCCACTGTAATAACTGTGTAGCACTAGTGTCGTTACCCAAAGTCCAAGGGTAAACATTTTTGAAGTTTAAAAAGGATTTCAAGATAAATCTATTGGGTCAATAGCAACACATTTATAATTTGGCTGCTTTGATTTCATGAATTTTCCATTTTACATCCCTCTGTGTAATATAAAGAGATGTCTCGGGACTATAAGTAGCAAAAATAAAAAGACATGAGAATTTTATATTGGGACTAGGAGTATGCTGGCCAAGATTCAGTCTGCTGTGCCTGGAAAAGTGCTGAGACTTCAAAACTTCGAAACACTTGTTTTTGAACAGAAATGCTGACACCGTTTATCCGTATCAATTCAACTCCATGTGGTTAAAGTGTTCTACTTTCACCACTGTAGACATTCTGCCCAACTCCAAAGCAGGCAAGTAACATGGAAAATTGTGTCTCCTATTATGATTAGTCTTATACATTAGCTGGGCACATATGCAAAGATGGCCACAGGGTCATGGGAAGATAACTCAATCATCTAAATGTCTCAGAAATGCTTTTTCCCAATACCACCACCATACCACAATCACTCCAAGTTCAGAAGCATTTTATAGCGAGGCAAACACCTGGAAAAGGTAAACAAAATCTCTCAGACCAAATTCACATGTTTCTATACAACCTGTTTTTACACATGGTTGAGGAAGAAAAAAATCAAGACGGTAATATTTCAAGATATATACTATATAAAATTCCATCTGTATGTCCATAAATAAAGTTTACTGAATGCAGTCACATGCATGTATCATCTAAGGACACTTTCATACTATGATTGCAGAGCTGAGTAGGACAACAAAGGCCATGGTCCCACAAAGCACAAAATATTTACCATCCCCCCAAAAAATCCCTGATCTAGAATATTACAATTCATAAGGCTGTTTGACATGCATCAAATTTAAACTAGTAAAGTGGAGTATATTATTATTCTACAGAAAAATAAAGGAAATTAATTTTACTTAGTCATGAAGCCAGTATGAGGAAGAATTACTCATACTGATTCACTTTCTCAAAGGCTTCTCCACAAGAAGTATTATAAAATCTTTAGAATTCTTATTAGTGTTTAGTTTGTAAAAACATCTTCCTCCTTTTATTTCTCAACACCATTATCAAAAGTATTTGCTTAAAATCAGGTTCTTAAAGAGTATTTTGGGTGGTGCAGGGTCAAGAATCAAACTCTTGGAAACATTTTCTGCCTGACAATATTAACTAACAGACTTGTTACTCAAAGGGACACACAGAAGTTTCTCCCTTGGGTTCCTGAGATATGCCGATGCAGGAGAATCCTGAATACATCACCTTCTCTTGGAGTCTTTCATATCTCTTATGAAGATCAAACTCTTCTGAAACTGAGTTACTAAAGCAATTTTGTACACCTCGTCTTTCAAGCTATTAGCCATGGCCTGTAGATCCTGTTCAAGTTGGAAAAATAAAAGAATTTAATCTCTTCCACTAGATTTTCTATCTACATTTTGTACTTGATAACCACAGATTTTATATTTTCTGCCTTCATACCTTTCCTTTAGTGTACACACACACACACACACACACACACTATAGATGGAGAGACAGGATACATAATGACAATCAGTTTACTTATTAAATGCTTTATAAATATAAGAGTAGATAAAGTGCTAAGAATAATGAGAAAGCAAATACTTAACAAAAATCCAAGATGAATGAAATTGAACTGCTGCTTGAGCATAACTTTGGGCAAGTCCTAGAACCTCTCTAGGTCTGTTTCCCTTACCTATATGACAAAAGAGATTACATGACCTCTATGTGCTATCCAAGTTTGAAATGATCCCTACACTATAGTACTAGCTGACTGCTTATTAATCCAAGTCTCAGTCTCCTCATCTCTAAATCAGAGGTGAGACCTATGACAGAGGTAGTTAAGTGAGAAAATGCACTTAGAGGAAATTGAACATAATGTTTCAAAGGTAATATTAGGGTACTCTGTAGATCATTTCACTCATACAAAGCAGTTAAAAGAGGCCAGAAAGCAAAAAGGAAACACAAAAAGGTGAAAATTATTCTTAAAGTCACACAAATCCATGACAAACTTCCTTTTGGTACATAAAACTATTCTCATTCTGCTTATACGAGGCAAACAAGACTCAAATCCTTGCCGGCTGTACCCTGTCCTCTTTGTTCTTCTTGGCTAGCGCAGACCAAGAAGGTGAACTGTGGCTCTTCCAAACTCAAAACTAAGGAAAAAGACAATCAAATCTAGCATCATTTTTCATAGTAAAAGGTTTCAACAAGAAATCTCATATGATAGCTCAATACATAAAATATCATCTTTCTATTACATCTTCTTTTAAATTAACATATAACTAATATATAACATGAGATTCACTTTAGGTGTATGACATATGAGTTAGATATTTGTATATGTGCCAAAGTGTTTTATTGTGTAGTAGATCTATCACCACAATAATTCTAGTTAACATCTGTTCCCATAACTAGTCATGCAGTTTCTTTCCTTAGGATGAAGACTTTTAGCAACTTTCAAAAATGTAATATAGCATTATGTCTTATTTTATAAACTCATGATATTTCTAAACAGTTTCACAAAATCAAACTCTGCCATGAGATCAAAATTCATAATCTCAGAGTTCACCAATATAATTTTATAGTACCAGTGTTGATCAGGATAGAACTTCACAATCAGTATTTTCGTATTTCATAGTTTTTTAAAAATCCTAACTATTGCTAAGCTTTTTCAACACTGTGACTTCATATATCAAAGTAGTTTATAGTTAAAGTCATCCATCACACACCAAAGAGGGCACAGCAACATTTTAAAAACCTTTAAAATGTTAACATTTCTTTTTTTAATTTATATTGAGGTAAATGTGATTTACAAAATAATATAAGCTTAATTGTTGAGTATATGAGAATCAATAATATGACAATAACACAGTCACCACCAAATTTTTAGCAGGTCCCCCACATGTCCACTACCTATTGGACACCCACCACTCCTTGCTTTAACATTTCTTAGCCAAAAAACCAAACGTTTAAAGAAATGTGGAGACTGTGTGTGTGTGTGTGCTTGTGCAGCAAAATCACCTGACACTTGAGCCAAGTTCTCCTTGCTTCTTTCTAATCTCTTTCCATGAGATCAAGTCATTTGTGGGTTAAATCTTTTTCTCTCTGTGTCTAGTTATTCATCTGTATGTCAGGTCAACAATGCCAATTTTAGTAACATTCTAAGGTTCAATATTTCAGGCTTCAATTGCTGAAATTTGATACCCTCATCGGGGTTTAAATATAATTCAATGAGGCTTGATTAAAAGTGAATGAAAATAGAGGAAGTACTTAAAAAGGCAATTGGAATATTGCTCAGACTCATATCTATGTATTAATAAGAAGCGTTAACAAGCAATGCCTCAGTAGGCCCTGGACACTCTACACCCACTATTAAAGGATAGTGGACTAACAATATGAGTAGACGATGATTAATGCTATGAAGAAGATGTGCCCACATTCATGGTAGAACAGATAGGAGACGTTCAAATTAGACATTAGGGAAGTGACAATTTTGTCCTCTGTCAAAGAGCCAGGAGGAAATTTGTTATGTGAAAGAGAAGGGAGTAAAAAGAGACTTCAGAGTAAAGTGAATGCATATAGAAAAGCACAAGGGACAGTAGAAAATTGAGCACCAAACTAGTTAGTCCAGTGGTATTTTGGAAAGTAAGTAGATGAAAATGCCAGATTATAAAAATCTAAGTATGTCATGCTAATGAGCTTGAACTTCAACCTAAAATATCTGGGAACCAGTGAAGGATTTTATGCAGGAGAATGACTAATCAGGTCTGACATTAAGAAAGAAGTAAAAAAAAAAAAAATGAGAAGATACAGAGGTGGGTGGTGAAGGGGCAGAATCTTGAGGAAGGAGTATAATTAGGAGTCTCCTACAGTAAAGCAGACAGTAAACTGTGAAGTGATGTAGAAGGAACTCTGGTGCAAGGGATTAGTGAGGTAACAAAAATTACTTTGCAGGATTTGATGATTTATCAGAAATAGCAAGTCAGTAAAAATTGAGAATAGCTTCCAGGTACATGACTTGGACAAAGGTGTGAAGAGTGGCTCTACTCATTAGGAGAAGCACAGAAGAGACACTACTGATCACATTTTATTTAAATGATTTAAATGTATTATTTAAATGTATTTATTACATGTAGATAGTTTCATGTAGAAGAAATATTTGTTTCTAGTTACTTTCAAAAGAAACTATGAAGAGCATGAATATTAGAGAATACACACAGAAAAGACAGGGAGACATGGAATTGAGACAGACTTTTCCATATGCCCAAGCAGAATAAACAACATCATGAGTTATGGAAAAAGTGAGGGAAAAATAAAAAGAGGAATTCAATATCTGAAATTTGTCAGAGGGAGAGGGTCAAGGGAAAACAGGATGATTTGATAAAAGATGGTATTTCATGCAAGAAAAGATTTCAAAGAGCAAAAAAGGACCATTTGTTTAATATTTATTAAAAAAAACTCTTAAGATCTGACTACACAAATACCTGTATAAAGAGGATATGGCAGAGAAGTGAGAAATCATATGCCTGAGTTTATAGCTAAAAGCTATCGAGTGAAAAAAAAATGTTAACACGACTCTATTTTTGTCAAAAACAGCAGCAAATGTTCACATGCGGCAAAATAACCACCTAAGGTAAGAATCGGTCTAATATTTCTGGTATAATGAATCAATTTGTAATGAGGCGAACATTTTTATTCTCATAAAAGTATGCAGAAATAAAGCCAGAATCCACTTTTCAAGAAAAACATAATTGGCAAAATTTCCTCAACAGAAGTCCCACTGACACCAAATCTGGTGCCGCTGAGTGCCAGACACTCACAGCAGGCACAGACGGTGGAGCTCCTATCGCCTGCTTCACAGATTGCTGTCTGGTTGTAATTTCTAGTCATATGTGATTTGGTGGAACAGAGAAAAACCCCTGGCTTTCCTCTCTCAGTTCTGTATTCATAGCTGTAGCCATCAAATAAACACTTTTGTCCACAAAGAGTAACCCCAGGTACTGCCTCTATTTGCCCATGAAGCATTCCTTTTACTCCTGTGCAAAGTTAAAGGGATAATTTGATTTACAAACTGCCAAGCAAGCACAAGCTAAAAAAAGAGTGATGAGTTAAGCCAATCCTCAGCCATCATCCCTGCATCCGATTCCATCAGCTCTGCATTTTTCCTTCCTTCTTGATCTCCATCTTCCTTCATTTCTTGTGTGAGGGCCAAAGCCATTTCTTTCTTTGAAAAAAAGAAGGAAAGAAGGTCTTTAATTAATCAGTCACATATACATCCAAATGTTTACGCACTGTGGCTACTGAGTCAGGCTCTCCGCCATCACTAGCAATTGAAAAATAAATAAGGCGTGTTCTAAATAAAGCAAGTAGGAACATCTAATATGGAAAGATGGTTGTATCTTTAAAATACAATATTTGGTAGTTACTATTAGAGAGACATGAAGAAATAAAGAAAGCATTAAGGAAAAACCCAAAAGGAAGAAACAAGAAATGTGCATTTTTAATTTAAAAAATTTTAAAGGCCTTTCTCCCAGCACACTCACACAGAAACAAGGGCATTTCCATTGTGCATATTTGCTTATCCCACAATTTAAAATTCTGCACAGGAATTACGGAAAGTCAAGCCTATACTAAGGTCCTCTTTCTCTTACTAACTCATGCCAAAAGTTAATATCTAACTAAAAAATTTCACTTTATTCACTTAAAAGTCCTAAACCCAGAAACTGGAAATTCAGATAACATCACAGAATAATCTTCAAATTAATTCATATTTCTCCTTATCTAGAAACACATTATGCAGAATAATGGCTCATCTGAAGTGTCCATGCCCCCGAAGACTGTGTACAATCCTTTATCTCAATTCTTACTTAAAAGAAATCTCAATTTACCTTTAAAAAGGGAGAAAGTAGTGACAACACTATAAATAGAAGGGCCTTTCTAAAAAGTAACTGTGACAATTTTGTTTTCTTTCTTTAAGCACAGGTGCAGACAGGAAGAAAGAGGAGGTAAAAATACTTAATTTTTATTCCGTTCTTCATTGGCTGTTTCCCTGGTACGGAGTCTTGAATCAGGGACCTTCGGATATATAAGGACTGCACCGGACCTTTGGATATATAAGGACTGCACCTGGTTTAAACTGCTAGGTCACCAGGGTTTGCCAATTTATATTTCAAAGATCTGTATTTAGGAGTTCTAAGATTCTAGGGTTGACCCAGCAAAAAACCGCCCTCTCTCACACCTAACTCCAGGATTTCATTATTTCTTTTCCACATGTCAATCTTGAGAACTACATTTGGTGGCATGAAGATTCTAAGTGATAAAAGAAAGCTAATAAACACACAATTTCAGGTAAGAACGTATAACTAGCATTACCATCTGTACCCAGTTTAATTATCTATTTCTTTCACTTAAAATTATCCTTCGCAGCAAATACCCGTAAGACTGAAAAATGTAAACAATCTTTTTTTAAGATAATGGAAACATTTTTATTTCTCTGACTGATAGTAAAAGACCTAACATAGGATATTAACATTCTCCAATATTCTCTAAACTTAGTCAAATGAGAATATTAAAAGAATATATTTGCAGGTCCCTGGTGATCTAATGGTTGAGTCCATTGCCTCCAGTCAAGTACAGTCCACATATATGTCAAGGACCCAGGCTGGTGACACAGGGCCTGGGGAACAACCAAGATGAACAACTTAACAAAGAATAATTAAAATGCTTTTTTCCTCCTCTTTCTTCCTGCCTGCATGTCTACTTGCCTTCATTCCTGCTTACACCTTTCCTTTAGGGAAAAAAAAAAAAAGAATATATGTCTAAAACTACCTGAAGGACAAGTCACAGTATACAGACACATTTGACCAAGTTCCAGCTTTAAAAGGGAACACAGACTAGTAATAAAAGAAACAATCACCTACCAGACAATGAGAGGGAATTAATCACACCAGATAATCAATTGGTATGATAGATGTTTTCACTAGATGACATTCACATAAGTATTTATTCTTTTTAGGACAATTGTTCATTAATCAAGGGTACTGGGTACCACTGATAAGAATATCCAAATTCACACACGTACACACACACACACACACACACACACACACACGTAGTATCCCCCCAAAAAAAGAAAAATTAGTGCTTTCTTAACTTGTGATTGTATGTAACAAGAAACTACAATAAAAACAAATATTCCCCATTTTCACATAAAAAATTTCAATGCAGAAATTCTTTTCCTTGTCAGAAATGGTTTTCCTTACGCTGTTTTTCATTAGCTCTTGTTTTGACCTAAACTAATCATTCCAAAGCATTCAAAGGTACATCCAAAGTACATCATGTCAACAGGATAGATTTTAGTTCTTGAGAATTTATGACTCTCTATAAAGGGAGCCAGTTAGATGATTCTTCAGTTTGTTTCTCCACTATATTATTTGTGAATATCAAGAGATAAAAACAATTAATCAGCTACACATATCTTGTCATGAAAAAGAGTGTTGCGAAAAGTGCACAAATCATACTACAAACATTCTGGATTTACTCGGGAGTGCACAGTGTTTAGGGGAATAAATGTTTGCTGCTATAAAGCATGAAGACGCTTAGGGCTTTAACTGCTCTGGGTAACTATGAGTACCTTAAAGGATTAATATAAGAAGCATGCCTGACAGGAATGAAATCACATTCCACATACCACATATAGATACATGGTCCAGTTGCACAGGTTATTTGAAACATGTACTAATGAAAAGACATAGGGAGTAGGATTCTCATTCATAATATACACATGCAAGGTCTTTCTATTCTAAATGATAAAGGAAAATAAATTCAAATAAAAGTTCAGATAAGAAATGGAGACCTAGCAGAAATGATTTTATACAGCAAACATCTATTAGATTTAAAAATGTAAACATCTTGTTTTAAGGACTCTGGAGAAATTTTTATTTCTTTGATAGGGGAAAAAAAATCTAATGTATTAGCCAAATTAGAACATAAAAATATTTCTAAATCTACAGATACATGACTCAAAAAAGCATTAAGCACAGTAACCATAGCAATCTGTTTTCAAAGTGGTAATTTCTTCCTTGATTTTTCAGCAATTTAGGCTATTCCCAGGTAGCTCAAGATTTGCTTTAAAAATATCATTATCAACAACAATAGCAGCATTGCTGTGTTGTAACACTTGGGGGGAGGGTAATATTACAATGATCAAAAAAGTCAAATTGTTTTAGAATTTCAAAGATGCTATATCACTCCTTTTGGAGGACTGATATGAAGCCATGTATTCTTTTCAACAGCATTTGGAAGACATAACTTATTCTCGTCGAAGTAAATAAGCCCAAGAATTCAATGGATGCTCCCACTTCATAAGATCTGAGCAAAGACATTCAATGTGGCAGATATTTCTTCCATGTCCTCATAAACCTTTCTTCCCTCCCAGATGCCCACGTTGGTCCATTCCCATATCCTCCCTACCATCAACACTTACTTCCTCCACGGCTTTCCTGGAAGAAACTTAGGAGAAAACAGAGAAAAGAAAGTTGTGACTTTCATTACCAATTCAGCCACAAACTATCAATATTACCTTGGGGAGGAAATTTCATTCCTCGAGCTTTATTTTCTTTAATTCACAAAATAAAGAGACTGAACTAAATGTCCCATCTCTATTATTTTCTAAATATGTAATGCAGGCACACCTTATTTTAAATTATTGAATTACTCCTGCATTGATGTATGATCTTCACTTTACAGTGCTACCCGTTGAGTTGACTAAGGTTGCTTTGTTTCAAGACTTCCCCCTAAAGATTTACACATTTTTAAAAGTTGATGTGGTTAAGTGCACCCCTGTAGCTCAAGCGGCTGGAATGGCTAAGGTGAAAGCCATGTAAAACCCATAGACCCAGGTTCAAGACCTGGAGTCTGGGGTAAAAACACGAAGTTTATGTGGTTAGGCAGTACTCTCAATATTTCAACAGATTCTCTAAACTTAAAGTATGAGAATAAAAATATTACTGAGGAACATGATATTTATTTTAGCAAGGTAAAATAAGTTATTAAGAACTGGTTGATAAAGAATTTTTAAATTTTTTAAATTTTAAATTAAACATAGGCAAATACTACAGTGTAAATCTTATTCCTTACATTATGTTTCTCTGAAAAGGAATGTTTGAAGGATACTGAGGCTATGTGACAAAGTAGCTAGTGATACTTAGAAAAAGGTAATTGTGATAAAGCACATGGTTAACACAAAATCAAGTTGCACTGCTGAGAAAAAATGACCACATTTATCTCTATCAATTGAGGAAAAATGGAAGGGAAACGAGGGCAATGTAGAAATTAAAATGTAGGATGTGTGACTATCTCTTGGTTAGCGTTCTGCAATTAAAAAAAGGAACAAAGAGAAGAAAAATGTTTAATAAAATTCACTGGAAAGTAAATAAAATATGAGAAACAAACAACAACCCAGGGGATCAGTGAGTGGCTCTTAAAAGGAGTTATCTCACTTTAACAGCTGCTTCTGAACATGCATACTTCAGATTCACCTCTATTATTATGTTTTGGGTATTTATGAGATTAGCTGTCAGGTTACAAAAGCATAACTGAAAGAATTCGTGCAGATTCCGTTCATGTTGCTGGCATCGGGTCAGAGTGAAACTTCCCCTAGCCTTGAGGAAAGTAAATGGCACATATTTCCTGAGAAAACTGAAATCACTCACTTAAAACTATCTTTTTGTCAATTATTTCTGTTTTTTTTTTTAATATAAAACTTAAGATGCAGGCAGGAAGAGAGAGGAGGAAGAAGCATTTTTTTATTTTTATTAATTGAGCACACTGGCTGCCTACTCCCAGTCCTGGGACTCGAACCCAGGGCTATGTGACCTAACCACTACTCTACCAGGGCACACCACAATAAATTTTTTGTAGTAAAATTCTAAAAATAATTTCAGATAGGCAAGTAGATCTACAAAAGATTCCAAGGATTACCTTGAACTTCAAATCTCTTGCCTTAGAGTAGTTCAGACTAAACACTTGCTATTTTGTTATGCTGAACAAATTAACTTTTATAAGGTTACTATTTTCAATATCTCTCAGGTTTCATCCCAAATGGATTATCAAAGTTTTGTTTTTTTCTTCTAAACACACTTCCTTTCCTGAAAGTAATTAGGTACTAGTTGGTTACAATAATGATTATTTTTTTCAACCTTGACAAAAATAATTAAATTCATAGCACGAAAAGTTAAATAAGAAATTGCACTATTAAGAATGAATTTAAATAGGCTATTATGTACTTTAATTACTTCCTTAAATCAATCACATTAAAAATTGTTTCACATATTTATATAAGCTGTCATTACTCATACTCGTTAGAGGCTCCCTGCTCTGTACTTTTACTAAGAATTTAACAGCAGTGTAAGTGACCAAGAGAATTCTCAACTGAACAGCTAGACTTTCTCTTAACCTAATCACAGAAAATTTACCTCAATTATATTTATTCACTTTAGCTAGCTAGCTAGCTAGACAGACAGATGATAGATTTATCTTAGAATGCAAAGAGCTTTTCATTTCCTAATATACATACATACATACACACATGAAAAGCTTAGTTATCATGATGAAATATAAAGGCCCACCTTTCTCACACAGAACTCTATGTCCACTGTTACATGCTCACACAATAACAAAATAGTTCATGAATATGAAAGCCTACTGAAAACAAGAAATACTTAAAAATAGAATGCAAAGAAAAGAGGTGGGACATGTAAATATGCTCCTTTCCCTTACCCATCTAAGCCCTGGCTTACTTTATACACAATAATGATATACATCTTATTTTGAATCATGGTCATTATGGTAATCAATGCAAAAAAAAAAAAAAAAACCTAATAAAATAAACAAAGAAAATATCAACAAATCAACACATATCAGTTTTCATTTTCCAGCATGCACCTGGCATCAGGAAATTTCCCCTTCCTAGTTATTACATACAAGCACAGGATAAAAAGTAAAGCATTTTAAAACAAACCAGTTTCAGCCAACCTGAAAGGCTATACTCGACACAGTTCACAAACCTGTATCAGCTCTGCAGAGCAACTGAGATTTGACAGAAATGCAGACAAATGCTGATATAGGAACTTAGAGATTGCATGTCAGCCCTTCTGTGGCATCTTTCTAAAGGTAGGAGCAAAAATATTTTCTCAATTTGTGTGGTATCCTGAAGTGCTAAAATTACATCTTCTGTGTGTGAAACCATCTTGTCAATAGAGTCAAGGGAGGTATGACATGAACAATTAATAAGGTCTGAAGTGAAAACCAAATGAAGAGTGAGGTTGAACCAACTGCAGTGACCGTTCTTGGAAAATACCAGCAAAAATGCACCATACTGTAGAACTCACTGTGAAAGTAGAAGCTATCACCACTGCAGCACCTCACTGTATAAAATGAGGATGATGGAGAGCCCTCCTGGATACATTTTGAAGCAGAGAAGTAGAAAAGGCAGTGTCACATATATATACATATAAAAAAAGACCAATCAATCAAACAAAGGAGACTTATTTGCAGCAAGTACTCTGTGGAAGCACTAAAAGGAGTCTTTGAACTGTAAAGTTTGGAAGACTACCTTGGCCCTCCCATCTCTGCTAATATAGCTAACACAGGAAGATCCTACTCATTCGATATTGAGTATTCCACAAGTTGGTGATCTGGCATCTAACCATCTTTGTATTTGTGTCTATCTTTGTATAGGTAGAAAGTTACCACAAGAAAAAATAGAGAAAGAGTAGTAAACCTTACTAACACATAAAGAACACAAGGGTTTTACTCACTACAGAACAGACAAAAATTCTGATAAAAAATTGTCATTTCTTTTATAAAATAAATGAAGCAAATGCCTTTAAGAAGAACGGCCATGAAAAAAAGAGTGGGAAATAACAAGAAGAACTCAAATATCAACTGTTAGAACTCAAGAAAGACAGGGAAAAATCTCAGAAAAGAAGTCTGAAAAAATGACCTTAGGGTTAAGATTTATGGAAAACATACCAAGAGACATAACAGCTAAGAAATAAAAAGGTAGAACAAAAGAAAATGGAAATAAAGACTTGAAAAGAATTTGAGATTAAAAGACAGATATGGAAGACACTCAAAGTCGATACAACAAAAGTATCTGGGATGCTTAAAAAGAAAAACAATAGTGGAACAGAAAGATAATTTAAAGATATCTTATAAAATGCCTTGAAATAAAATAAAACATAGCTATACACACTTAAAGGTACACCGTGGGCCAGAAAAAAAGAAAGGAAAAAAAAAAGAAAACCCTGGATAAGATACCTCAGAAACATAGTATAGCAGTGCTACTGAACTTTAAATGATAAAGAAAGAATCCTTAAGGCAAAAGGAACAGATTATTTCAAGTAGAAAATTCAGATTTCTTTACAGTTACATATAAGCCATAAAATAATATAGCAATATCTATAGGATCCGCAAAAAAATAAAGTCAAGTTGTCCTTCAAAAATAAAGCAACAATGTACAGCATGGTAATTACAGTTAACAATACATATTATGTGCTTGAAATTTGCTAAAAGAGTAGATCTTAAATGTCTTAAATGCACAAAATGGCAACAATGCAAGGCATAAGATGTGTTCCTTGGCATGATTATAGTGGTCATTTCACTAAACATATGTATCAAATCATCCCATGTACACCTTAAATATATACACTTTTCATGTTAATTAAATCTCAATAAAGTTGGAAAAATATGTATAACAAAAAGAATAAAAGCCAACAAACAGTTTTTAACATAAAAATTAATCTTGCTTGAATAGTAGATGAACTCCAATCAATAAAATGTGACTGAGAACATCATGAAAAAACAGATATCTCCAACAAATGGTAATGATACAAATAATAAAATTGGGACAGGTAAAGAAATTAAAAATATGGGAAACTTTATGATTGCTTTACTATAATACTCCTGGAAATCAAATAATACCATCAAAGCAGATCAATAAAAACAATAAAAGCATAAACATAACTTTCACAGGAAAAAAACATAAAGGTAATTTCATTGGCTATTATTGGGTGGTAGTGAGAGGAAAGAGGAAAAGAGGAAGATGAACAAGGTATAAAAAGAGACCTAAAGGTATAACATAAAGAGCCCATAGTTATTCCATGGAATAACTATGAAACTTTTCTAAATATCAGAGAAAGCCTATACTTAAAAGACACAAGTTAGATAATAAAATATTATTAAAGAATATGAATCAATATGAAAACAAAAATTTAACATATATCAGTGCTCAGAACAAATACATCTGCTATATCAATAGGTTTAACTTCTTAAAAGATTTCAAGATTGAATAGGAAACTGAAACCTAAATATTTAAATCTTATCACAAAGTTATTAATAAAAGTTGTGTGTGTGTGTGTGTGTGTGTGTGTGTGGTGTGTACGTATACATGGGCAAAGATATACCAGTCAACTGGAAACAAAAATGAAGTAGATGGTCTTTATCTTCTTACAAGACAAGACATAATTCAAGTCCAAAATGTTGTAAAAATATTTATATAACTCTATACATTCACAATAAAAATTATTACAAAAAACTTTAATATAGCAAAACATTCATAAAGCTGAAATTATAGAAAAAGATAGAAACAATTTATGAGAGACTACCTTCTCTCAAGGTATGAGAAAATAAAGTAGCATCATTAGCAATTTATATTTGCTCGATGTCTCACACTTTACAGTAGAAGCAGAATATTATTTTTATTACCTATATGTGTAGATTTGTAGACTATTTATGAAAATTGATAATATACTAGTCTATAAGAAAGTCTCAAAAAAATTCAAATTCTAAAAAAACACAGAAAACATTCTAAACATAATACCTAGAAACTAATAACCTAGAAATTAATAGCATCCAAAAATAAGACTTCTCATATGAAATCTTAAAACCCTCTTCAAAACAATTCCCTCTTCAAAGAATATGTACAAAATAATATTTATAAATTTATATAAAGGTAACTAGTGAAGATATCACATATTTGAGTTAATGCAATGTACTTAAAGCATTGCTCAAAAGAAAACTACCATACAATTTTTATAGTTTAAAAAAAATTTACTAAAGTAACATTGGTTTGTATCATTACATAGGTTTTTGGTATACTTGAAGCACCTAAATTTTCCATATTAATCAGTATATATATATATAATATTATGTTCACCACCAGAGTCTAGTGTCTAACCTTCAATACAATTTAGCCCTTTTACCCAATTTATCCACCACCAGCATCCACTATCTTTCAGGTAACCACTCCTTTGTTCTTAAAGCCTAAGAATTTAGCTTTTGCTCTGTTTGTTCATTAGTTTTGTTTCTTTATCTTTAATTTTTTTTTTAAAGAGGAAGAAGAAAGGAAAGGAGAGAAAGAGGGAGGTAAGGAAAAAGTATTTGCTTGTCTATTTTGGCGATCCCCACTGCCAACCGAGGAGGCCCCGGGTCAGGAACCTGGGTCATTGGGCTTAACATGGTCTACATCACAGCTATATCAGCCACTGGGGCATGCTTTAAAATGAGGGGAAAAGACAACTTAGCATCTAATTTATTTTTTAAGAAATCAATAGAAAAAAAGGAAAGAGGATAATTAATATAAAGAGGGAAAAGAGTTAAAAAAAATGTAAACCTTCTTCAAGAAAAAAATAAAGCAAAACTATCTTAAACAAGAAAATATGAATAAAACACAAACACAAAAATAAGAATGAGATAAGGGAAAAAGCTATCAAAGTACAGAAAATAAAACAAACAAAAGGTAATCTTACTCAACTCTGCAATAAATTTTTAATCTAGATAAAATATGTAATTTTCTAGGAAATGTAATTCACCAAAAATTGATCCCAGAGGAGATTTAAAAAAAAAAAAAAAACACACACACACAACTGAAATCTTATTTCAACAGATGAATTAGAGAAATGTTTCAATTAGCAAAAACTCCCAAATCTCCAGGCCTTTAATGTTTACAGGGGAATTCTGCCACACTTTTAAAGAATAGCAAATTTTAATATTTTTAAAATAGTTCCAAAAATAGAGAAAGAAGGAACATTTGTATTTTCTCTACAAAGGATAATATTGATAACAAAACCTGATAAAGACTTTACAAGATAAAAACAATTGACAAATCTTAAGTATGTTCAATGTTACCCTCCCACACTCACTTTAAAACAATAATACATTGGGCACACCCTGCTGGTCTAGTGGTTTAGTTCACCAGAGGTATAGTCCACATACATCCCAAAGTTCCAGGTTCAAGACTTGGGGCCTGGAATCAAGCAGGATACACAACTAAATAAAATAAAACGATTCTTCCTCCTCTCTCTTTCTACCTGTTTGCCTGCCTACTAGCCTTCATTCCTGCCTGTACCTGTCTTTAAGAAAAAAAAAAAAAAATACTACATCGTATCAAACGTGACATATTCCAGGGAAAGTAAGGAGGCTCAACAATTGTAAATCCATTATAACTTACATTAATATATTCAAGGAGAAATAACACAAGAATTTCCATACATAGGGGAAAAAAAGCTCTTGAAAAAAGAAAAAAAAAACACTCGTGATTTTAAAAAATCACTTAAAATAGGACCTAACATGGATTAATAAGACTAAAGAACTAAATTGTATCACAGGAAATTCAACAATAAAGTGGCTAAAAGAATAAAGACATTTCTTCTTCTTGCTCAAATAACAATATGAAATAGGCATTCTGAGGAACATCTTGTTCCAGACAGTTATTCTGGGGCTAAGACTCCATCCATTTTGTATCTTTGCCATTCCTGGGGGCCTTGCTGTCATCTTCATGGTTGAAACTGACTTGTTACCATTTTTGGGTTTTGCAAGCAGGGAAAAGAAAGGGTGTGGAAGAAATGGCAAATATCTCTTCTACTTACAGAATATTGTCAAGAACACAGCCACACTGTAATCATATGGCTATACAGGAAAATGCTTGTCTTAAGGAGGTGTTCATATGTACAGCTAACAAAATAAAATCCATAACAAACTAAAATATTTCCAACCCAGATCAACAACAGTTATCATCACTCTTTATGGCAGAATACTGGAAAAATTCCCCTTTGCTAGAAATAGGACAAAGACAGCTATCATACTGGTATTTAAAGCTGCTATCTAGGTACAATTCAAAGCAATTAGACAAGCAATAACCAAATTAAAGTTAGATAAAATTGGAAGGGAAAAACAAAATAATCATTTGCTGGAAATGCTGTGATTATATACTGGAGAATATAATAAATTTAACTGAAAATTACAATGAAAGATCTCAGTACAATAGAATTAGAAATCAACAACAATAGTACTAAATGAGACATAATTCCAGTTGATAAGAAATGTGCAAGGTTTATATACTCATTCACATCACTATTAAAATATACCTAAAAATGTATACAAATGGAACAGTAAGGTGATCTCAATACCATAAAAAGAGCAATCTGCTCTGTTAATTTGGATATCTAATGCAATTCTGATTTTTTAAAAAATACCAGCTGTTTGAAAGAAATATGACAATCTGGAAATTTATAAAGAAAAAGTAAGGGAACTAATAGGCAGAAAAGCATACAATTTATATATTAAAGATAGTTTAATTTCAGATTTTAAAAGAAGTTTAGGAATTCCAGATGATAAAACATGTCACAAAGTCTTAGTGTCAGTGTGTACTGATATAAAATCAGATTGTAATTTGATTCAATATAAAGAGAAATGTAGTATATAATAAGGGTAGCATCACTTCATTGAGAAGGCAGAGCATTAAATAATTAATAAGTCATCTATAAAAAAACATTATTATAAGATAATTCCAAATAATTAAATGATATTAATAATAACAAAAATATCAGGAAAAAATGAGAGTTCCTTTATAACCTTGGAGTGAGGAAGCTGAAAGTACAATTGAAAATCCAGAGGCCATCGAGAAAAACAGATATTAAACAGAAGATCAATTCTTCACGGAAATAACAAATAAAAAGATTGAAGTCAAAACACAAATAATATAACTCAAATAATTTCACTACATATCACAGAAAAAAGACAAAATAGAAAGTTTCTAGAAATTAATAATAAAAAAACAATAAAATGATAGGGAAAAAGTGTCTTTTACAGAAAAAAAAACATTTTTTAAATACATAGAGATGTTTCCTAACTTTAAAAATAGAGTTAAAATTTACTAGTATATTTTTATTTACTACATTAGCAAAATGCCAAAGGTTGACAACACAATAATAAGCTGAGAAGAAATGAACAATCTCATATATTCCTGGTTAGGCTGGAAATTAACACAACACATAGAGACAGTAATTTGACAAGTCGTTTTAACTATTTTAATGAAAATATTTATACCTTTGAATAAGTAATTCAAATTCTGGGTATTTACCCTAGAGTACAAAATAATGTATGTTTAACATTATTCTTTTGAAATATAGAATATAATGTTATGGAAACAAATCAAATATTCAGAAATAAGAAATTATTTATATATTGTAGTAATGTAATATTATGCAACTATAATAAATGAAAACTTTTTTGTGTATGTATACAAAAATAACACCAATGTATACTGTGTTAAATTTTAAAAATCGGGGCAAAATATTTTTAAAATATCTAAGAGATTAAGAATTCACGTTCATTTTAATTTATATATGCATAAAGAAGTTCTTGAAGGTTACCTAAGAAATTAGAAACAATAGTTTTCTTTAATTGTTAATATATAATTGACATATAACATAATATTAGTTTCAGGTATACAAACCAATATTTGATATTTGTATATACTGCAAAATGATCACTGTTATAGGCCTAGTTAACTAATATCCAGCATCACACATAGTTACAAGAAAACATTTAGAATCCACTCTTTTCACAAATTTCAAATATGCAGTACACTATTGTTTAACTATAGTCATCATCCTGTACATCACATTTCTATGACCTATTTGTTTCATAACAAAAAACCTGTAACTTTTCACCCCTTCACCCAATTTGACCCCTTCACATCCCAAACCCTGCCTCTGGCAACAACCTATCAGTTCCCTGTATCAATTAGTTCAATTAGTTCAGACTGTGGCAGTGGGGGGCGGGGGGGATTTTTTTTGTTGGATTATTTTTTTCTGATTCCACGTGTAAGAGAGATGATTTGGTATTATTTAGTATTTCTCTTTTCCATTTTTGTAGGCAGGGGAAGGGAAAGTAAATGGAACAGGAGAATGAGGATGAAAAAGAAAACCTCTCCTATAAATTCATTTACTCTTCCAGATTTTTTGAACTATGTGATATTATAGCCTATGAAAAACACTCAACGAATTAAAAGTAAAAAATTAATTTTAACATATTGTTCTTGCTCTAGGAAATTGAGAAGATGTAAGACATTAAAAATAATTTAGCCTAAAAAGATGAGCATACTCAGTCATCAAACACGAAACAAATAATTACACTTCTTTTGAATATACTTCTTTAGAACTCATAATACTTTTTTTAAATTTGCTTTTATTTTGGCATCACTTACCCTTTTTATTAGGTAGAAATTACAGAAGTTTCGAGTTTTCTTTCTGAAAGCATAGAGTATTCATGTACATAGAATTAGAAAGTAGAAAAATGGGTATTAAGTATTCTTACTGTTCACATGGTAGGTCAAAATCCTATCTCCCTAATTATCACTCTTTGGTAAAGACTAATTGGGAAGAAAGCCAATAACACAAATGCAGAATAGAGAAAGAAAAATTCTCTCAGCAGAGAAACAGTGGGGCTTGATAGCTTTACAATGATTTTACTCATCAAAACAGAATCATCTTGTCACAACATTAATTTTCTACAATTTACTTTCATAAAGCATGGAACACAGGCTCTCTCCATAAATTACTATTTTCTAACTTCCATCACATCTCTTGTCCTACAGTAGCAAGATGGGGTAAGGAGCACTTGGGGTAGAATGGGGAGGAGGAGGACGAAAGAGCAGAGACAAAATTTCCAGAATGGAGACATTCTTTTGAAATTGGCTATCCCTCTGTAGCACTGTATTTTATGAAATCTGTTTGAAATTGTATTTTAAAATTCCTTGAGGCTGTATCTTAAAACAATGAATCAGAAATATGTATTAACGTGGTTAGTCTGGAAAAAGCAACCAAAATCTTACTTGAAAATGGAGTCATATCAATTTTTCTAGCCAATCAAAATGAGTTATGAGTGTTAATGGTGAGCTTTCAAGTTTGATGGGGACTTTAATTACAAGACCAATAAATCAACATTTCATTGGGTTTCACTTGAAAATATCAAATCAACACATAGTTTATAACATATTTACCAAGCAAGTAATGGAGATTTCCACTTATTTGGAGGTTATTTAATAATATTCTGTACTATCGAGATCATAGAAAAATCCAAAAGTAAACCTGTAGTGAAAGTATCCAAGCAGACAAAAAAATTGCACCACTAACTCATGCATTTTTATTATGAGATCGTTCCATAGACCTTCCTCAGTTCTGTTGTTAAATTTTTGAATTTTGGAAGTTTTACCAAACTACAACTGGAAAATTATAGAGAAAAGTGCTCTTACTTAGAGATACATTCAACTGTAATGATGGACAATGATAGAAATAGAGAAAATAAAAAAACATTAAAAACAAGACACGGTCTGGGTTCATATAATACAGAGGCAAATGATTCATATAATAGAGGGACAAATAGTCCTAAATATCTTAATATCTAATAAACTCACTGTATTCCAGCTTATTTTTATTGTGCATGCCATTCTAGAATATCTGGAAAGGATTAAACTGTGTTTATCATTTTCTGTTTAAGAAGCCTGTAGTATAATTAGGGAAAATTCAACAAATTGGTTAAATACAGAGGACAAGTACCATATGATCTCATTCACATGTGATAGAGAAATTAAGCAAATAGATGAACTAAATAAAAGAAAAATAAACTGTTTGTTTATAAGACCCAATTAGTGATTACCTGACTGGGAAGGGGTTAAATTCAATGTGAAGGATAGATCTGGACTTTTAGTGGTAAACCTACTGAGGTATGTTATGTACATAAATTATTGACTTATGATGATCCACATCTGCAATGTATATAATTTTGTAATGCATGTTACTTTAACAAAATAATCATTAAAAATTAAAACCTAAAGTTTTATAGTTAAAATATTTCCAACATAGAATTCCTAAAATCATTTTTAGATAGGCCTGCCTTTCTCTATATGTAGACACAGTCATATCTGACAATCTGATTGGAACTGTTTAGAAAGAAAAGCTGTGTGTTGGATAAAAGAAAGTCCTGGGACTAGTTCAAGCAAAAGAGTGAGAATTAAGAAGAGTAGCAGATTAAGTAAAGTAAGGTAGGATCAGTAAATGAAGGCCCTTGAATGCTGAGTGCTACAAGGAGTCAATGACAATTTTATGAGAAAGAATTATGTAGGATACATATATGGTCAACTAATCTTTGACATGGGTGCTAAGAACACACAATCAGAAAAAGGCAGTCTATTCAATAACTGGTGTGAGGTAAAACTGATATTCATATGCAAAGGAATAAAACTGGACCCCTCTCTTATTAGATTAAGGACATAAGACCTGAAATCATAAAACTCCTAAAAGAAAGCATAGGGAAAAATTATTTGAAATTAGTCTTGGAAATATTTTGTCTATAACACCAAAAACATAGATAATAAAAGCAAAAATAAATAAATTGAATTACATTAGCCTAAAGGGCTTCTGACAGAAAAGGAAATAACCAACAAAATGAAAAAGCAGCCTACCAAACGGGAGAAAATATTTTCAAACCACATACTGATAAAGAGTTAATATCTAAAATATATAAGGAACTCATACAACTCAATAACAAAATAACAGTAACCCAATTTAAAAATGGACATGAGACCTACACATTTTTTCAAAGAAAATAAAATGGTCAATGGTACATGAAAGGGTGTTTAACACCACCAATCATCAGGGAAACACAAATCAAAACAATAAGATATTACCTCACACCTGTTGGGATGTTTATTATCAAAAAGACAAAAGATAGCAAATGTTGTAAGAATGTGGAGAAAAGGTAACATTTATAACACTAATAATGGAACTATAAATTGGTTTAGCCATTATGAAAGAAAATGAAAGTTCCTCAAAAAATTTTAACTAAACTACCATAGGAACTGGCACTCACACTTCTAGATATACATGCAAATGAAATGAAATCAATATCCTGAAGAGTTATATACATTCCCAAGTTCTTTGCAGCATTATTCACAATAGCAAAGATAAGGAACCTAAATGTCTGCTGATGGACGCATGGATAAAGATGTTGTATATAAATATAACATATATTCACATATGTGTACTTAGGTAAATATGCATGTATACATATACAAAAACATATAATCAATGGAATATCAATCAGCCACTTAAAATGAAAGTCCTACCATTTGTGAAAAGGATTACCTGAAGGGCATTAAGCTAACAACAGAAAATAACAAATACCAAATGGTATAATTTATAAATGGAATCTTAAAAACAAAACCAAACCCATAGAAATAGAGTAGAATGAATATTTCCAGGGTCTGGTGTTGGGGGAAAATGTTCATCAAAGGGTACAAACTTTTCAGTTATAAGATGACATGAATAAGTTCTGAGGATTCTAAGGTAGGCATGAGGACACTAGATAATAATTCTATGTTGTACACTTCAAATTTTCTGAAATTAGATCTTAATCATTCTGATGCATGCATACATACACACATGGGAGCTATGTGATATAATGGATATATTAATAGTGGTAAATATTTCACAATGTAATGTATATTAAATCATCACTATACACTTAAAATAAATACAATTATATATTCATTTACTTTAATAAAGCTGGAGGTGGGGAATCAAACAAATATTTATTAAATGTAAAATAAATAATTATGTGGGGGAGATATTTAAGAAATATTAATTTAGCAACATTGTAAAATTAAAGACTAAAGGATGCTAAAAACAAAACCAAGTCTCTTTTTTCAATGGCAATAAACAAATATTTGACTGAGAATAATTCACTGAATCTCTCTTAAAATTCAGAATCCCAAGAAAAAGATCAAATCAATAGGAGAGAACACTGCCTGTCTCTGCAGCCCCCAGTTTTATTTCCCCTAGGAATATGGACATTAATATAAAGGATAATGGTTACTCTAACACCCCCCATAAAATCATCAACTACACACTAGTAGTTCAAACATTAAGCAAGACATTCATAACTCATTTTAAATGGTGCAATTGTTAAATAAATTGTTGGAAACTTTTAAAAATATTCAGTGTTCCATAAAAATAAAAGCCTTTTCAGAATAATTGAAACCAGCAATGCAAAACAAATGCATTTACTTGATAAATTTAGTTTTAAGTAAGCTTTAATTTATATGCTAAATTTTTTAATTTAGTTCGTTTTGGCAGAGACAAGTTTATTTTAATTGTTGGCCTTCAAAATACTAGCTTAGAAATAAACATCTGCTCCTTTCCAATTTTCTACATAAAATGGGTAAATTTCTATAAGCAGTAAGTGAGGGCTGAAGGTACACTGCATTATGCGTATAGAAAGGTTACAAAATTGCACCAGACACTTACGTGAATTCTTTATGAGAAATCTTATGGCATGATATACTCATTTCCCTTAAATCTTAACTAGGGTTCTTACTATATATTTATGTTTAAGTTATGTATTGATGGAAAGAACTTAATATGCTAACAGTAAGTGTTGTGCCTAAATGTCCCTCTTTGGAATACTTGTTGGGTTGGATACCTTTATAAATATGAATTATTCTCATTATTTGACAGATAGTCACAAAACAAATGAATCCTTTCTATAAGACAAAAACTCTCAGTGGAAAAGATCAACATAGCTTCTGTCTATATGGGAGGCTTTGTAGAAAACTGGACAGATAATAACAATAAATAATACACATTTCTCCAGCTACATTCTTTGGAGGAAATCAACAAAACTTCAGAGACAAAAAGCTAAAACTGTTGAGACATTATAAAAAGTAATATTCATTGTTTGCATCTTATGAGAACTGAAATCTGAGAGAACTGATGCCTAGTATAAATAATTTTTCTTCCTTCAACATTCATGAAGGCATTGCTAAGGGTGTTAGTATCCATCAGCACCATATAGTTAAGGAACCTGGATAACAGTGGCTACTGGTCACTAATACGACTAAAAATTGCTATAAATTAGGACTAAACAATAAAGATACAAAGATATAAAACCAGATATTATCAATACCCTCTTAAAATCTACAAGAATATTTTCTTACAGGGTTGTTTTTTTTTTTCCTTTAGTTTATCGTTTAAAGTAGCACCCAGTTGCCTTATAATGGTGTCTAACTGGGCTTGCAGTATTCATGACTCTATGACATAACATTACTTGTTTTAGCATGTATCGGGGTTGTAATAGGAAAAGAGTGTCAAAGGACAAAGAAATAAAAACTTCAATAGAGTCAGTTAAAGTGTTGGGCACTCATGACCAGTCAGTGTCAAGGAGTAAAAGTAATTATCTGTTTCAACTGCTAAATATCAACTGAATTTCAATGCAAGGCCGAATCACAGAATAGCAAATTCCAGAGTCCAAAGAAAATCTCCAGAGATTATCTTCCATAACAGTTATTCTAACACTTTAAGGTACACAAGTATCACCAGATAATCTTCTTAGAAAAGTTTCTGGGATCCACCTTCTGAGATTATAATTTAGTAGGTCAGGGGAGGTCCTGCATTTCCAGTTCTTAACATCCACAGGAGATTAAACATGCTACTACCACATGTGATGAGACTCCCCACAGGGAATAAAGTGAAGACTTGACTATGTAAGCCTTTAGCAATTCAAAATATCTTGAGTTCACAAGACTCATAACAGTTCCTATATGTTGATTCACACTACTATAGGTTCAACAGACCCGGAAGGAAAACAGTTATTAAGCTAAAAGTAACCGAAAGTATTGCCAAATTTGCTGCACTGCACTTTGAGAATCAGTGCCCCATTAACACTGAATTGAATCTGCATTTTACAAGATTTTCAAGGAATTCACAAGCACATTAAAGCTTGAGACCCATGGCTCCAAGAAATTATTTTCTTTCTTCCTCCTGTGATATCAGATATGAAAATTGGAAAAAAAGGAAAGCATTTTCAAAAGAAACCAAAATTAAATACTTTAAACTATACTTTGTGGTAAAACAACCTATTTGGTCACTTTGCTCACCTTTTTCAATGATGCATCATTCTCTCCCTCCCTATCTACCTCTCCATACTGACTTTCCTTACCTAGGTTCACCAAGAGGCACAGATTCCATTTGGACTTTGGGTCTGCAGGCTATGGAATTCCTGAGAAAATTTAGATTCAAAGAATTTTCCTTTATTTAATCAAAATCATATTGACATTAAAGACTAAAATGTTCATGTAAATAACTCACAATTCACTGAAAATGATCCTTAATCTATTGACCTGAGATTTAAAAATATGGTCACAACGGAGCAAAACATGTCAATTTAGTGGCCTCCCATGGTCACCCTTGGCCTCAGAGATAGAAGGAAAGACAGCCTCTATACCTATTGTGTCAAATGCAATTTATTCTGTTACATGCAGTTTATTGGGCTAGACCAGTGTATCGCAATTGACCCACACAGAAGACTAAACATGTTACCACTACAAATGAAAAATCTCTCCACAGGGGATAAAATGAAGATAAGAATGATTAATACTTTAGCAATGGGAATTCAGAACTCCTAATATTTCCAGTTTGTTATTTATACTACTCTATGTTTAACAACTCCAGAAACAAAAGTTTGTCTGTTATTAAGCTAAAAATGCAGGAGAGCATGAAATCCAACCATTAATGGCAGAAACATTACTGAATTAGGAAATATTTCCCATTGATCACAATGACCCATTTCCCTTTACCTTACAGACCTCACCTTCAGAATTATTTCCGTAACCAATGAAGCTCTTACTAAATCTAAAACTGGACACGTACCTGAGTAGATTTGGTGTTTGTCAGGAACCAAGAGCAAACAAGGCGGACACAGTACAATCCTGAGCTCAGAATCATTTTCTCTGAATAACTTAGTGCATGGGAGAAGAGCACCGGACAGAGAACAGAGAAACAACATTCAAATGCCAGTTGTTCTACCAGACACCATGAAGCAATTCACTTCATTTCTTTCAGAATGAGACTACATTATCTTTAGACACTTTCCAAGCTAGAGGTCCATAATTATGCCAGGTGACCACACTATCTAAAAGTCACAGAAACGACTGTTCAGCAGCAAGTGAAAAACAATGATATTGGATGAGACAGGGAGCTAGAATCTACTAACTCTTCACAAGGCATCCCAATTCCAGGTCAGAACTTGGTACATCAGGCTGCCCAGGAATTCAGTAAAGTTTATTAATGTAAGCATCATTCTTAGCTTATTCAACCAAAAGTCTTTCATGAACAAACACCCAGACGTTGAAATTAGAACTTCCATCCATAGGTATCTGGAATTAAAATATGATCCTGAGAGGTAAAGCGGCCTTCAAAAAAAGTCTGCAAACACCTGGAATGTGAAGATCTCATCTACCCACATTTCCACCACATCCTACCTATTTTTCTTAGAAGAAAGTCAGAAACTCATTGTTTTGAAAAGACTTGAGTAATGTCATATATAGACATCTATAAGAATTCCCACCTGGCATCTCATTCTTTGACAACCATGGATATTTTATATTTAAAATAAAAAACTATGTCAATTATGTCTGGATGATGTATGCAAAGGAAAATTAAGAACAGAAAACTAGTTCCCTGTCCCCATCTTCCCTCTGTGGCTAAGTTGGCTAAAGCACAAGCTATGTATGAAAGCTGCAGACTGAGTTCAATACCTGGTGTTCACGCAGCAAGAAACAAAACAGAAAACTAGAGAAACATTTTGTTTGTTTATTTCTAAAGAGTCAAATAAACCTTCTGGAATGGATTCTGTCTTTTTTCCCCAGCATCTGTGTCCCCTTCTAGTAACAAACACAGCTCTCATTTAGGAGTCACCTCAGCCCCTCTCCGTCAATGGATCCAAGTTGTCAGTCCAGGGTTCTGTTTACTCTAAGAATCATGTTTCTACAGGAAACTGTTTGTACAAGTAAATAAAACTGATTATTAAATAAATCTGAAACTTAAAAGGAAATCAAGGCCAAAACAAATCTTATTTTGTTTTAAGGATACTCGTAAAGAACTAATGGAGTTGAAAGCTGCAGGATTTAAAGTATCCTCCTCCTAGAAAGATTTAGGCACCATGTGCAAAATCTTGTGTACAGAGATCAAGAAAAGAATACAGATAGATCTCCCATCAAAACAGGGAGGAAATTAGAGACAGGAAAAGCTAAGCAGTGGCCCTTTTCCTAATCCCAGCACACTGACTTTCATTCAAAAGCAAGGCTAAAAATACTGTTTCCAGTCTTTCCAGCATGGAAGTACAGTCATGTGACTGTTTGGGACAATAATTTTAAGAACAAGTGTTATACTGACTTCCCAAAAGGCTCTGTAAGACATCCAATTTAATAAAGTGAAGATACCTGGTTACACTCTGATTTGTTCTGGAAAGTGGTAATAGTGAAAGTCTCGTTAACTCAGCACTCCATTTCGGTAAACTATCAACACAACAAATACATTATAAGCAACAAAGGACTGAAAATGTACAAAATAAACAATGTATAACCTTGTCAACAACATTACATTATGGGTCATATTCTGCACGTTATATACAATAGTTGTGATGAAAGAAATACTCGGTCCTAACCAACAGGAAGACGGGTCTTTCCACATCTAAAATAGTTCATTTAGAGAAGTAAAAGTACTCAAGGTTTAGCAGGAATCTGTGTTTTCACAGCACCCATATGTCCACAAAACTTTTCTGCTTTTTATTGAAGTAACATGGGCTCATACTATTACATACGTTTCAGGTGTATGGCATGACATCCAACAGCTATAAATGCCACACTATGTTCCCCACTAGAAAACTAGTTCTTTCTTTCACCATGAAATTTATCCCCTGATCTACCCACCCCTTTTGCCCGCTTCCATTCTCTGTTCTAAAAGTCAAACTCAGGCCCGTACTTCGATATACTACAATCAAGATTTTTAGGAATTTCTAGTGAAACGACAGAGTTAAAATTCGTATTATTAACTATTTCTGTGTCTACCTTTAAACTTCAGGTAATAGGATATTAAGTAAGTCAATGTTTTCAAGGAAAAGACATGTTGCTACACAGCAGTCTCTAAATCAGCAGAGACTCAAAATGCTCCCTTTTTTTACTTACCAATTTTATACACCTGGATTCTTATGTAAATGTTCACTTCTGTCAGCACAGCACTTTGTAGGAAGGAGGCACTCAATAAATATATAAACACATTAGCCAAAAATGTTAGAAAGTTAACCTAAGAGTTTTTCACTGAAGAAAAAATTATTCATTTTGATCCTAAACATTTTTAACATATCTTTATTGTCAATTGAAGGGATGGAGATATATAGAGATATAGATAGAGATATAGATACACACATACAGGGAGAAAGAAAGAGAGAGAGAGAGAGAAATTTGTCAGCTAAAACTGCACCCTTCCCCACATCACTGACATCCTGTAAATGGCTATAAAGCACAATTGGTCCTTGTCATGAGAGAAACTGTGTGTCAACTTGAGCTTGTCTGCCTTATAACACAGCTGCAAGGATAAAAATCAAACAGATATTTAATTGTCTGGAAAGAAACAACAGAATACAAGGCAAGGAAATATCAGGGATGGGAATTATATGTTATTGCTCTATAGCAGCAGATTCCTGATTTGAAGTGAGGATAAGATTGATCTATTCTGGCACTTATTTGAGAACTTAGCTTTCTTGATGAAAATATAAACCCAAAGCAATGTAGTGGTAATGCCAACATTTGAATTCTTTTGGGTTACATCTCCTTTTGCACCCGAAGGACTACTCAAAAAATCACAAAATCCTAATTATTGGGTAGACCATGGCAAATTGGACAGATTTCTGGACTTCTAAGAAAATATTATATAATTCTACACTGTCTTGTATTTATCCACTAGATTATTATGGCAAGTTTCAGAATCCAAATAAATTATGGAGGAGATAAAGATATTGTGAGTTGATAGTGTTTTCCAAAATCTCAAAATCTGGTGTGTCCTATATCATATCACTGTGATTACAGACATTACCAAAGACAGCAAGTAGATAATGCACAGAGGAGAGCCCTCCAAAAATAACTCCTCTGCTTTCCTAACCTACTTCTCACTCAAAGTATTTCCAATCAACAATGTTTACGGGAAAAAAATTTCTAGACAGTTTGGTGAAGGTGAATAGATTGCATAGGGTAGACACTAACCTAGAAATAATGATGGGATCACTAGAAAGAATCAGAAATGCTTACTTTTAGTTATTACTGAAGTTTCTATATGCCCCAAGATAGTCATTATAGCTTTAGAAATTAAGATGTGTAACCACACACAACTAAACTACAAATACCTAAAACAGATGTTTTCTTCGAGAATGAATTTGAAACTACCAAAGGTTCACCAGCTGCAGAATTTCAAACGCACTGTAGGAACACTGCTCTCCAATGACTCAATTTGCAAAAACAAAGTCTCCCACACAGCCCACACATTTGACAAAATGACATATATATCTTCTATTTCAGAACACCTTACGATGAATATCCTTGACATTCTGGGTTGGATTTACTTCCCAGCCAATAGCTTCCCAGAGAAAACGTTACATAGTTGGATCCTGTTCATTAATTTACACCTCAAGTCAATCTATCTGGATAACTGATTATATGGTAACTAATAGTAGGAATTAAAATGGAGTATACTAGGAACCATAATCGCTGTTATTAAATTATTTGTAATGTGTGCAATGATTTTAATATTGGCAAGTATAGAATATATAAAACTGTGCACCTTTTAGATGACTATACACATCTGCAGACATTTTGAGGGGCACTCTGTTATAATGGAAGAAACGCTGGACTGCAGTCAGAAACCATTCAGGTTCCAGCTCTGTCACTGTCTTCCTGAAAACCTTGGGCAATATAACTGCTCTAGGTTTAAGTTTACTCATTGACTTATGTAGTAAACATATCTGACCTATAAGGACACAATTTTGCTCAACGATAAACAGGGAGAAATTACCTATTTTATAGAATTGACATTAGAGTTAAATGAGGTATGAGTTATTTTGCAAGATACATAGTTTCATTCCTCTTTATCCCAAGTATCAGTCACTGAGTTACAATGATAGCCCATCCCAGAAAGCACCATGGAAATCTCCATTTCATTTTCAGCGCTGGGTAAAGTCTCCTTCATATTCATCTGTAAAATTCATTAAGGACAGGATTTTCTTCTTTCTAGTACACAGATATATCTTCTAAATATTCATTTATGCCTTATTACGCAGTAAGCACTCAATTAACAAATATTTGGTGAATTAATAAATTATACTTTAATCCTTTAACTCTGTAGATTAATTAATACTTTTACCGTTTTACAGTGAGGGGGCCAGAATGAAATAAATTCACTCTATCAGGTCATCGGTCCATTCCAATTCTATAATGTTATGATTCTTATATTTCATTTGTTTATCATTATGTCCTTCCCAAATCATTACTAAGTCACATTTATCAGTTATTGGTTAAGTAATCACAAGATCTTCAAACTGTAAAATCTACTTACTACTTTACTTTCATTAAGGAAAATAAAATATTTGAACTTAAAATATGGAATGGTTGGTTTCTAAGAAAACTTTGTCACATCTATATACTCTCTAAATTAGGCTAGTCTTAAGAAATTCTCCCAGGTAGTTTCCCCAATCTAAAGTTTTATAATTGCTTCCCCAAATAAGAAGCTAGATAAACAATCAAGAGCGATATTAAAATATGAAGGCAATAATTTCCCTAAAACATTTATTCAACAAAATTTGGAACAGCAAGATAATCATGCCTACTGTCTTTCAGAAGATAATTATAGCCCCCTATCCTGGACCCTAAATGAAAAGACCTACATGAGACGCAGCAAATGTCACTAGACCCCATTATTTTCTCGCACTCCCAAACATAAATGCCCAACATAAGCCTCCTGTACAGAAAACTAGCTTTGTTAGATCACAAATTCAGATTTATAGAACGATGGGTCTTCTTATAAGAAGTGTTTCCAAATTTACCATCCCATCTCATTCTTCTCTAAAAGCAGTCTCCTTTCTACCACTTAAACATCTTCTCCACTAAAGGAATGAATGAATATTTGGAAGATATTAGCAAGATATTAGCAAGATATTTCAGTTTGCTCCATCAAATGAATTTCAGAAATTTGCCTTAATTCAGTAAAACAGAGACATGTTAAAACTAAAGTCACAAAGTTTTTAATGACAAAACTAGCATGTGACCCCAGGTCAGACTTTACATCTAATGCTTATTGCTACATAAGGTGACTTTAAGACAGAATAAGATGGTTTATAATTAAGGCCTCACTACATGTTAGACAGAAGATGTATTTCATTACACTTTCACCTCCCTCCCACCTCAAAATACAAGGTGAAGTTCTAACGTGATCTGAAACTAAGCTAATCTACGAAATAGTCATAAGCCATGAGACACATATCAGATATCGACTATGTTATACTTAAAAGTATAAATTACTCTTATGCACCCCTCTCCCCAAAAAGAGCATCATTCTTCCTGAGGGGGAGCCAGAAACTAGGGTATCCCAGCAGGATTTCCATAGGAAAGTCACCCCTACCCTAATCAGCATCTACAATAAACATGTTTATGAGCAAACACAATATCACAAAACCATATTGTGAGTCTTAAAAACAGCATATGCCTCATTTAATGAAGGTATCTATGGCGTTAAGCATTTTAAAGCATTTCCAAGAAATTACTGTAAAATGAGGGACTATACCCAGTGTATAGCACAATAAACTACAGCATCAACTTCTGTACCCTTGTTATGGCTCCCCAACTTTAATTGAAAATGTAAATTTTTATCCCTTGTGTGCTTTCTCAAAACAGTTTAGGATAAATTCCATTCCAAGAACTTCTGTATTTACCATATCTATCTAAAGCCCAAAGATTGCAGAATTTATATATTATAAATTAAGTATATGCAAAAAAAGCAAGAGCAAATGTCCCATAGGACGCAAATGAGTACCTATGTCTCAGCAGTTTGGAACCATCCTTCATTAAGAGAAGAGGTATGACAACAAAACCCCTAAATGAAGCAAAGAATACAGACATGGCTGCAGCATGTAACAGCAATGCTGGTCATTTCAGGCATTGACCTAGAGATCACTGAAGGTGTTTTTAAAAGTGTGTACCAAAAGAAACAGAAACAAGAAGCAGTAATACAGGTCACATAATCTCCCTGAGGTTAAATATACAATAGCTCAAGTAAATTGTCCAACCCAGGTTATAGCTTCAAGAGGATCAAAAACTCTCATAAAAATTTGAGATTTCCGGTTTAAGAAAAGGCTTAAAATTATAGATGAGCATTGCTAAGATGCTGGTTCCTATTCATATTTCACCCACTGATATGCATTTCACGACTTGCTTCAGTCACTGAGGCCTCCCCTCTGTCCTAAGAAGGCTCACATGCCTCCCCACACTGTGTCACCTACTTCTCATTGCCTGGTCAGGTCCAATATGACAAAAACTCAGTTCACTTTCAGAGATACATAGCTTATGTGAATGACATGCACATATAGCTGACCACTTCATAGAGGTGAGTTTGATTTTCTATTCTCCCATTCTGACGAAACTCAGAGTATTATTTGTACTTCCTTAGTCTTTATTATATTTCCCTCTCAACAGAGACAGTAATGAGATACAAACAGATTCAATGACATCATTTCATAATTTCCCAACTAAATTTTCCAAAAACTTTTCCAGAAATGTTTTAACTTTTTAACCTAGAACATAAAATCCACATAAAATGTCTGTGGTGTCTATACTTTAACAAAATACATGCTCAATACATTTTTCAAATCACCTTTAATATCCATTATGATCATGAAGAATGCTGAAAATTCTAAATTATCAGCTATATGTAAGCAAAATCACATGAATGAAAATCATCAATGAGTTTTTACAAGGTTGACTTTAGAAATTCTTCTGTAATTTAGTATGAATAAGTAGATAGTAGATAGAATAAGTAGTAGATAGACATGTGATAAAGAGTTTCACCTACCTAGTTTGCTACTCTAAAGTATATTGGCAAACAATAAACAAAAATCAATCTGAAGAATTAAACTCATTTCCACAGAAAGGAGATATGTATGCATACTAGCACCATAAATATCCTAGAAAGTAAAAGGAAATAATTGCATTTAAAAAATACTTTAAAATGAATGGCTCCTAATATATAAATAGATACATATATATGTACAGAATAGAATAAAAAAACTATTTTTACTTTAATTTCCTTGACTCACTCCACACCATTTTCTGATGATAGAGCTAACAATTGATTTGATTTTCCACCTTTTAATTATTCTACCAAGAGAAATGAAATTTATCATTGCCCTATGCTACTATACCTTCCCTTCTGTGCATTTTTTCCACTAACTAAACATCCCAAGCAATATTCTGGGTTCTGGAGTTCTGTTTCAGTCTCCTCTGTTTTCCCATCCAGCCCCAATCTCCAAGTGCTTGAGTGTCTTAGGATTTAGCCTCTATCTCATTCTCAAGTCTGCCTACACCTGCTGTCAGTCTCCTGGTTGATTTAACATCTATTATGCTCATGACTCCCACATTTACATATATTGCAGACCTCTTTCCTGGACTCCTGATTCATATATGGAACTGCTTATTCATCTGCTATTTATTATAGATCATACAGAATCTCAAACTTAACATGTTACAAAGTAACTCCAGATCTTCTCCATCAACCCTGCATCTCCCACCAACTTCCCCATTTCAGCTGTTAGTGCTTCATCCTTCTAGTTGGTCAGGCTGAAAACCTTGGAACCATTATCAACACTTCTTTCCATCATATCCTACATTCAAACTGTCAACAAGTCTATCGGCCATATCTTTAAAGGACTGTATATCCAGAATCTGATGCTTTCATATGACTTTCACTGATACCATGCTGGTCCAAATCACATAACCTCTCCCTTGGATGACTTTAATGGAACGGTCTTCCTGCTTCCATCTTCTATCCTTGGTATCTTCCGATCTGTGTTCACCATCCTGTGTTCACAATCATGGCTAAAATGATCCACAGACTCCTGCTGAGTCTTAGCCAGTCCTGGAATGTTTCTGCTTTAGGAACTGAGCACATCAGTATACCAAATTGTTACAATTTCAAACAATACCAAGAAAAAAATGAAAACTAACATTTTTCACTTCTTGTTCACCCCAAATCAGTCTTCAGAAGATGAAAACTTTGGAGAACACATGTGTTTCTATGTGTTACATGTACCTGTACAGCTTGTTTGCAACTAAAAATAGAATCGTAGTGTATATGTGTGTAGATTGCACCTGGCATTTCAAGCTCTGATATTATGGTATATATTCCAGTTAGTATAAATAGATACATTTTAACAACACAGTTTTCGTTGTAAAAATTTTAAACAATTAACCATTATCATATTAAAAACATTTCGATTGCATCAATACTACTACTTGTATAAAGCAGAAAAATACGTATTTTAAACACTTTTGCAAAGGTTAAGGTGACGGTAACTGACAGTGTGTTAGACATGAGAAAAATAGCATTGACCAGTTTTCAAGGAAAAACACCTGTCCCAACTGTTGAGCGTTGTCAGAAAATGCTCCCATCTGTGAGTCCCTTTAGGAACTGCCTGAGCTTCGGAGAGTTCCTCACCCCAGGTCATGCCTTTGGAGAATGGAGACCAGCCTCAAGCACTGACTGATGGAGGTAGGGTATAAATATTTGGTCATTTTGGCATTTAGGGAACTACGAATAAACACTTTCAGTTCTGAAACTCCTTATGTGGCTGGCCAATGGTGCGCTTTGACTTTTCCCTCTGCTCAGTCCTACCTCTTCTGCCTCCCCTCCATTATTTGGTTCCCAAGAATACTTGCTAAAAAATATTCTACATGCTAAACACTGTCTCAGACTCTATTTCCCAGATGATTCTAACTGTGAGGCTTCAAGTCTTCATTATAAATATCCATTACTCTACCACGATGTATATGGGATAAATCATCCCTACTGGAAACATAATCAAGGATGATTTCAGTTGATCTATGTATAGAATCATACAGTTCTATTTTCACAAATTAAAACTATATTTTCTTTTGTTTACAAGAATACAAAAGACCTCAAGCCCCTTACTATCCTTGTTTTTCTTCAGTGTAGTAATGAAAGGCTTAGCTTCTTTGTCAATAAACAAATCTTATCCACTCAAGCCTACTTAGAATTTTTTCTTCTTTCTCTTCCCTGAGGAACACCTTTTTTACTATGCTACAGTTCTCTACTATCCACCGAGTGACTGCATTTAGTTGTCTTTTTTTCCAGAAATATGTCTTTCTGACACAAAGATACTAAAACCTAATTTCATTGTGTAAATATGAAAGAAATGCTAAATGGAATTTTTTCTAAAATGGAATCTAAATTACCTAATTTAGCACAAAACCCTTTTGTGACAAAGTAAAATAAAAAGTTAAAAATTAGCAATTTGCAAAATAAATGTTCATTATATTTAAAAAATCTTCTTAAGATTCAAAATATTAATAAGACAGCACAGAAAAATATAAAGAATCAGATGTAATTAGACCCAAAAACGTTGTTTTAGAAACATGTTTTTATTATTATTGAAATGAGAATTTTAAAAGAAAAAGAAAACTACAATCAGTTTCTTAACAGCATCTAATTTATTTGTAAAAGTCAACCACAAAAACCAAAAAAAATCAGCTTAGGAAGCAAATTCCATGCCATTTACCTCTAAATACTAAATGACACAGGGAGCAATAAAATATGCAGAGAAAGAAACATGTCACAGAAGGATGTGACAATTTTGATAAATGATGATAAATTGTGATGTAGAATAGCAGTTTATAAGCTGCTATTTTCAAAAACATGTATTTTAATGATGATTTTTGCCAAATAGCATTTTGGAGGAGTATTTTGTATAAAAAACACTGACAAACAAAACTCATACCTTATTAAAAGAATAGAAATGTATTTAGTTTTAAACAAAATCATAATTTTACTTTAAATGAGAATGCTCTTCAAATTCAGTCAGTTCTTTAAAATATTAGATATAGTATCATCTGAGCCAACAATTCTGGAAATGCTAGAGGTCAAACCCAAGAAAAATAAAAACATACACTCACATAAAAAAATAAATTTGAATGTTTATAGTATTATTATTTGTGATAGCCAAAAAGTGGAAACAACCCAAATATTTACCAAATGATAAATGAATCCGCAAAATCTACCAATACAATGGAATATCATTCACCAATAAAAGGAAATTAAATACTGATGTGCAGGATAGGGAAATTCATAGAGACAAAAGTAGAGAAGTAGTTACCTAGGGCTGGAGGTGCAGAAGGAATACGGAAAAGTTGCTAGTAGATATAAAGTTCCCGTTTAAGAATATGAAATGTTCTATCTAAAATTGTACGTGGTGATGACTGACCAACTTTGAAGACTATACAAACCAATGAAGTAAGTCCTTTCATTGGGAAAAATTCCAAATACATTTTATGAAATCAACATTACCCTGGTTCCAAACAAGACACAGACATCATCAAAAAAGAAAAGACTGGAAACAGTAAGTGTTGATGAGGATGTAGAAGGGAATCTTTCTACACTGTTGATGGGAGTGTAAATTGGTGCAAACATTTTAAAAATCAACATAGATATCCATCAAAAAATTAAAAACAGAAATTCCATAAAATATAGGTATCCGACTTCTATTGGCCAAATAAAACACAAAAACAAAACCAAAAAAACGCTAATTTGAAGCGATATATGCACTCCCAGTTTTATTGTAGCATTATTTCCAACCAAGAACTAGAAACCATCTGAGTACCCATCAGTAAATGAGTATACAAAGAGGTGGTATATATGCACATTGGATTACTACTATGCAGCTATAAAAAAAAGAACAAAGGATGAGATCCTGCCAATTGCAACAATAAATATAGACCTAGAGGGTAGTATGCATAGTGAAATAAATCAAAGCGAGAAAGACAAACACATATGATTTCACTCAGAAGTGGTATATATAGAAATAAAACAAACAAGTAAATCCAAGCAAACCAAAATACTTTTAGATTCTAAGTCCAAATTGAAGGTAAAGGATATGGGGCAGCAGGGCAAATCGGGTAAAAGGGTGCAATTATATAGTGAAGGATAGAATTTGACATTTAGTGGTGAACTTAATGAAGCTTATACTGAGGTGGATTTCTAATGATGTATACCTGAAACTCACATAATGTTACAGTACAATGATACTTCAATAAAAAAATTACAATTAAAATTTAATTGTGTTGGGTGAATGGTATAAGAGTATTATAGCTGAATAAAGCTAATATTTCTTACTTTCCCAAAATCTTATTTCATTTCTTTTTATAAAAGCATCTGCCTACCCCATTGTAAATATTATAAGTAGTGAAAGGAAGAAATGTTTTTAAAATTAAATCACATTTTCAAAATCAGTTTCCCTTTAATATATTTGACTGATGATTTGCATGTGAGTGAGCAGCCCCACCCATGAACCATGGTTAAATACTGAATCTAAGTAAGTATCTCCAAAACAAAAAGGAAATCCCCTCCCAGCACAAGGTGCATGGATTAGAATTTTAATATGTTAAATTGAATTTTAAAAATTAAAATTAAGGAGGCAAATCTATAAGTAAACAAGCATGTGAAGTTCATAATTTAAGAGTGGAAAATATTTTAAAGATTCATCTTGCTCCAGGATTATTGAAACGTCAGTATTTGAGCATTGATTCTGCGAAGTTTGTGATAGTCTCATATCATCTCATTATTTTGGCTTGTATGCTATTTCTAAGTACAGTATATTTAAACTTATTCCTTTCTTTTTTCTATATTTCTTTATTTTTTTAAATTAACTATCTAGGCATACCATGGTGGCCTCGTGGTTTAAACCAGCGACAGTCCACATACATCCCAAGGTCCCCAGTTCAAGACCCAGGGGGCCAGGAAACAACCAATAATGAACACTTGAATAAAATAAATAGAATTCTTTTTTCCTCCTCTCTCTTCCTGCCTGCCTGCTTACCTTCATTCCTGCCTGCACCTTTCCTTTAAAAAAAAAAAGTAGCTATCTAGATATGAAACAATAATATAAGTGAACTATAGGTTTGGTAAGCTATACTAATCTAACAAATACCAAATATAAGTGTAATGTAAAATACTGATATATCTTAAAACATCTTGCACCTGGTCATTATTATATGCACTAAAAATTATCTAGTCTTTGAATTTTATTGTTGAATTTTATTTCTTTCACTTAATATTATTCTTTTCAGTACAGATTATTAAATAAATGTATATATTTTCAAGACTTGTTAGAATATTTGCTATAAAATAGTAGGCTGTAATAAAATTTTAAGAAAAAAAATCTCCTTTGAAGATCCCTGCATTCCTTTTCTTGTTAACATAGCCTCCTTTACCCCCTGAAATAAACATTATCTTCAATTTCGTTTCTTATTCACTTACTCTTCTTCATAGTTTTATTATAGTTGTATTTTCAGAATAACATGTTATTTAGATTGTATGTTTGAGCTTTATGTTGTATCTTTCTTAAGCAAATTGCTCTTTTTTTATACTCGGTATGATGTTTTTGAAATGTATCCCTATGGTTTCTGTAAGTTACTCATTACTGATTTTATTTTATTCGTGAGAAGACAACTTTTAAATTGTTTAATTGATTTTTACATTTCATTTTGAAAAAATTATAGATATACAGGAAGTTGCAAAAATAGTATATAAAGGTCCTATTACCCTTCGCTCAATTTCCCCCAATGGTTACATCTTATCTAATAATAATACAATAACTAACTACAAATTAATTGCCTTTGGTACAATGTATGTGTATATTTATGTACTCTTATACATTCAATTCTCAATTTTTTTAAATAATTCTATTAATGAACATCTGAGTTATTTTCTTTATTTTTTCCCAATTAAAAGTAAAAATTCTGCATATTAGAAAGAAAAAAATCCAAACACCGTAAACACCAAATGGTGGTAAAAATGTGAAATAGTATAAACTCTTATTCACTGCTAGTGGAAATGCAAAATGATACATTTTGGAAAACAGTTTGGCCATGTGCTATGAAACTAGACATACTTTACAATTCAGCAATCACACTTGTTGGTATTTTACCCAAAGAAGTTGAGAACTATGTCAACACAAAAAACTGCACATAGATATTTATAGTAGCTTTACTCATAATTACAAAAACTTGGAAGCAACCAAAATATTCTTTAATAGATTAATAAACTGCACTATGCCCACACAAACAGAATATTATTCAACACTAAAAAGAAATAAACCATCAAGATGAAGGAACCTTAAATGCATATTACAAGAAAAAAGTCAATATGAAAGGTTACATCTATATGATTCCAACTATGATATTCTAGAAATGTTGAAACTAGGAAGACAATAAAAAGATCAGTAGTCACTTAGGGAGGAAGAGATGATTAGGCAGAGCATATAAGATTTTTAAGCAGTGAAACTATTCTGTATGATACTATAAAGGTGAATGAGTGGCATTATACATTAGTCAAAACCCACAGAATGTAAAACGCTCTGAGTGAACCCTAATGTAAACTATGGATATTGGGTATAATGATGTTTTTATGCAAAGTCATCAGCTCATCATATATTCTAAGAAATACGCTACTCTGGTGAGGGATGTTGAAAGTGAAGGAAGCTTTATATATGTGGAGACTTGAGGTATATGGAAAAACTCTGTATCTTCCATTCAGTTTTTCTGTGAACCTAAAATTGTTCTAAAGAATAAAGTCTACACACTTTCAGTTTTAAGATAAATAAGTTCTTAGTATCTAATGTATACACAGTGACTACAGCTAACACTATTGTAGAGTTGAAACTGGCTGAGAGTAAAACTTAAATGTGTTAGACTAGATATATGTATATTCACACATATATACTCACATGTGTAAGATGTAATGGCTGTGAGAGGTAATGGGTGTGTTCATTAATTAGATGGAAAGAAACCTTTCACAATGAATATATTTATGTGTATATACATACAATCATGCTATATACTTCAAATGTCTTATGATTTTGTCATGACACCTCAATAAAACTTAAACTAATTTAAAAATTAAATAGGAAATTAATAAGCAAAAATAAATTGAAAATAACAAAGTGTGTAAGAAATATTAAAATGGTTATTCTGTGAATATTATGTTCATTGAGTTTATGTATGAGTTTGTCTAGAGTATGTACCTAGGAGTGGAATTTGTACACCAAAGGTATCTTAAACTTGACAAGATGAAGCCAGAGTATTTTCCAAATGGAATGTAGCAACTTACTTCCTCGCCAGCAGTGTCTCAGTTTCCAATCTCTGCAGCTATTTCTATTACTGACAGGCTTTTCCAATAGGCTGACCAGGAAATGGTATACCATAGAGGTTTAAATTTGAGTTTCTTTGATTATTAATGAGACTGTGATAGTCTCTGATTTGTTTCTTTTTCTTTTTTTTCTTTTTTTTGGCCATTGTGTTTCCTCCTTTGTGGAGCGCTTATTCAAATCCTTTGCCCATTGTATTTAAATTACTTGTCTTTTCAGCATCAACTTGTTCTGTATTTAGAGTGGACACTTACCTTTTTTCAATTATATATATGCTATAAATATCTCCTCCCAGGTTATGATTTTTTCACTTGATTATTTTTGATAAATTGTGCATTAATGTGGTAAAATTAATTCTATTTCTGCATGGCTTATACTTATTGTGTTTTGTTTTAAACATTCTTCCTTATCTGAGGTCATAAAAATAATTTTCTCATATTTTCTTCTAACAATTTTTTAACTTTACCTTACACAACCTCAAATGATTTTTAGGCATGATATGAAGTAGTGTGCATTCTTCCACTTACATAAACAACACTCCTAGTACCATTTATTGATAATTTTTTGTTTTCAACTTATCTCAGAGCCAGTCTTAAGAAAGTTTCCATAAACATATAGATGTGTTCTCTATTCTCTTACAATTCATCTATGTTTTCTATTTTTGTTCATTCTTATACTGTCTTAATTTACAATAATGAGGCTCAACATCTGTCAGAGTAATATATTCACTCTTCCATTTGCAGTTAAAAATCAGCTTGCATGTTCAATGGTGGGAAGCAAGGTCACAGGGATGTGAAGTGAAGGAATTTTTATATTCATTTCATAAAATTTCTAAAACAATTTAGAGAGAATCACATGTTTCATATATGGAGGTTTTCTATATTCATACATATTGTATGACCATTCAACTGGGCGTTTTTGTCTTTGTTTTATAACATTTTCATTTCGGTGCTGCCTATTTTTGTTAGAAATTTATTACTAGGTACTTTGTCATTGTCATAATACTAAAAATGATATTTAATTTTTTTCTAAGTAGTTTTAACAGCATCCAGATATGCAATTGATTTTGTATCCTGATTTTGTTTGCAGTTTACATGATAACCTCTTTTATTCATTCTAATACTTATCTGTACATTCTTTTTTGAGTCTACATATACAAAATATCTTCAGTAACTAAGGATAGTATTGTAGACTCACTCTAACGCCAAGATTTCTTTTTCTTTATTTTTTTAGTTAGAACTTCCTATATATTGGTGCTTAGAAGTATTATCTTATTGATTAAGGAGGTCCTCTCTTGTTTCCTATATTAAAAAAGAACATATTCAATGTTATAGCATTAAATAACATGTTTACTAAAGTGTTTTCTGCCTTCTAATGATAGTTTGTTGATTTTGAATCGTGAATAGATACTGAATTTTTTTAATGCGTTTTCTACATCTACTGAGATTATACTCATTTAATCAAAAGATGAATTTAGTATCTGTAATGTGTCACACTGTTCCAAACAGTGTGAGTAAGGAAAGCAGAGACACAGAAGAAGAAAACACTTTACCTTTGGGGAGTTTACCTTCTATGAAGGGAAAACAAACATAATACGTAAAGTGCATAGTATGTTACATATTGATGGTTAAAAAATAAAAATAAAGCACCTCTGGTTAAGGAGGTTTTTTTTTTTTCCTTTTAATTTATAAGGCAGAAAGGCAGCCAAAGAATTAATAGGACTTACAAACATGAGTACAAAGATGAGAAAGAGATACCAGAGGGGATAAATCAAAATTCTGACACATTTTAATGAAGGTGATATTTGGTTACAAATTCTGTTCTGAAGCAAACAGTGTAAATATAAATCAGAGAAAGGTAAATAAAAGGAATGTACTAGACCTAGCTGACAAAAGTAAAATAAATCACCAGGACAGAATGGTTTCTAACTAGAGTTCTAAATGATCATTAAGGACAGATATAAATTTGTAGGCAAGATAGGTGAAGAGTCACACAGTCCAAAAACTGATTTCTACAAAGGTTCTGAAAAAGACCCAATAAACTAAATCAATTCAAGATGGATTTGTTGAAAGTACAGGGTATGTTAATGGAATTTCTAATAAAGACTAGACACTGAAACAAGAATAGGCTAATGAAAGAAAAGCCGTAAGTATCAATATGCAATCCATCAATACCTAAATCTCTGTTGATACTATCACTATCTGCAGAGAGGCAGACCAAAACAACTGAAATTTTTTGAAATGATACATAAATTAGGGAAGAAATAGTGTTTATTTAGACTTTCCACATGTCTTAGACAACAGTCTAAAATCAAAAGATTTTAAAGATTAAATTGTATCTAAAGGTATATATTCTGCCCCATATAAGAAACCGGCTTGGTGGTGCAAAATAAAGGGAAACCACAAGCAAAATTTCAGACATAGTTCACCTAGAGATTTTAGTATGAAAACTAGTCTCATTTTCACAATTTTCAAAATAGAGCACAGAACACCAGTTCAGGTTTAGAAATGAGCACTGAAATGCCACGCTGTCAGCAATGCTGGTAGGAGGGTTCTCTAGCAGTGTCCCAGTGACAAAGAGGGCAGAGTCAGCATCAACCGGGACAGCTCCCACTCAGGGACGCCTACCTTATGCCAAATGCCACGAGAAGCACTTTAAATGCATTAATGTGTTTAGTCTTTACAACTTCCTACAGTTGTTATCATTTTATTCCATGAATGTTTAGACAATGAAGCTTAAAGAGGAAAGCAACTTCCCCAAAGATCATCTACGTAAGTAGTTACTAGCAATAGTATCTACTAAATGGTGAAGCTAAAATTTGAAACCTGGCAGAATCTTTACTTTTAACCACTGCAAACAATGGTTCTAAAGTTTGAGAACATATCAGAATCTCCTGGAAGTGTTTCAAACACAGGTGGTTGGGTGCAATGCCCCAGAATTTCTAAGTATATTTTCTGGGTCCCTAACTTGTATTTCTAACAAACTGATGTCAGAGAACCACAGTTCTACACCAAATGGTTTAGAAACATAGGTGGCAAAAGACAGCAAGAAAGAGATCACAATAAGGATGGTCTCTGGAAAGGAGAAAACCTTGGCATGGAGTGGAGGGGGAAAGAAATAAGGCATCCAAGGTATTGGAGTCAAGCTACTATTTGATGAATATATTTGGGGACTTTTTTTCCAGAAAGAGTCTACTTGGGACCACAAAGAGCTTAAAACTACTCAAGCCAGTTTTGAGCACAGTATAAATTTTAAAACGTTAATATGTTCCGATCTCCCTGCTATTCTAACTACCACAAATCTTACTCATCTACATATACTCTGATGCCTAGAATTCCTTTAACAGGAAGCAAAACACACTGCAGTCAGAAATAGAGATCTGAGAAGGAAGTAAGCCCTAATAGTGACTAAAACATGGTCTATGAAGTTCATTCCTAATGTCATTTACATTAGGAGGAACCACAGGTCTAATATAAATGGCACACCTAATTTTCCTTAAATTATAAAAATCCCATTTTATTGCTTTGAAGAGAAAGCATGGTAATACATAAAAGGCATCAAGTTTGGTGTCACAAGTCCTACATTTAGGGGTAAATGACTTCTGACAAGTCATTTTCCTTATTGAAAGCAAGAGTAATAATTCCTCACATTCCTCACAGAGATGTGAGAATCAAATGTGATCATACTTATAACAGCATTGGGTCAACCACAACTCATTTTTCAGTTGTAAGATGTTATTCCTAGTGTGGGGAATAACACATTTCATAAAAGTTATTATTAGATGTGCATTGTATTTAAGGTTATGATGTCTATTGATGCCCAGTGTTATTTATCAACAAGAAATGCCTTCTAGGCTCATGACACTCCACGTGGAAACAAGGCACTCCTGAAGTTGGGACTTGATAACATTTCTCCAAGGAGAAATCTAGAAATAAGAGAGAATACAAACTGTTTAGTATTTTAGTAAAGATAGACACAGGAAGATTGAGAGAAGAATCAAGTGTGATCTCTGCCAACAGAAGCTTCACCCAGTACATTATGACAAAATTCTATGATACGAATTGTTTTAATAGAAACTTATCTAATGGGGAGTTGCTGTCCTATTATCTCACTCTGAAACCTGTGAAAGGGTTGTATTCCCATAGCTATGGGGTCTCATATGTGTCCTCAACCCAAGGTTCTGAAAATGGAATAAGGAGGATACATACCTGGTAGCACAAAGTAAATGAAAAACATCTATTTTCCTTTACCTGCTGATGGCAGAGACCGAGATAAGAATGCTAAGGGGACATAACTATGACAGGATAGGGGATAAGTCCCACATGGCTTTGGTAACCCTCAAGACCAGAATAATAGTTGGCACATTTTCATTAGAGTAAATTCAGGTCATAAACTTGAATATGAATCTTTAATCTGTTTAAGCGCTATTTGCTAGGTATTACTGCTTACCTTATACCAGTCAAACCTTAAAATATTTTAGACAAGCTTCAAGAAGTCATGGATGTTGAGTTAGGTAAAGATTGCTTAGACACAACACCAAAAGTACTTTGATAAAAGAAAGGATAAGCTTGGATTTAACAAGATAAAAAACTTGCATTTCAAAAGACACCATTAACAGTGAAAAACGAAATAGTAGAGGAAAATAAAAGAAAATATTTGAAAATCATATACTGAATAAGTGATTTTATCCAATGATAACACTGGCACAGATGTGGGGAAACAAGCATTGCTGCTAGAATTGTGAAGTTTTCAAACTGCTACTTTTGAACATATTTATCAAACAATCTATCAGTTCTCCTCCTTAGTAACCACCCGAGTGAAATTAAAACTACTTATACACATTAGTCACAATAACTAAAAAGTGGAAATAATCCAAATGTTCATTAACTGGCAAATGAACAAATAAAATGTAGCTCCTCCATACAACAAAAAATTTCTTGGCAATATGATAAATGCTACAATATAAATGAATCTCAGAAACACTACACTAAGTGAAAGAAGTCAGACACAAAAGCCCACAAACTATAAGATCTTATTTATAAGAAATGTCTAGAAAATGCAAATCTATATAGAGATCAATATATATATATAAGAAGTAAATAATTGGTTGGACAGGTCTAAAGAGAGGAACAGGAATGACTGCAAATAAGCACAAGGTTTCTTTTGCAGGATGATGAATATGTTCTGAAGTTAAATTATGTGATAGTTGAAGACAATTCTATTAATGCAGAGATTTTATTAAAATCCATTACATACTTTTAAAGGGTGATTTTTATGGTACATGAATTTTACCTCAATAAAAGCATTTAAAAATTAAATAAATTTTTAAAAGATTTTACAGACAAATCTCACTATGACATGTTAGGCTATTTATACAGTAATATGTCACTTACTCTGCTGTCAGACTTTTAGAAAACTGACTCTTTGGATGATAAGGAACAAAATAAAAGGATAAGGCACCTCCAAAAAGAGAATAAAATATCTATTGCTAAATCTATGCACTCTAAAATACAGAAACCTGGAAAGTCATTCCCTTGCCTCGAGCCAGGCCTGAGATTAGAACTTAATGACTTGCTACGTGCACAAATGCCTATGCCTGACTTAATAAGCTTGATTATCTGGTTTCCCTCTGCAGCTAATAATAATGAAATAACAGTAAATACCTAGGAAAGAAGCAATGCCCAACAAAACAGAGTCATCTGGGTCAGATGGACGGTCACAACTCAACACCACTGAGGGAAGAGCAGCAATGACTGGTCCAGACCCCTGACCACCAAGGGTAATGGGCACAGAAAGAACCAGTGTTTCTCAAAATGAGGTTACTACTTTAGTGGCTAATAACTTATGACACAGATTCTTTTCTCACTCCAACCCTGAATCAGAACCTTCAGGGATGGTTTCTAAGTATCCGCATTTCTAACACATGCCCTAATTCTGAGAGAAAATTTAATACATCAGAGACCTGGTGTGTTCTGGTGAAATAGCAATTAGGTCCACCACCTCCAGGAGAGCATACCATACATCTCAAGGACCTGGGCTCAAGTCCTAGGGCTGGGGGAGAACAGTCAAGATGAACAACTAAAAAAAAAAAATGAAATGCTTGTTCCTCCTCTCTCTTTCGTTGCCTGCTGATTCACCTTCATTACTGCCTGCACCCTTTTCTTTAAAAACGTAAAATTAAAAAAAATAAGATCTATATACTTAGTAAACTTAGCAATGGAAGGAACTTTGATGATCATCAAATCCAAACCTCATATATTGTAGTTAAGAACACCATGGACCAAGCAGGTAACATTAATTTTTTCAAAGTATTTGTTGAAACTCTTACCAAAAAAAATATATGACTCTATTGTCAAACATATTTAGTGACACAGGAGAATATTCTAATTGTCAAACATATTTAGTCATATGGGAGAATGTATAACATACTCTGGAAATACATTCTTCAAACATGATGAAGATTAAATGCTTAATCACTTAAGGGGATATGTTGGTACTCTGAGGAAAATTAACCTGGAGCACCTCATTACCTGATGATGCCAATGAAATGAGTCATCATAATACTTGAATTGTATTTTCTTTGTTGGTATATTTGATTTAATAATTATACTTCCCCCCCATCTACCTTCCTCAATAAAATACATATTTTTAATCAAAAAAAAAATCATTCTTCTTACTAATCACTGCATTAAGTCATCATTTGCTCTGAAGATACATCTCTCCAGTTTTACAAGTCATATTTTTATATTCATTGAGCCTCAGGTCCTATGCGTTTGGATCCAAGATCATGAACTAGTGAGCACAACTCTCACACAAAACCTCAGAAAGTCAAATGATGAAATCAGTCCAGACTGTTTTTTCACAAAACTCTTTTGTCTATAACTTCTCATCATACTCACAGCTTCTGTGAAACTATCTGCATTCCATCTTTGTTAAATGATTTTGGCATTTTTAATGGATTAAATAATACAGAACTCTCTAGATCTTGGAATATTGATCTAATAGCTCATCTACTTCTAGGCTTGTGTCTGATGTTTTCTTATAGTAGAAATACCAAAAAAAAAAAAAAAAAAAAAAAAAAAATCTGCCAATATCAGTGATAGATTGAGTTTGCCGAGGTAGGAAACATTCCCAGTACTATCCTACCCAATTTTGGTGAATGATGTAATGCTGATATTTAACAGGGAGGAAAAAACACCTAAATAGGAGACATTTCCCAAACTGACAACTGAAAAGGATTTAGGATGAGCAAATCCAAATAGAAAATGTAATTACAGTAAGACCTCTTACAATAGTGACATTCAATACATTCTTGCATGCAACATTTTGACAGTCAATCTCAATCTTTTCTCTCGTCTTCTCATCTCTATACTGTTATCTTCTTTTACATCTGATAGATTGTGAGAGACCTAACATATGTCTTGAGAACAATTCTATTTTCTGCTATTGGGAACAGTTCCTCAAATCAGGAAGCCATAGTCTGGTACATATCTCTCAGCTAGTGACACTGGTTTTATTCTCTGGTAAAATGAATGCTTGGCTGTTAACTCCTCTGAGAAAAGAAATTCTTAAATCTCTTCCAAAAGAATGTCATCATCTTTTTGTTCCCTTTTGTTCCCTTCATGATGCCATTAGGCATTCCAAGGATCTTTTTATGAAACTTCTTAAGTCAGCAAAACATCGTTAATTTTAAGTCTACTATTTAGAATAAAAGCTTGACTTCTATTTGCTTCTGCTCTGCCTTGTTTTGGGGGAGAGACATTATTATATATATATATATATATATATATCCATCCTTAAGAAACTAAGCTGTTAATAATTGCTACTAAAATAGTTATGCTTATAATAATTCTCTTTCTCCCCAATAACACTACTTGATTGATAAAAGTCAGCTTTCCCCACCTTTATTTGGACAATAGGAAACAGGTACTTAAATAAACAAAGTTTTTTCAATCCTATATTTTCCCTGTTCGTCTGCATCTTTTCTCACAGCATTCTTTCTCTCCAGAAAGTGACAAAAGGTTTGAAGAAAAATGTGGTATCAGAGAATACCTTACAAAACTCAAATTAAAACAAAGGAAACAAGGCCCCAGTGTTCCTGGGTTTTGTGCCACTCTCTTCTCTGCACCCCCACCCCAATACCACCACTTGTCAGGACCAGAGAGACCTCAGTTTGCTTGCAACAAAGAGTAATTTGGATCAACTTGCTAGATACCCGTAAGAAATCTACACTTGGGTAGCTCAATCTACCAACCTCTGCCAGAAGGTACATTTTCTACAAAAGAAGAATGACAAGTCTAAACCTGGTCAGTAGGACAACTATCTGACAATGTGGTAATGGCAATGTAGATTTACCAACGATTTTCAAATGAAGGGGAAAAGTCTAGTGGAGGCAAGGTAACAGGAAAGGCCTATAGTTAGTAGGAGTTCAGGGGGACTGATGAGGGATTTGAAAGAATGGGTCAGTGAACAAAGCAATGGCTACAGAAAGGGATCAGAGCAGAGTAATGGGGACTTCAGTGAGTAAGGATTCATTGCTACAGGGATTGTCTTAGGAAATATTTATACTTATATTTATATAAAAATAACATGGAAGCAATTTTTCAATGCCCTATAGAGTTTTAAAAGAAGAGGCTGAAGGTTGGTTTAAGGTGGGGGTAGAAAAATAAATAAAAACAAACAAGATGCACAGAAATATCTTAATCCTGAATTTCTAAGTATGATTTCTAAAATTTTCCTTTCTGTAATACATGATATGGCAAAACTCCTCATTCATATAGCAGCTCTGTTATACATTGTACACCTAAATTGTTATATGCTGGATGATATCGTTTCTTCCTTCCTTCATTAACAATTACTAAACTACTACCATAAGCCACACAGTATGTGTATATTTATAGGCCCTGACATAGTGTGTGGCGTATGGTAGTTCAATAATTCTTTACGAATCTCTATTATAATAGCATATAACACACACATACACACACACTTTCGCAGTGGTTTAAAATCCATACCTACTATTGAGTTAAAGCACTAAAGCAAAAGATAAAAGGGCTTTAGGGTCACACACAAGAAAGGCCTCTACCCCTACCCACACCTTTCTCTATCGCTTAGATAGCGCCAAATATCCATCTACAATTTTTCTAATCATCTGTTTTTTGTTGAGTACACAGTACTTTCTGATCCATTGCATTTCACAATAAACCAAAATGAGATCCGCACTCTTAATAGTACTCTTGATACACTGTCCATTCTGACACAGTAAGAAAGCAGTCTGAGACAAAGAGGTGACTCTCTCCCTGAGCATCCTGAAACATGTCTGGGGAGATATTAGGAAGGACAGCTAGCTTTAGGGATTTCTGTGACCAGGGCATTCCTCCACAAAAAGCAAAACTGCATCTATTAACCCACTTTGTTTCAGCCACTGAGCAGACATAAAATTGAAATAACTTTTAGTTACTGCCAGTCTGGGATCTATCTAAACCAACGATCCAAGAATAAGAGGTTTCACAACCCATTATCTAATTCCACTCCATTCCTTTTAATTTAGGAAAGTATAAAATCTCATAGCTTTGTAATGTTTTCATTACTTGCTTACAGAGAAATTTCAAATATCCACCCATAAATTATCTCTCTAAGTCTCATTGCTCCATATTATGACCTTGAAATGTGATCATTCTATCAACAGAAGAATCAGAAATTAATTAATGTGCATTGATTTTTAACCCCACCCCGCTCCTTGCCTTTCCTTTCTAACAACATTGCAGAACCAATATCCCAGAAATAGACACAGGATACGGACTCCTCTTCTTCACAGTCTGTTTCTGGTAAGAAAATAGCTACAAGCTATAAATAAGAGCAGTGATTTCCCATCTCCTAAAATTTTCAGTATCCTATCACGGCTTAATTTTAGGTTACTCTTCAATTCTGCTTCTCTACTGCTCAATTAAAGGGACCTAAAACCATAGTGCTGGGCACAAAGTACTGTTCTCGTTGTCTGGAGAGAGCCTAGGTCCCCTCAGACAACAGACAATACCCTTGACTCCAAGTCCTTTCCGGTGACCTCTCCAGCCTCACTTTGAGTCTCCTCTCTACTTACACTCTGCTCTCCAGACACACTGAGGCACCATACTATTCCTGAATAGGTTGTCATCACTCTTGGATCTCTGCCATGTATATGCACAAAGGTGTCCCCCGCGGACACTTGTGCATACTCAGCAATCATCACACCAATCTGTGTGATACTTACTTGTCCATCTACCCTAACTAGACTAGAACTATTGCGGAACAGAGAACATTACCTACTTGTCTACAGTGCTTATCAATGGGAAGGGGATAATAAGACTCTCTGGCATATGGAATTTTTGAGCAGGTTATTTTTAAGAAATAGCAGGCACAGGAAAAGCTCTAAAAGTCAAGTAAAAATATGTGCTATTTGTCATAGGAAGGTGAACTGTAACCCAGATGAGGTTTTCTGTCCTTTCCAATCACCTTGTTCTGTATCTTGTAAACTTGGATTTGTGGCCAGTGAGAACATTCTCTGGCAGCTGGAAGATGCATGTGAAGGCTGGCATATACTTGGAAGACAGCAGAATAGACTAGAAATCCTACAAGCAATATTCTCTTTGTCAGACTGTGTCAACTCTCAGGAGAGTTTTCCATAAGGGGCTTTGTCGTCTCAGCCTTCATTGCCTTTATAGTGATGGAAAAATCTCATTCCAGTAGCATCTGTCTGGTGTCACAGAGCAGCAGGTCTGTGATTGGAGGCCTCTCATTTTCTCACAGGAAACCAGAGACACCATTTTCATTACACCATTCTTACAAACTATGACAACAAAAATCTTTGCTTTCTGAGGCTTTCTTTGCTTTTTGAATGAACTTTCTAGGCCCTCTGAAGGTTGCATATTTACAGCTCTCTTTGGAACACCTATTGCATCCATAGTTAAGTCATAAGCAGGCTTATTGATTTGACTCACGATTAAAATCAGTATAACAGGTACACCCTGGTGAGGTAGTGGTTGGGGTCAGTCCATATTTATCCCAGTGTCCCGGATTCATGTCCCAGAACCAGCAGAAACAACCAAGATGAACAACTAAATAAAAGAAATGTTTATTCCTCCTCTCTCTTCCTGCCTGCCTGCCTGCCTGCCTGCCTGCCTGCCTGCCTCTGCTCACCTTCATTCAAGCTGCACCTTACCTTTACAAAACAGACCAAACAACAACAACGAAAAAAAAAAACCTGTAACAGTGAATATCCTACTCACCAACAGTCAGATAATGGTTCCTTTTAATTGGAAACACTTCAATATTTTTCCATTTTTTTAGAGCTCCCATCCTAAACAACGGCTAACTGGTACCTATGTCAGATCAAATTGAAGAAAGAACACAAAAGAATATATTGGCTGACCTTAGGAACTCCCTAGCAAGATGAAATTACAAAGCTCTTTTTACCTGCACTTTGAAAAAATCCTACCAAATTTAGAGAAGAGTTATGAAGAGTGGCTATTCATGTCCACTCACAGGAAACTTGACTGGCTTCTTAGGAGCGGTCTTCCACTCAGGATTATATTGATGTTAGCAGATAATCCAAATGGCCTCTGAGGAAATCCTCCTCACAGAGGGAATATATAACCAGAGTTTTTCCAGGCCCACCTACCAATTATCTGAAATCACTCAACTGAAAAAGATTAATAAGAGCAGTAGTAGGGGTTTTCCCTCAGAGGTGAATGGTCCTAAGGTTGAACTGTAAATTGAAAAAAATAAGAGCAGTTGAAGGTCTCTGTTGAATGCTTTGTACAGACTTTACAAAGCCATCCTGCATTAATCTGAGGCTTAGCAGAAATATTTTCATTTCCATCTTATTCAGAATGGAATTTTTCTCCCTAAAATAAAGATGTATATTGAAGATGATATAGTTAGGTGGACTGGTTAGTCCTTTTGGTATTCAGATGATAGCCAATTCTTTGAGGGATGAAAAGCCACTGTCTTTATTTTACAAAGGTCTCTACCACACCAGAAATGTAGAGTTAGAAGCAATTCAAACTCCATATATCCATTTCACCGGTTGTCAAGTCTTTCATATTCACCTTAAAATACTTGCAGACATTGTAAAGAATCAGGACATTGGAAACAGATCTACCCTGCACTTACCGCCCCCCAAAAAAAGAAAAAGAAAAAGAAAAAGTAAATAATTACCTTAGGCAATCTGCTTCAAATAGCAGGCAAAAGTACTTCCAAAACTTTGGAAGAAAACTGGACACTCTCTCAGTGCTTTTGTGACATGCAATTTCTATCCAATCTTCTGTTCGGCCGAAAAAGTCAGTCTATGAAATACCAAATTAAAAAAAAAAAAAAAAAGAGATCAAGAAAAAAAATGAAGATGAACAACTAAATAAAATAAAGTGCTTCTTCCTCCTCGCTCTTCCTGCCTACCTACTTACCTTCATTCCTGCCTGTAACTTTCCTTTAAAATAATATGTGTGTGTGTGTACATATACACACACACACACACAGATAGCGATCTGCATGGATAAACTTAACTTACTCTGTCAGAAGAAAATTTGGATTTAAGTATTACTTATAAACTAGTGAGTTTTCTATTATTGGATCTATTTAATGGCCAAAGGTTTTGAACCACAAGATTTCTATTTATCTGTATGTTATATGTATCTAAATAGGTATTGTGTTTGTGTGTGGTATTTTTCTATCTTTGTATGGCATTACCAAAATTAATTTGTAAAAGCTGTATTTAATTAGCTTAAAGACAAATAAGTACTGAATTATTTCTAAACTTGCAAAAATACAGAACCTGAATGCTTTTCAAGTTCACATTCTCTGTGATAAACCTCAGCAAATAAAATCTAACTAAAACTTGTTTGTTTAATTAAAACAGATGTCTTTAGTTATCAACACTGGATATAATGTAAACATACAGCTTTTATTATACCTGTGTTTTCTGGTCAAGTAATTTCATGCTAGATCTATTACTAAATTTTTCAGCAAAAACAATAACTTAGCTGATTTTGTCTAATGTTTTAAAAGTTTTCACATGTATTCTAAACATAATTATTAAGAATAAATGATTTATATAGATTAAAGTGGGATATAAGTTTCTGGATGTATTTTACAGTCAACAGTTTCCCAAATATTTCTGGTAATTTAAAACATTAACTCTTTTGCTAAGTTAAGTTAAACAGTGGAAATGCATTGAATATGTAGATCATATCAAAATAAAATAAAATACTGAAACTATTACTTAACTTAGGTTATCTGCTTTTCTTATCACAGAGGAATTAGATATTTGGCTCTGCTAGTAGGCATGTCTATATCACATTGAAAAATTATACTAAGAAGCAGCACAGGCTTCTAGAAATTATGTAATAATAAACTTGCCAATCTAAAGAATTCTGGTATAAAAGAATGTTTACAATTACGTACTTCTTAGTTTCCACTAGAAATTAAGTTTTTAAGGGTTAAGAATTCTAATGTAATTAAAACTACTTGAAATAATACGAGAAATGACTCTAGGCAAGGAAAGTAAGATGCATCCTTGGTTTGAAAAAAGGTATGTGGTATGGAGATGCATTTTTGCTAAGGGGAATGAGAGTGAGTTTGCCCTAAAGTAAAGTTGATTATTTCAGAATGGAAAAAGGCATTGCGCAAAAATAAACTAAATGGCTGCAGAGAGTTGGAGGTGGGGAAGAAAGAGAAAGATAGGGAGAAGAAATGAGAAATGAGACTGAATCTAACCTTGTGTGACAAAGTTGGCTAAAATTGAATGAATTTATTATAAATGTCTCAAAAATAAGCTTTAATATAGTGTGCTAAAAGAAAACATTTTCTTGGATTTTTGGTATGTTCTTGATAAGATATTGTAAAAAGTTTTTCTTTTAAGTTAGTCTAGAAAGGAAAGATTTTGTGTTTCATTAAAATAATTGTGCTGTTTCATGTTGTCTTTATCAGTCTTTGATTGCTAAATAAAATCATCTTAATATTAAAAGAGCTAAATTTAAGTGTCATATCATGATGGTCTGTGATCACTTTAAGTCAAATGTCTAAACTCTTTCGATATTTTTGATAAATTCCAACAATGAAATTCCAGAAGAAGTCTTTTTGACCTCAAAAAATCTTTTGGGTTTTCTAGAAGACCATGGAACATCTCAAGAATTGTTCTCTCTCCTTGTGAAAAGGTAACTGTTAAACTAGGAGAGTTGATATGTGGTATTACATGGAAAGCACTAAAATGAAGTCATGCTGAGCATTCAATAGTGTAAGTATTCCAGAAATGACATGATATCCTAGATATCTGGTATGTCCTGGCATAATGTTATAAGTTGTAATTCTAATCATTATATTAAAATATTGTATGTAACAGAAATAACCAAATTTGTCTATCAATTACATTAAAATGAACTATCAAAACTTTACTACAGCCATTTTTTAAGTCTTTGTCATTTACATTTATTTTACTCTGATGCTTTTGTAAATGTTTCATTTTCAGAGAGATTGCTGGAAAGGACTCTGAGAAGTACTCCTGAATACAGGATTCTGCTGATTGTAAGATCGTAAAACAACTGGCTAAGAATTTCCAGAACTAATTAAAAAAAAAAACTTGATTCAAGGAAAATAAGTATGTAACTGGATGAACTGATGAATATGATTTTAATTGTGTGACTATTTGGTTCTCAAATGTTTTGTCTTTCCAGATATAAGGAAATCTTTGCTCTTAAGCTAACTATAACTTATAGCAAGTTGATAGACATTTGTAACATAATTGAAAGACATTTATTTTTCCTACCTGATCTCTCCAGAATTTGGAAACACTTTTGAGTTAGTATTCTTATTTTCAAGACAATATGCTTAGCTGTGTAAGTTTGATGAGTATCCATTCTCCTTGTAAACAGAACACAATTAGAAACACCAGTTATGTTACCAAGACTTTGACTAGAATGTCATATTTGAGAATGATGTATACAGAGTCAGATATCACCAGACAGCTTTAAGGAATTAATGTGGACTTTATGGAACCAATAAAATCCCTTGAAAAAATAATCTGGCGCCTTGCTTACAGGGTTCCCAGCAGCCTTACCAGGTGAGTAGGGAAGATCATTTTCCAGAAGGTGCGGGAACCTCAGGATATTTAGAGAACCACAAGGAAGAGAGAAATTCACCCAAATGTATAGGTCTTCCAGGCATATCCTTGCTTGGCTTCCTAATCTTGAGAGGCTTTCAAAAACGCAATGTGAGGTTTCTTATACAAAGTTACAGCAAGGCACATTGAAAAGAACCTACATAGTTAATAGGTATTTTTGCTGCACTTACATAAAGCATCAGGCTCAGTTTATCAAAACTAAACAATTTGAGATAAATTAGCTTTACTGTGATTATATTTGGTAGAAATGAGAGCAATTACAGACATAAAAATTATGTTTGCACCATTGTAGATATTAGATTTTAATACTGTTTGCTGTATTGGAGGTTTTGTTATTAACCTATAAATTACACTGGATCCTAAATTTTAGTTTCCTCCCACATTTAGTCACAACTCTCCAACCTATTATTGCTAATATTCTCCCACTCTTTTGACTTGGAATCACTAAAAACAAAAACTGCCCTTTTCCTGTAAACTGAAGTTGAATGACTTGATATCATCAGAGAAGTCTCAAAACAGCTCAGGTAAAACAATTTCCATCCCTTTATCTGTGAGGACCACTCCGAAAGTTCACTGTAACACTCAGACATCATCAGAGATGTTCACTCTGAAAAAGATGCTTCAAGTCCTACCACTATAAATCTTCTCAACTGGCTGACCTTAAGATGCTTACAGGAGTTATAGTGAGCTTCAACTTTTAACCTTTGCTTTTCTATTGTTTTCATAGATATGCCTCTGATTTCTTATATAATACAGGCCTAACTTGAGGAGTCCAGAAGCAAGACCACCTCCTGAAATATGACACAACTGCTTAACTGAACTGACTTCTCAAGACAAAAAGTTCGGCTCGATGAACCATGGAGCACATTCCCACTCATCTTCTGGTTGTGAAACTTCTTCCTTTGACATTTCAAAGGCAAGGGAGCACAGCATACCCCATCAAAATGTACCTTTTTGCCGTAAGGATTCTTTTGAGCTGGTTATTTTTAAGAAATAGTAGACATTGGAAAAGCTCTGAAAAGTGAGCAGTTATCCTTAGAGACATTTCCATTCCAAAAAACCATTTTAAGCTTGTCTCCATGACCATACCAAAAAGAGGACGATGATTCTAAATCTCCTAAAAACTCTAATCAATGGAGGAAGTACCAACTTAAAATCTGTATAACAATCTTACCCTTGCTCATTGTGCTTTTCCTGGTATCCTCCCATAACTGGTCTGCCCAAGAACATCTTCATTGGTGAAACTGAAGATGGTACTTAAGGTGATGGTGATAGCCTGGGCCATTTCAGGGAGTTAACAGTTTTCCTGGGTATCTCCCATATATACTGGAGGTATACATGTTATTATACTTCTGTTTGATTTTCTCCTATAATCTGCCTATTATAGAGGGGCTGGGGTGGGGAGTGGGGGTCCTTGAGAACCTAAAAATGTGAAAAATAAGTATTTTTCCTCCCCTACAGGATATACTAGCAGTATACTATCGTGTGACACTTAATGACAAAGATTCTTTCTGAGAATTGCATCCTATGTGATTTCATCATTCTGCAAATGTCATAGACTACACTTACACAAACCTAGATGGTAAGAGTGACTACACGTCTGGGCTAGATTTAGGGACCACCATAGTAGCTGCAGTCCATGCTTGACCAAAATACTGTTACGTGGCACATGACTACTTCGTTGCAATAATGAAGTGATGAATGAGCCCTTCCAAGCCTGGGTCACACACTCCAATCTCTAGCAATCTATTTGCTTCTCCATGTAGAAATGGGATCTTATCTCATATCATAATACCTAAGCTTATTCCCAGAGCACAGTGAAATAAATATGTGTAAGACAGATAGGTTTGGGGGAGAGGGGGAGGCAAGAATAACAATCCTCAACTATTAATAAATGTTCCAGATGTCTTCACCATGACATTAAAATACTAGACACTGAAGCAAGGAGTATGCTCTCTCCACCACGAACTCTCTACGCCTCAGTTTCCTCATCTGACAAAGAGTGTTCATGATAGTCCCAAACTTCTTGGCCGTTGTGAAGAATAAATGAGTCCATTTATTTTAAGTTTTGAAGTAAGGTTTGACATAATAAGAGCTAAAATGCTGTAAATCAAGAAAACGTGTGGACATCAGCTATGTTTTTAATCTAAAACCTAGTCCTAGTCCTGCCAGAAATGATATAAATGGAAATTTCCCATAAAGCATGTTAGAAGGAAGACACTCTTCTTTCTGAATGAATCCCCGAGGAGTGGAACTTCAGTATTTAACAGGTTATCTTCCTTGGAAAAGAGACTAGGTAAAATGTCATGAAAACTGGATTATGCACTCTGTCAATAGTTTCCAAACCAGTACTCACATTATGGTAATTTTCCCAAAGCCAAGCACCAAAGAAACTGAATGTGAAGTTAACACTTCAGTAATTTTCTACCAGAGAAGGAAATTACTTGCCTTTATATTCTCCTTTTTTCTTCAGAATCAAGTGTGAGCATTTCGATAATTACCATATTAAAGGACTACACCAAGAATATTTCCTTTTTCCCAGCCATCTACTTTTCAAAGACATTGTATACAAAATTTAGACCATCTCCCTGCTTTCCTCTTGTCCTTGTCAAGGTAGGAAATGTTCAAGCCTTGAGCAGTGAGACATTAGACACCTCACAGGAAACGCAAAAAAGAGAAGGAAAAAAAAACCTATTTTTAAGGCACAGCTCAGACCCTGAAGGAAGGTAGCTGCCAGGGGCCCACTTCCTTCTTCCATTCTGGCCTCTTACATCCAAAAGGTTTCAAGGTTTTTGTTAAAGCTGCCCAGGAATCTGCCCAATAGCTTGCTACTACTGGGCCGCATTTGTCCTGAAGTTTGCAATTGATGTCACAATTAAAGCCCTTTCAGAGGGCTCTTGGTTCAGTCAATGGTGTTTTATTTTCCAGGAGAAGTGGCTCTCTTTCTATAAAACACAGTAGGAGGCACATTTAAAAACTATATTTCAATTGCAAACACCAAGGCTGTGTTCCCTGAGTGACAAAAAGACAAAGACAATAAGAAAATTATTGGAGAGGGCAAGGCGGGTGCTGAGGTAACACTAGAGGTGTAACCAAGATTCCTTTCAGCAGTATTCATGCTCTGCTGCTGCTCCTGCAGCAAAGGAAACTCATTTGAAAATGAAGCAAATTAGCAAAATTAAACAGATGGGCGCCCGGGGTCATATCTCACCACTCCATGAATGCATCCAGGATGAAGGAGACCAGCAAACAAAACCACAGGAATTAATAACTTTTGTTTTTAAAGAAAGCCTATGTGGGGTTTTTTTTCCATATTGATTAATAAAAGTAAGATTTAATAAAAGCTGATTATATTAATAATTGACTTTTCAGATGCAGGTGTAGATCAAAAGTTGAAAATGCTATGTAAGTTAAACAAACTTTTTTGTTATGTCTACAAAAATCATTCCTCTAATGGCTCTTCATTCTGAGATACCAAAAACCAACAACACAGCTACACACACACACACACACACACACACACACCCCACCCCCACCCTAGAATTCCTTTCAGAGCTCCTTCTCTTTATGTAAGACACAGTCTCTGTTTTTGCCCAGGACAGCCAGCACCAGGTCACTTTTTCAAACTCGCCATGTTTTTTTCTAAATAAGAAAATCAGAATGATTTTGTTTCCAACCTGGGTGCAGGATGGAAGTATTTACTTTCTGGTTCCTAGACCACGTCTTTGTGTGGAATATCATGAAGGTAAACTGGTGCTAGAGGAGAGGCTAGGTTGAAAACCCAACGAACTTTTACTATTAATATGTAAGGAAGTTTGGGTCACATGGGTATACTTTTTGAACCTGTATTTCCTTATTATAAAATAGGCACAACAGAACTCTTTTCCAGAATTGTTGGAAGTGTCAGTACCACAGTAGATGTGTAAAGTCCTCAACCCAGTGTCAACTGCTCATGTCAGCTCCTCCCTCTCTGTCCCAGTGACAAAGATTCTTTGCTGGACCAATGTTCTGTCAGGCTCCTGGAAACTCCAAAGCCCATCTGTACACTTCTCTGTGAAATGCAATTTTTAGTAAGAATCCTGCTAAGTCAGTGTTACCAGAATTCCCTACCCGCAACAGCTAATCATCTTCTACATCTGACCAGTTTCCTTACCCTCCATCTCACTCTGCAAATGTGTCTGGTCCCCTGTCTGCAAGAATCCTGTTGCATAGATTAAGTCAGAATCCCCCTCACCAAAGAAGTTTCTTCTTTGTAATTTTTCACTCACTGACCACCCCGCCATCCTGCTCCTTGGCTATAAATTCCCACCTTCCCAGGCTGTATTTGGATTGAGCCTAGTCCTATACTGGGGTCCCTTTCCCTCTGTCGCAACTTTCTGAATTAAATCTGATTTATCTCTTTTAAGTACTGTTCAGTTCTGAGTTTTCTTTGACACCACCTACCTTGTAAGATCCATCTCTAACACACTCCCTTCGACAAAGCTTATACTAACCCTTCCAGGTGAAGACAAGCTCTGCCTCCTCTAAATACTTATAATTTATCCATATTGCTCATTTGACATTCTGGCAAAAAATAATCTTATAATGTAGTTATTTTCCAAAGATCACAACACGGACAATCAGACTGGAAGGCACTGGTCATCCATCATGTTCTCTTTATCTCTTTATCTACCAGCCCCAGGCATGGTCTGTGACTTTGATTAGCTCATTATCTACTAAATTTTGCCAGTTGTTGTGGCCAGTTTCTTTTTCTTCTCCTGTTTGCAGATCAGCCTCCATCCCCCTCTCCATATGGTTCCATTCTCCTTGGGGGTTTCTCTCCACTTGGCACAAAGAATCTAGTAAAACATTTAAATTTTTTCTCACTATAATATTAACGAATTAAAACATGACATAAGAGGAAACATTACAGAATCAGATAATGAAGACCACTATGAGAGAAATCTTAATGAATTTGTGGAACAATCCTTCCACCTGGCTCTGAATAACTTCCCAACCAATGTCTTCACAACCTTTCACTATCAATATACCTTCTGTCTCTCACATTTCCAACTTTTTCCCTGTACAAGAGTACCTACTACTTCCTTACACCCAGTTAATCCCTTCATTCATATAAATCACTTCTTCAAAGAAGCCCAATATTGGAAAAAAAAAATATATATATATATCATTTGTTAACTGATTGTTTCTTTCTTGTAAGGGTATTCTCAATTGTGACCTTTTCACTATAGGGGAATAACTGGGGTCTGCTTCTCCCTATTGGAGAAAAAAGGAAGGGACTATGAGGAAAGAAAGGGGCTAGGGAGAGATTCGGTGCTAGACAGTCAAAAATAACAAATGTCTACCACGTGGCAAAAGAGCAAAGCATTTCTTCTTGCCTCTCCTTTCTCTCAAGTGATCCACCAGGAACCTTACTAATTATTTTATAGGGAAAGCTGACATTCTCCTAATCAGACTTTAAGCTGTAGATGAAGTTAAGTCAACTGTAGCTGTCTGCTCTCTTTCTTTGGCCCCTGTTTTTGCTATCATTCCATCCTGCAGCACCCTCCTCTGATTCTAACTCCAAAGTAGAAAAGAACAGGAAAATGGAAGAAGAAAACTACCCACAAGAGGAAGCAGACCAGCACTCTGATGAGTCCCTAACTTGAAAGTATGGTACAACCTATAACCTGATAACTAGATACAACCCCCTCTGTCCCATTAAAGCCTTACTCCTAACTCAAGAAGATTTTATATATACAGATGTCTTTTGCATTTTTTTGGGGGGGGATGCAAGAAGCCAAGCTTTAGGCGAAACACTCTACTAGGTAGGTGCATTGAGAGACCCACAAAGTGTGGTCTTCAAACTCCTATATAAACTAATCAGGGAAATAAACACCTATATACCAGCATCCATAGCTATTGCATAATAAGCACCAATTAAACAGTGATACTAATACTAGACCTTTTCCGGGCTATGCTGGTGGCTTATAGGCGGGAAGAAGGGTATTGACACTGTGTCCCACTCCTCACCTCCTTTCCACTCTCTGGGGTGTCATACTGAGGGATATAAACACAAAGTAACTGTCACTATTTTTATGTCATTGGATAAGTTTTAAACAGCAAAATACTTCCCAAATCCAAAACTTCTTTGTTGAACAGTGCCTGAGTACAAAGCTCAGCCACAAAGACTCAGTGAGGTTTCCTACTTTCTACAATCCAACTGATCTTCGTTTTGTGGAGCAAATCAACAGTCCTAGAGAACTAGCCTTAGAGAGCAGTGACACAGGTGGCAACTCAGACCCCTTAGGTACCCAGGTGTGCCATGCACACTGTGAGCAGGGAAGATAAGGGAGCCTTCAGTGTACAGCAGAAAGGGGAGTACTGAACTCTTCCTGAAAACTCAAGATCTTCTACTATTAGTTAGGTGCATCGTTCAATAAATGACAGCCTGGGTCAGCCACACAACCAACTCCTTCTAACACGGGAGTAGTTGTGTAAGGAGGATGGAGGAATGGGAAACACAAAGAGTTCCCTTCTTTCCATTTTATATAACCCAACAATGAATTTCTGATACATTGATTTCTCTCACCCATGGTCCTAGCATTCATAAATCCATTCCATCCCAGTGAAGATGACGAGATCTAAGAGGATATTCAACACAGATGCACAGGAATGTGGCATGCTACAGTGCTCTTCTAACACCTACTACAGAGTTAGTAGCTGGATGGGGCTCCAAAAGATGGAGACCATATTTATACTTGTATCAATAGCCCATGAACAGGACCTGACATATTAAAGCAATCAGACATTTGTAGAGCAAATGAGAGCTAAATTTGGACAAAAATCAAACCCAGGAACAAGCAGGTTGGACTAGGAAGCATTGAAAAATGCAAAGCTCACAACATTTGTTTTCTTTTCTTTTTGAAAGAATGCTTGCAACCCTATGGGATAAGTTCATTAAAGTCTTCTCATAACATTTTCAGGGTCCCTTCATTCATAGAGATAAATACCTTGTTTTCTGAAGGATAGCTCATTTTCAGTTAGTTGTACAATATCGATCTTTATTTTTTATTTTAAAAATATGGAGAAAAGTGATTAAATGACTATTAGACTTCTTACTTTTGTGAAAATTTAGAAACCTCCCTTATACCCACAAAGTACCTGTCTCCGTCTACCAACTGCACAACTTAACCTTTATGACTTCATTTCTCCTGGAAGTGCTAGTCAGGATTTGGAAGATTAAGTCATTTACTCTAGGAAAGTAATCTCATATTTTCCCTTCTCTTCTTGAAGGCACACTGTGTGTTGAGAAAAAGACAAAGACTAGAACTCAGGTTAAATTATAATATGACCCTTTTTCCTTTCAAAATTTCAGAAAATACTTCCAGGAAAAAAAAGGCCTTTCAAAGACTGACTGAGCTGATAAATTGTAAAATGTGAATTATGCACCAAGAGAGTAAGGTTCTTATTCAACAATGTATCCGTAGCATAGTATTTGGTTTATAATAAGTGCTCAAAGCATATCTAGTTAGTAAAGTAAATGACTAAGAATATGAGCTCTTAAGTGCTATCCTGAAAACTTTTTTGTTGACTTTAAATGTTATTTTAGAGATTTAAAACTGTGGCCATCCACACAGAACAATGCTTAAAAAGGTCAGAACATATCTTTCAATTAATAACTTTATATAAGTCATATGTTATAAAACCATCAATGGAAATCAGTGATAAGGTGAACACACACTGTTTATCTGGATGAGTGGTTGCAGAAGTACTAGTTTCATCCCTACATATTCACAAAGTGCTGCAAAGAGACCTCAATCTATCATCAGTTTGAAAAAGGTAAAACCAACATTTCCTGAAAATATTGCCAAGTATAGGCTATGCAGACCCAAGTTTGACTTCACATGCAGGGACTAGCTTAGGTGGTACTTACTGAAAGATAAGCTTAAAAAAATAGAAATAAATGCAATGAGAATTGTACTCTTCTACCAAGATCCTGGTGGGAACTAAGTCACTTCAGGCAGGACAGATCCTAGTTAGCTGAGAAACCTTCATTACCTTACTGAAGACAGAAAAAAACCTCAGGGGGTGACCAGGAAATTCCTTTGATCTGCTAAGAAATGCCTGGGAGCCAAACAGACTGATATGGCATTGTAAAAGGATTTCTCAAACCAAGGGCACTGAGAGTTTATTCCTTTTAAATGGAACTATTAAAATATTCTGTCCGGCAAATAAAGAAACATACAACTATAGGAAAGCACCAAAGTACACAAACTGTTTAGGGAAATACTAAATCATCATCATAATAACATTACAATAAGAACAAGAATTGTAATTATTTTCCAGTTTATAATCCAGAAGCAATAACATGTCAGATAAATTTATAATATACTTAGGTATTGCCACAGTTTTAATGGGTGGTCACTATTAAATGTTCGTAATAAAAAATGTAAACACAGTTATAAACGAGACCAGAGACATGAACATAAAAGAATAAATGATGACCAAATAATATCATAGAAAATGACTGTGTGACTACAGACTCCCAATAGTATATGAAAAAAACCTTACCTCAAGATAAAAACAAAGGCATGTGTTTTTATAATAGAGTTTAAGTCAGGGTGTTATTCTATTTTCTCCTACTAAGACAGAAATTATACCTCTTCCAAGGAAAAGTGTTGATATGCAATTTTTTCATCCAAAGGAGAACACTAAATAACCTCTCCCCCAGTTGGTGAGGTTCTTTTGTGAGAGTTAATTATTATCTCTAGTGGCAGGTAGGTCTGCGTTTGTTAGTACAGAAGTTATCCAAAGAAGGGACAAATGTCTAGTATTGATAAGACACTTCCTGTCCTGATTGTTTTTCTAACTCAAGACAAATATGCAAGATGCTTCTGTAGGTTTTAACACATGCTGCAAACTGGGTTTCATCTTAATTACCCTGAGAGAGTCTTAGTGCAAAAACCCTGCTCAGCCTGGCTCTACAGAGCACATAGCACAATGAAAAATCTTCCTGAATCACTGAGCCCAAAATATTTGAGCAACTATTCTGCCCATCAGCTGTGCAAGTGGAGTCTGGCACATTGTTGCGCCCTCTCTATGTGCTGGAAGCTTCACTCAGACTCATTCTGGGGTGTGGCCATTTCAGTTCCCTGCCCCAAGGCCACCTGCCACAATCTGTTTAGGTTCAGGGCTCATTGTAAGGTTCAAAGAGGGGTCTTCTTTCTCCTCCCTGGAGGAGCCTCAGACCACTCTCTCACCCATCCCACCCAACTCATCTTCTACATGGTGTCCAGCTGCTCACCAGAGAGTATTATTTCTTGGTGTTTCATTATTGCTTATTGTAGGTACCATGCCCTGGAAACCATGTGGAAAGTCCATGTCATCATTTAACTTTCTAAGAAAGAGTTTCACTCCTTTCTCTTCACTCAGTGTACCACTGGCTGCCGCTGCTCTCAGAAACAGATTCTGCATGAAGAAACTCTCCCTGTGCAGCCTGGACCTGTGCTCCTCTCTATTCAAGCAACTTCCCCAGACATGAGTCACACTGGGAGGTGATCTGTGCTGCTCAAACTTGGAACAGCATCAGAACAGCTGGGGAACAGCAGATTTGGAGAAGGCTCAGGATTTGCAGTCCTGATGAGGACCAAAGCACTGGGGAGATAAACTTCTACTGATTCCAACTTCATACTAGAAGTCGTGCTGTGTTAAAAGACCTTTGTCACTGTACAAAATTTATAAGGGAATGAAGAGCACAGCACTTAAGTAAGTGATATTCATCTTTCGCTGTGTCTCTATTGCCATTTCTTTACATGTCCCCAACTACACTGCATTCTTGCTGCTTGAGTCAAGCTCCACGTTGGCTACCACTTAGCGTTGTCAATTATTACCAGACCACTTACTACAATCTAGGTGCTGTACACATTTCATCTCATCCACACTCGCTTATCTTTGAGACACATTATTCTCATTTTACATCAAGTTAAAAACATCAAGCAATGTCCTCAAGGTCACAAGTGGCAGAGGTAGGTCCAGGAGATAAAGTCTGACACTTACTCAGTGTGCTAACTACACTCTAGACTCCAGGTCATTCCCACTGGACCCTGCCATGTCTCAGCTCCTTCCTGGAAGAATGCAAATGCCAATGTGTAGTGCTTCCTCATGCAGACAATGAACTTGTTAGCATAGATCCTTTAGAGACACAATGTGAGCTCTCGACACAATAAGCTGGCTTGTTTATTGCAGACTTATAAATAGTTTTGCGCAAGTGGATCTGACTTCAATACTCTCAGAACACATTCAGTCATCCCTAACCTATCACCCACGTGGACACCCTTTGACGATAAAGAGGAAGGCTTCCCATTAGCAATGGGTGCCGACTAGGACAGAGGGGGCAAGACAACCAGCTTCCAGGGATGGGGAGACTAAAATTCTATCATGCTGCACTGTTTGAAATCTCATCGTGTTTCTAACTAAGGAGACAGAATGACCTGAATGCAAATCAAGGTTCTGCTTCTCAGCAGTTGTGTAACTTTTAAAGTTCTGTAAATCTTTGAAAATCTTGAGTTAAAACTGGAATTATCTTGCAAGATGGTATTAAGGAATAAAAGAAACAAAATATGTTAAAATGTTTGGTACACAATAGAAACTCAGTAAATTCTAATTTTCTTAGCCACCTTCTGATCTTCCATGACTTGATAACGTTGAAAAAAAACTTTAAAGAGTCAAGGACTCCCATACCTCAGCACATAGCAAAACTACCTGGAAGATTTTCAAAAATGCAGATGGTCAGACAAACACTGGACCAAAAAAATTATTATCTCCAGGAGTCTAGTCAAGGGATTTGCATATTTCAATGTGCAAACCATTTCTGCAAACTGCTGGTCTGTCCCAGATCAAAACATCTGGCCCCAAAACCCATCTGTTGTTCTCCAGAGTGAACTGGACTGAGGTACCTGCTGCTGAGGTCAGAAATTTCAGTGTTTCTTCCTACTTGGTGGAGATTTCCCTTTCATCCTTTTTCCCATTTTCTTTGACTTGTAATATGTGCCTTTCATAAATATGACTCCTAGTTTATTTATACCATATTAAACTTAAGAAAACCCAGTATAAAAAAATCTTTGCATGAAAACATTATTATCGCACAGAAAGTAAGCAAATGAAAACAGGAAATTCAAAACCATTCTTCCCATGATGCTATAAACTTCCTATGCAAATATAGCTATGAATGCATCAATTCAGCTGCTTACTAGATAATAAAAGGACTGAATATAGACGGGCAGGAAAAATGCATTCAGTTACTGTCAGAATAATAAGTCTGCATTTCTTGACTGCTGCTCATTAAAATGCTCAGTCATAGCTTCAGATAAAGGTAGCTCTGTGTCAACCTAATACACAGTTCAAGGACCTTTTGACTCAAATATGTCTTTAAATTAGATTGCTAGATGTCACTTCACCAGTATTTATCTAATGATGCATTAAATTCCCATAGGACCTCGGTACCAATTAAAGAACCAGTAGTTTGTTCTCAAGTTGGCATGTCAAGAAAATTTTGAGCAATAATTTGTTAGTAAAATGGTTTATGTGGTAGATAGGAAATAATTCTTAGCTAAGCATACTGTTACTTTAGTAACACTATGTATAACTAAATCAGTGGGATGATTTTTAATCCTATTTTTAAACAAATGACCCATTGATTAGATCTCTCAAGTACAGTCATTTTTACAAACCCCAGCCAAAAAAATAAAATAAAATAAGGGGGGTGGGTTCAGAGTTCTTAAAATGGCCTCTTGCTACTTATATTCAAATAAATAAAAATATCATTAAAACCCAATCTTAAAAATCCAGTGACTAGCCATTGTCACTTGAACCCACCTCTGTCTGGGCATCACCCAATGATTCAGCCAGAACTACTTTACAAGGGTTCGGAGAACTGATACCAACATCCACACACCTGACCATTTCTTCCATCCTGATCTTTTTAGATCTTCCTTTCACTTCTCTGGCTGTTCCTTTTCTGTTATCTGTCCCCTCCTGGGCTTCATCATTAAAGGCTGCTGTTCCTCATGCCTCATTTTCCACTGACTTTTCTTCCTCCTCTACCTATTTAGCCTAGGCAATCGTATCTACTCCACAGAGAACAAAATAATCATGCCCTCGTCCAATTTCCACATCCATAATTCTAACCCATATTTCTCTTCTGAGCACCATCCATTCAAGTTCTTACTTGGAGTTACCATTTGGGTATATTAAATAAACAGCAAATGTGACATTCCTTCTGCAATATTCCCCATCTCCTTTCATACCACACCACAGTTGCTAATGCCAGAAAACTGGGAGCCACTTTATATATCCTCCTCAGCAAGCAGTTCCCCTTCATAACCAAGATAAAAAGAAACCTCCGAAATAATCTCTAAGCCTTTTGCACCCCTTCATCTGTACTGTTCCCACTCTAGTGCAAGACCACATCCTAATCTCACTTGGAGCCCCACCTGAGCTCCCTGCATGCACCGTAGGTTCCTTACATTCTATTCTCTACACCAGAACCAGCTGTGATGTCTTACAAATGAAAATATCTCCCAGGTTTAAAAACCATACAGTGGTTTCTCACACTTTTAGAACAGAGTCCAGAATCCTAAAAAATTTAAGATGGTTTGAATTTTTTCCCTTTATCTCCAAGGCCATTTTTGCTTCCCTTATACCGACTCTCCTCTCTGTTGTTCCTTCATGCTGGCCTCAGGAACAGAAATGTCCTTTTCAACTCCTTTCCACTATCCTCCCTATCAGAAATATCTTTCTCAAGGACTCTTTTTGTATCTTTCAAAGTAAGATAGAGTCTTCTGTTACATGTTCTCATAGTACCTTGTACTTTTTCCTTATAAAGTTTAGTATAATTGTAAATATCTATCATACAATTCTTTGTTGCACTGTTCTGTCTTCCTACACTATTAGTTCAATTTTTTTTATCACTATGATCCTAGAAATCAGGATAGGGGTTAGCAAATAATAGATGTCCAATAAATATTCATTTATATGTCCAAAATTTGTTGAATATAAAAGTTAATAAAGTGCATACACTGCTTTTCTCTATCGGTTACCTACATTTGTTTAATTATCTCACGATTCTCATAATTTATTTAAGCAACATCTTTAGAATGGCCCCCATAGTTTATTCCACAGGGTGGGAGTTCCTACACTTGAGAGGAATAAAATAGGGTTGGTTACACAAACTGATTGAAAAGACAAGGGGTAAGTGTAGGATTAATTTCTAATCCATTTGAATTAATCAAAGTCTCCAACTAATATGCAAAACTCAAGAGTCTTACAAAGGTAAAAGGCCCACAAGAGAGATGAAGCTGAAAAATATAACAGATGTATTATTATTCTTTATACTTGACATATAAATCTTGTCTATCTTTTTGATATTTAATAGAAATAGTTTAAATATAGCATAACAATAGTATGCATGATGTAAATACACAGAAGACTAACAATTTTACATAATTATAATTGACTCTATTCGCCTGTTATGAGTCAGTTCCCTTTCTTCCTGAGTCCCACAAAGGAAGCACAGACACCAAGTTAATCATAAAACCACCACCAATTCTTGCTAACAGGAAGTAGGTGGATGTTACTGGCACCTTCACCATTTTCATGGACTTTTCAATAGTATTTTAAAGAGAAATATTGCTAAGCACATAATGACAGTTATTTAGCAAGCTACTGGAAATAAAACTACAAAAAAGTTAATAAAAGTAATCAAAATGGCGAAAAGATTACTCATCAATACATTTAATACACTGGCCAGGGTTAACCTAACAATTTTGCTTTAATGGACAGCTTTATCAGCTATTTTTAATTTCTCCTACTAAGAAGAAATGTGCATCATGAAACCCAATTAAGTCAGCAGTGATAAAGTCTGTGAGCATTTCTCCACAGTCCCTATATCAAAATGACTTGTTAAAAGTAGAGCTCTGAAAAGCATCCTAACATGTCAGGAGGGACAGTGAATGTGACCCGACCCTCTACATTTTCATGGATATCGAATGAAATCAGAAATAGTGAGCATTAAACTTTAAAGATTTATTACAAAACTAACCCATAAAATGCTAAGTTAAGCACAAAGAAAAACATGTAGTTAATATGCTCTTTACCAACAAAACACATAGATGGCCATTATGATCTGCTCTACAAGTACCTACTGGGCTCTTCCATTACAATGAAGCAGTAGAAGGGACATTTGTCTAGGTTTTAGAGGATAGCTATGCCATTAAAAATAAAATAACTATCACAGACTGGAGCCCTGCTTATTTCAAACACTTTGGTCTAAAGTGAGGTTCAGTTATGCCTCAGATGTTAGCACAAGTCACTTTCAGAGAAAAGTAAAGACTAGAACATCATGTGTTCAGTCTATCCACTGGGCAGAAATAAAGTATTGTGTTTGACTGATTATCTAATTGGGGTACCATTTGTTACAGAAGTTAGCCTACCCTAACTAATATATCTATTATGATAAAGGCAATGTCCTAAAAGAACAAAGCCCTTTACATAATATTCAGTCTTTGTCAGTTTTTTATTAATAATATTTATTGCCTTTCATTGTTAAAAAGCAAAAAAAAAGTTTATTAGAAAAACTTTAGAAATACAAATAAACAAAATGAATATTCTCAACATTAATAATTCCAGTGTCCAACTGTTAACATTTTTATAGCTTGCAATGGGATTATTCCTCTTTAGATTGACAGACAGATGATCTAAACAGATGACAGGTAGACAACAAAAGCATTTGCACACATTAATATATACCTTTTTTCACTGGACAACGTAAGCCTGGTTTCTAAGTCATAATGTTTTTTTCTGCATGATTTTTAAAGACTATAGTATAATTAGCTATGCAGTTTTATTGAACCATGCTTGGCTGAGGGACTCAGTCGGTCTGAAGTGATGAGTAATGAAGGTGCCAAAGTAAGACAGCAGGTCACTCTGGGAAAGGGAATAACACATGCAATTGCCCCCGAAAGGCACTGGGCCCCTGTGGAACACTGCTGTCAGTGTTGTTCAGGGGCCCCAGCAGGGAAGGAACTGGATAAGAGCACCTGGACAAAAGTTGGAAGCCCTTCTATGCCAATCTGAATACTCTAGGTTTCATCCTGATGGCAGCAGAAGAGGATTCAGCAAGGATCTGGCACTATCTTTGCTATTTGAAAAAGATCCATGAGCAAACATACATTGCTGTAGTTACAGTACGAACAGGATCTACCATGGAAACCATGGAGTTGGGGTATAAGTGAGGAATCTGAGCTATGTTAAGGAGGTAGAATCATGGGATCTGCTGGCCAAACTAATATGGTTCAGAAAGAGAGGCTACAGGTTTGGGGTAACTAAGACACTGATGTTATCCACGGTGAGGAGTTAAGTAACTGAATGCCAATCAGCACTGACCACTCTACCTGCATAGAACAGACTGTCCATCAAGAACCCACTCATGTTAATAGTAATGACTGCAATAGTAGTCGTCATGGCAATTTCATTAATATACAGATGTTGAGATGGGCTGTCATGGGACATAATGAGACATGAATATAAATGTCTATAAGATATTTGAGTGGATTGTGTAATAAATAGTCAGATAAACAGACCTGGAAACAAAAAATTGGGTCTGGGCTAGAGATATGAAGTTAGAAGACACAATTTATAAGCGGTATTAGATCTTCTGAAGAGCATGAACTTTCATGGGGTTCAGGAAAACCAAACTGAAGGAAAATCAAAATTGGACTTAGCCTGACTAAGGCCTGCCTTGCCCTTCCTGGCCCCTGTGGCACTGCCCAGGCCTCTTCATACAGTAATTTTTAAAGTCATATCAAATCATTCTTCACCTAACAACTTATTTCTGCATTGCTGGTTATACTCGTCAAAGGATAAAACTAAATCATTTTCTTGCCTAAACTATAAGAATCATTAGCTGAGAAATGTCTCTGCCCAACCTCCACATCAAGGCCAGAATTCTTTCCCAACCATCATGAAAATGGGTGCCATGGAGCTAAAAGGCAAACTGCCTACTCAGTGTGTGGGCTTGCCTATTTCTGCAACACTGCTAAATATCAGAACCTACAACAGAGCAAGTTTACATTGTTTAAAGGAAAATTCATCATACAACAACTTGAATATGTTTTCTTTATTTTAACAAGGCAAATGACTGAAATTTCATGTTTTAAAAGTTTACAGTTGCAAATAAATCTAATAACTAACTATACCTTAAAATGTCAAAGACAGGCCTGCAGGGACCATGGCATCTTCTTCTTTAAAGAACGATGCTTGGGAATACAAGTAACTGAGAATTTTAGCGAGCACACAAAATGATACGAGCAGGTAGTATAGACGAAAAGACTTGGAAGAGAAGCATTCTTGTGACGGTTTCCTCTCAATGAGCATTACTCCTAGTTTGTATTGTCTAAATATTTCACAATCATTTTTCCATAATTATTTTCCGAAAACTGCTAACTTGAGAGTAAAGGAAAAGAAAAGCTTGAGGGGGAAGAGCAGAAGTAGTCTATATGTTTGGGTCATTTCTGAGAAAAGGATCAGCTGTGATTTGAATGAATCATGAAAAGCATTTTAGTTTACCTTCTCATTTTCATTTTAATAAAATCAGATGTAAAGAGATGAAGTTACTTAACCCAAACCACACAGGTACTGAACTACAAAGCTGAAAGTGGGAGTTCTCCTGACTGATCTCAGGATACTTTTCCCTTGTGAATAAGCCAAGGATATTCTATGTGTCTGCCTGCAAGGATACAGTGGCCTACCAGGTGAGACAAGACACATAAACATACAGAAAAATTTAAATACATCAATTTTTTAAAAGCACAAGATCACCTAATGGAAATTTGTAAGAGTATCATGTATAAAGTATGCAGGAAAAAGGTTCTCCATATTCAAAGGCTAGGGTGATTGCTTCTGGCAATGTCATTACTAAAACTGTCATGGAACTAGTAAGATTTAAGCTGTCCCTTGAAGGAGACATAGGATTTCCACAGGCAGAAATGAAGGAGGAAGGAGATCCAGGAAGAAGAATGGTGTATGTAAAAAAAAGAGAGTTAGGAGAGTAGAGAACTTTTCATGGAACAGTTGGATTGAAGTGTTTATATAATAAAACAGAAAAAGAAGGTTTAGTTTGGACCAAGCAGGACACTATCGGTATCCAGAGGTAATCATAGGGCATCTATTACAAGTTTCTGAGCAGGGAAGAGAAAAACTATATTTTAGAATGACTCACCCCCCAGTATAGTGTTTAATGGAAGGTGATTTGGAGCAGTGGACAGAATTGAGACAGGAAAATCTGGCAAGGGAAAGGGGGAAGCAAACACATAAAATCGGTTAGAAGATTCGGATATTAATCCCAAGTATGATACAGTGCCTTTCTGGACGACGTGATGGCAATATGAACAGAAATACATTCTTATGGTAACAGAAGATCACGTTTACCCTTTTTACCTTTTATTGGGTTTTTGTTAACCTATTATCAGTTGTAATTTTATTCAGTGGCTTCAAGGAGTCTAAATGTTGGGAACACTAAGAACTGAGTAGACAAATTTTTTCTAAGAACTTTACAATTTTGTAATTGGAAATACTATGAATAGACAATAAAAACTGTTCCTCACCTCTTCACACCCACTATGATGGCTATTATCAAAACAAGAGACTAGAGCATGAATAGATATTTGTACATTCATAATCATAGCATCTTTATTTATAATAGCTAAAAGGTAGCAGCAACCCAGGTATCCACTTGTTGATGACTGAATTAAAAAAAAACACATGTACAATGGAATAGTATTCATATTGAAAAAGAAATTCTATCACATGCTAAAACATAGATGTGCCTTAAAACACATTATGCCAACTCAAGTTTTGTGAAAAGGCAAATGCTGTATGCAAATTCCACTTATACAAGGTATAGATGAATCAAACTCATGGAGACATAAAGCACAATAGTAGTTACCAGGTGGTGGGAGGAGGGAAGAACAGGACGTGATGATTTAATGGACACTGCAGAGAGGAGAGAGTTTTGGAGTGGACAGTAGTGATGGCTGCACAATGCGAATGCTTAATGCCACTGAACTGCACACTTTAAAGGTGTTAAAAAGGTAAATGTGTTACCACAATTTGAAAAATAATGCTTACTGGTATAAGACTTATGTTCTCAAATGTTACAATTTTTTAAAATTAAAGCCCCACTCTAACTGGGGAAAAAAAAATAGTTGCTAGAACTTCTGCCAACAAGAATGAACAATCTTGGTGGAGGAGAATGTAGATAATGGAGGAAAGAACACGCCTCCCGCCCCCAGGAATCCTGGGCAATTTGAAAGCTGTGACCCTTTTGTGCTGATGATGAAACAGAGGGCATAAGCGCTGTGAGCAGAATCTCTCCATCTTGGCAGTCAACAAAGGGTCCTAAGTGCCAGAATCATTTGTCCAATGACAAATTTTAATTGAAGCAAACATAGCCAAACTTCTTCTCTTTGGTGGACAGCTACCATGTTCTGTATAGAGGTGCAGCTGGGAGGCTCCCCGCAGTAGAAGAAAATGCTGCCACAGAATCTGCTACTTTGCTGATAACATATCATCATCCTGGTGTCTCCAGAACCAAGTGAAAGGAAAGGATCTCATCATTCATCAGAGTCCAAGTGGACACACACCATCCCACCTGCGGTCTCACCAAAAACTGACCGTGATGTTAAAAACAAAGGAAAATGGTGAAAAAGAACTCATCTGAAATCTACTTCATTACTTCATGGGGATACAAATAGTGTTATCCCATCTTCAGTTACAAGAAGTGAACTCATAGTACTGACATGGTTAAACACCTATGAAGGGAGAGCAAATAGAGAACAAAGAATTTATGGGTACTAAGATATAGGACCCAAAATGAATGTGCATGATTTGAGAATTGGTTTGTTTTGTGAGAGAGGAGAAAACAGTGATAGCATATGGCTCCAAAAGCTACTTTCTATAGAATCTATCCCACCAAATTAGAGACCTAGAGAAAAAGAATCAGATGACATTCTTTGCTTCTTCTTTCAAAATTTGGCCAAGAACAGTGATCACTACTGTCCAACTAGCTGAAGTACTTTAGTCATTAATTCTTTAACAGGTATTGAAGCTCCACCTAACAGAGATGTATCAAAGAGACAAAAAAAAGATATAAATTCAATGAGTGGTAGTTATTACTAAATGACTTTGTAAATCCCTAAGATTTTTGCCTTCCTTTGCCTTTATGGCAATTCCCAGACTAGAGACACTATCATATAATACTACTGTGGGCTTTCCAAATTTAGCAGTACAGACAGTCCTTCACTTCTCCTATTCTTCTTCATATCAGAGCTCCTGGGTGAACCCACTATCAAGACTCTGGTACCCAAGTCAAGCATGTACAAGCAAAGTAAAGAAACAATTCCCTCCAATAAATACTCTTGGCTCAGCGTTACCTCCTAACTCTGGCTCCCAGCTACAGAACGATGCACCATTCTGAGAGGTTTTCTTACAGTTCCCCGCACACTGGAGCAGAGAGCCAAAGCCAAAGCCTTGAACTTTGGAGGGAACGCCTCTGAAGTAGAGATGCAACGTAGGTTACCATCTGTGTTCTCATGTAATGGACAAAGAGTTTATCAGGCACAGAAATACCATTTCCATTCACAGTTTTGTGATCTTATACCTCCAGCTTCGGACATACTTGGACCTAGATAGTTTAATTCCAACATGTCAAATGAAGCCTACTTAGTGTGATGATGGACAGAGGTTCTATTCTTCAGTTCCTCACAAGGATCCAGTCATGTGCCCATTGTTTACCTAAAGCTTCATTTTGCAGTGTCTTCACAAGAGAGAAAGGGAAAACACGTAGGAAGGCTGAGTTAGGAACTGATAGGACTGTCTGCCACATACAATCCAAGCCATTGATAAACTAAACATCTTTTTGGCTTTCTTAGTTATTCTGAAAGCAAGTTATAAATTGCACTAGGTCCTAATAGGGTGATCCAAGGTTATCAAATAGTCTCTAGAGAAAATATTTTCCATAAAAAAAAAAAAATCCTAGTTCTCTTAAAGACCAAAAATAATATAAATTACTACTTATATATTTCTGTCTAGGATTCCTGCATGGCAAGTCTATACTGGGAGGGGTTGCTTCCTAACAACTGGATCAATGCCAAGCAGAGAATTAGTCCACCCATTTTTAGCTTTCAAATTAATCAACATTTCTTTTATTTATATCAACCTGTATGGCTCATCTGGGGACAGTGAGTCAGGAGGCAACCTTAAAAACAGGCTAATATGCAGTGTACCACTACACTAAACAATATGAAAACACAACCTTGTGACGAGAACTTACCTCAATTCAGTTAAGACTTAGGTCTAATTTCTGTGTATTTCAAATAATTCAACCTTAGATTTTTTAAATGACAGAATGTATCACTAATCAGCTCTTCATATATTTTAAGGTGAATTATATATGGGGGAGTAGGAAGGTTATACATGCTTTTATGATGTTACTTCATTTTAATTTCATAGCATAAGAGCAGATCTATTCTTGCAAAATTTAGAACATTCATATGTGAACTGAAAACTGCACAACGGTCATTTCAGTTATTTAAAAATAAGAACATTAAAAATTATTTTCAATTTCTTGTGAAAACTTTGACTAAGGCATGTTACACTACTGTTTTCAGTAACAAATTGTAATAAGTCAATAAGCACTTTACTTTTTTACCTTTACATTATTTGCATTATATACTTTCTATGATCATATGATGATGAAGATACCTATAACTGTTTTTCATTATAAGCTTTTTGTTTTCATTATTATTATTATTTAAATAAGGCTAATCAAAATACCCATTCCATAAGCTAACTATAGAAATCATTTTTCCTGTTATTTAAGCATATCAAAAATAAATAAATATAAAACCTAAGTATTGCTAAATACTAAGGGACAGATGAGAGTTTGAAGATCTTTGGATCTCTGTCCAATTCATAAATTGTCACTGAAATTTAAGAGATTTTACAATGTTATGGCCATAATTAAGAAAAAATAACACAAGAAAATGGGCATCTATGCTAAGAAGATTTCCTGAACAAAGAATACATTACATTTGACAAGGTCAATAACCCGCCCAATCACATCTTTTTCTCTCATTTGCAGTGGAGGCACAGCCCATTGTTTTGACCCTCGGTGTTGTTCAATCGTCCCCATTTTACCCAAAACATTAAGACATATGGAAAAACTTTCCCAGGATCCAGAGGACTTATGAACCTACTACAACTGATGAGAACTATCCCATGGTGCTCATAAAACACTCTAATTCAGATATTTAAATTCACATTTAAAAATATTTTTCTATCAAGTTGTTTTCCCAAGTGGCCTATCTTGGTTTCATTTTTTAGCTTAAATACATAGACCATTTCTCTACTCAACAGAAAGAAGTGTTGTAAATACAGTCAAGACTTACACAAAATAAAGAGAGCAGGCACAACCACTTGGGAAATTAAATTTACATGTGCATAGACAAACAGTCAAGCTGTATCTGTTCCTGTCACTACTTCTTTAATATAGCTTTTATTAAGAATAATTGTCTTCATTGCTGGCTAGAAAATTGCTGCAGCATTTTTTTTTCATTTTCCTAACACTATAAGGTCAGCACACTTTATAAAGAGTTATTGAGTATATTAGAAAAACAAGCACTATTTTTCATAAATATTTGATAAACATTTACATTATCAATACATTCCAGTATTGCATAACAAATATTTGGACAGGCTTCTAAGAACACAAAAGATGTACAAATTTTGCCTGATCTAATTATAGATGTTATTCAACATCAGTATTTTCACTCCTTGTTGGAAATCGTTTCTGCCTTGTATAATCACAATGCTCTGTCAACTAAAAGCATGGCACATCTAACAATAATTGGTCTGAATAATAGAAATTTAATTGAAAAGCAAATTATTTGGAATTCCAATGAACAGAAATTTTGAAATACTTCTCAGCTCACTCGGTGAGCAAAAGAAAGCAAAGACTAGGGAGAATTTTAATAACTGCAAAGAAAGTGATTTATACATATTTCAAATATAAAGCAAGCAAGCTATGAGATTTCTTATTGTCTTCTAAAATAGACTAAATGATTTCTGTTTCAATAGATCCAGTTTTCAGACAAGAGCTTCTTCTTTTATAGACACTACTCAGGAGTTTATCTTTGATGAGGGAGAAAAAAAAAAAGGAAAACATATTCAGAGAAGACTTCTGTTAGCTAAATCCTAAAGCTAATCTGTTGCATGTGTCGTGTCTATACTAATAAGCAACTTGTAGGAAACAACACTGCAGCTGAGTTTATAAGAACTGGAAACTGTTCCCCTGGGTATGAGATCACAAAGTGACTTTGCTATATTCCCTGTGCAGCCTAGCATCATGGCTCAGGCAGGAATACAACCGTCACACCCCCAGGGCAGCCTCCTGTGCTTAGATAAGAACCCTCTGCTTTATCATTTCCCCTGAAATCTGACGAGCAGCACAGGGAAGCAGATCAACCAGGACAAATAGACCTCTATTCTTTCTGCATATTTCTTTTTAATTGTTTGTGTTCCTCTGCTCCATAGATTGTGAATGATATTGTTGTCTGAGACCATACAACTGGATGAATTCACAAGTTTTTGCACATACACATCACACTTTCACACCCACTATTCCAAGTATGGAGTCCCTGAGTTTGTTATATAAAAATGCTTATACTATTGACCTTTATCTTACAATACTACATGACTACTGTATTTATAAGCACGGAAGAGAAACTTTTAGCATGATTTCAGTTCACCCTAAACCTATTAGGTAATGTCCCATGCAATATCCTACTTTAAAGTACATAACACTAAAAATCACCAAACATAAACAATTACACAAACCAAGAGAAGTAACTTTATGGTTTCTTAATCTACTCAATTACAGGCAAGCCGATTTCTAATGCATTTAAAATCTGCTTTACTGAGCATGCCACAATTTGCAACTACGTATTTCCTTTGACTGGCAAAAAGGGCAAAAGTAACTACATTTTCCCCTTAGATGTACAAAAATAGAATAGTATTCCTCCACACAGCATGAATTTTCCATTTCCAACCATTCTCTGGATGGTTGTAAGAACTTTACCTCCGAAGTCTGATATGTATTTCATTAAAAGGCAGAACTATCACCATTGTCAGCTTAGTAAACACAGCCCCAATCCTAGACATCATTGCCAAATGCAGTGCCCTTTATATAAACTTCCCACCACGAACAGTAAAAGATTCACAATTCCTACAGTTTGGAGTAAAGGCTAACTCCTTCCTGAATTACATACAACAACATGTGAAAACGGGATGATGGTAGACTTAAATGGTTTTGTTTCAGATTCTATAACAGAATAACACATGCTGCAGTACAGTGGTATTGAGCTTTTGTGTTCCCTAATAAGACAGCTCCCAGCTGAGCGTTTCCCATGTTTTACAGTGACATCTATCAGCCAGGCCTGGGGAATCCCAACGTCACTCAGCTTTCTTCAGCACCACTGTCTGAGAACAGCTTCTGTCCACAGAGTGGTGCAATCTTAACAGGTCTCTGGCGCACAAAGTGCGTTGTTAAAATAAGGAAATGGTGGATGAGCAATGTTCTTTCCTGTCATTAAAACCAAATTGTTAGGTATTAATTAAACGCAGAATACAAGCACCACAGATACCAACCAGAAATTTGAATAATTGGCCACCACCATACAAATGTAAAAGGACTTTGCAGAAAGACTGAGCAGGGCCTGGTGCTGAGTTTTGTAAAAATTCAATTAGCCCAACCATCTATTAGACAAATACAGAAAGACCCTAGGAGAAAGCTATTATGCCTGTGAGAATTTGTGATGTGTAATCATGTTAATTTAAGGTTTCAGAAGAAACCCTGCTACGTTGTCGTGATTATACGGTAATCAAGAAATTATACAGATATTTAGAAACTACGAATTATTTTATGAATGGCATAAGCGTCATGTTACCTCAGAAACGTAAACAGATTCATCAGCTAACTTCTCTGACCTGATAATCTGAAAGAGACCTGGAAAGAAGACTTCTCCATCCTAAAATCAGAAAAGGTCCAGGGAACGGATTTCTAAACTTGTATGTAGAAATGCTTTTTCAGGGCCTACAATAGAAGCGCCAAAAATACACATTCAACTGCTCTGATTCACTCAAGTGCCAAAAGGTACTCCAAACCCAAAGCCTAGGAAAACAAAAATCCTTGAGATGATTTCACCAAGAAAAAGAGAGGCCAACTTGATACTTCGGATTACACACATTCACAAGGCACACGCTGCACCTATCTGTTGGACATTAAGTTCTCCAAAAACTCTTCGCATCTACAGAAGCAGCTCAGGGCGCAGTCCTGCCCCGTCAGGCTCTCCAGACACAACCCCCGGCCTTGTCCACTCTCGGGACTCAGAGCGAAGGGAAGGCGTTCAAATCCTGCCGGGTTCACCCTTCCCAGACCCGAGGAAACGCCCCCCCAGGGCACCCACCACCAGCAACCTTCAACCAAAGCCAAGTTCAAGAATGCACACGCCAGAAAGCAGCCGGCCCCAGTTCCTCCCGCGTGCTGGGTGCACGCAATCCCCGGGGATTAAAAAGTTTGCAGCGGCCGCGAGCGAGGACCAAACTTGGGCTTTATCACCAACAGCAACGCCTGGAAGCCGGGAAATTGAAGACGGCGCTGCCTGTGGACTCCACTTCGCGAAACCTCCTGGGAGGAACGCTGAGCGTCTCCAGCCCCGAAACTAAACTCCGCGGACGCCGCTCGTTCCGCCGCGTCCGGAGCCCGGCGCCCAGCTCGCGCCCTCCCCGCCCGGCCGGCGGGCGCGCTCCCTCGGGGCGCGAGGAACTTACCGCACCGCTTGCACAGCACCCGGCTGACCTCCTTCTTGAGGTTCCGGCCCGTCTCGAGAGGGGGGAAAGATGCTCGGAAGGCGGCCGGCGTGCTGCTGTTGGCTTCGGGCTCCATGAAGAAGATGTACCTGCTGTCCTCCTTGAGCCGCCCACAGGAGGGGAACGTGGGGTGGCCCCAGGCGCCCAGGCGCACGGTGAGCAGCGAGTCCTTCTTCAAGCCCCCGGCTTTCACCGCCCACACCTGGTGCACCTTCACCAGATACGGCGACTCGTCCACGGGCGCGCCGGCGCTGGGCGCGGGGCTGCTGGGCCACGAGGGCACGGTCGCGCTGGCGGTGGGCGCCGGGTCCCGAGCGGGCAGCCCCCGCGCTCCCGGACCCGCGGCTAGCGGCTGGCGCTCGCCGCCCCACGCCCCTGCCTCGCCCGCCGCCGCCTTCCAGTCGAGTGCCCCCTGCTGCCGCCGCGGCGGCTGCACCTTCCCCTCGATCACCACCGCGGCGCGCTGAGCCAGCTCCTGCACCGAGCCCACGCTGGGCGGGGACGAGTAGCACACCGAGGCCCCCGCGGGAGCCGCCTCGTCGCCCGCGGCCGCCCCCGGCGGCAGGGCCGCGGTCCACAGCAGCAGCAGCAGCGGCAGCCACGGCGGCGGCGGCGGCGGGCGGGCGGCGGGGCCGGGGCGCGGGGCGCGTCGCCATCTCATGGTGTGAGGTGCGTGCGGGCTCCGGCTGTCGGTGCGGACTGTGCCTCGGTCGCGCCCGCGGCCTCCCTTTTCCTCTCTCCGCCTCCCCCGACACCGCCTCCCCCCAGCCGCCTCCTTTTATTTATTTATTTGGAGGGGGGGTGTGGGAGAGTTGTTTACGGGAGGAAGAGGAGGAGGCAGGGAGGGGAGGTGGGTGGAACCACAGACAAGCGGAGAGGTATAAAGGGGGGAATTTTTTAAGCAAAATAGAAAAGGGGGAAAAGAGCCGCTGCCAACGCCTCGGCGGCTGAGAATGACAGGTCCTCGCGGCGGCGCCGCCGCGCCCGAGCCCTGCTGTCGGGGCTGCTGTCACCGGAGGAGGACGTGGAGGTGGAGGAGCTGCTCAGCGGGTAACCGTCCTTTGTGTGAAGTGCTGCTGCGGCGGCTGCTGAGGCTGCGAGCGGGCGGCGGGGCGAGAGCGCGAAGGAGAGCGCCCCGGAGGCGGGGTTGCGTGCCTGGAAATCGCGGGGTGGCCGCCGCAGCGGCGGCGGCGGCGGCGGCGGCGGCAGCAGCAGCAGCAGCGCCCTGCGCCTCGCCGGCCTGTTTACCTGTGGTGCGAACGCGCCCCGCGCTTCCCTTCCCCATGCTGTTGCCCGAGCCGGCCCGCCAGTTAGTCCGCCGCCGTCTTCCCTTCCCCGCGCACCTCCTCCCCGTCGCCCTGGTTGCTGCAATGGGAGGCCGGGCGGCAAACAGGCTGCAGTCCGAGTGGGCTGCGGAGATGGACTGGGGAGTGAGAGGTGACGCTTCAGTGATTTGGGACCTGTTAGCCGCGCAGGACGCCCGGTCGCGGGGGTTAGCGAGGGGAGGGGGGCCCGCAGGCCGAGGAGGAAGGGGTGGACCCCGGGGAATGCGGGAGAGGCAGGTCCTCCTTTCCGAAAAGTTTTGGGTGAATTGGTGACTTGAGAGTCAAAGGGAGCAACATGTTCGCAGGAGACAGGTAGCAATTAAAACACTTTCTGTCATGTAAGTTGTCCTTTAAATACCCTGACACGGTGACATTTCGAGTATGATGCCTCTTTCACTCCCTTCTTGTGTGACACTTCAGTCTTCATCACTCTTTTTTTTACTGAAATTCCTGGTTCACCAGACTCGACAGCACATGTGGTATTGCTCACATGAGCATCGTTTGAATAAAAGACTTGCTCAATAAAGCCATTTTGTATAATGTTTATGGCACTTTGTCAACTAATCTTTTTACAAAAGATGAATGAAATTATGTAACTGCTGGAATAAAAGATCCCAGACATGAAGAACTGCAGGTTAAGTACTGTTCCATCTGAATATGTCTCCCCCACTCAAACTTCCTGCATCTCCTTTCTGACCCACCAAATTTAAAGAGTAAATTTAAAAACATCCCAGGGATGTTTTTTTTCAAGCAAAGTACCATTCAACAGAAAGAGAACACATTTTTAGCATTTAAGTGCAAATATTTGATCTTGTGCTCTTTTATAGTGAAAAATATATTCAATAACCCAATAAAATTGAAGCTGATGTCCAATGGACAGTAGACCCACATTGTGAGAACTTAAAAGTGTGACTGTGCTCTAATTTCATAATATACTTTAAGACTCTGCAAGTTGCCTCTAGCAGTTTCCTAAAAGAATGTCACTTAAGCTTTATAATTTGTATATAAAAAGTTAAAGATTATAAATCACCACAAGGACACACCCCCACCCATAATATAATTGATATAGTTGGTTAGAAACAATATCTCACTTTCTCAAAGTTCATCTTGGATAGGTCCTTAGGTTCACTATGTGTTTTGGGGTCTGGAGATCACTATGTACGCTGCCCTGATGGCTGCCTCAAGAAATCACCCATATTGCATCTTAGTGTGCAAATCTGGCCTCCTGTCTATGGTCTCTTGAACTCTGGTGCTCCTAGCTATTTAGTAATCAGACATCCAATCCTAGCGGTGTCTTCACTTTTCTTTTAAGCTGAATCACACATTTCTGACTCCACCTAAGTTTTGGAGGGGCAGCTGTAGCCTAGAATACTTCCTCCTTCCTTTCCTGCTTTCAGACATTGTATCACTTATCCACCTCTATATGACAAACCACTCCAAAAGTTAAAGCCTAAAACAAAATTTCTCCCAGGATACTGTAGGCTGGCAATTTGGATCTGGCCCAGCTGAGGGGTTCTTCTCTTGGCTGGGCCCACTGATGGCTGTTTGGGGGCTTGTTAGCCTCACATGGCCTCAACTGAGATCACATCATTTGAACAATGCGGTCACTTTTCCTTCACCAGGCTCAGCCCAGGCTTATTGATGGCAGCTAGATATGTCCCAAGAGAGTGACCAGAAGCACACTAGACCCCGTCAGGCCAAGGCTCCAAACAGGCACCTTGTTTATCACTGCCATTATGATGCCAGCTCAAATTCCAGGAGTGGAGGAGTCAACTCTCTTAAACGTGAGATCTGAAAAGTCTTATTGCCAAGGGGGAGAGATATAGGAAGGGGAAAATGGAAATCATTTCTACAAACAATACATCACAGATCATAAGAATATTTGAGGTCTACCTGCCCCTAAAGCTTCCTATCTCTAACAATAGACACTCAGAGTAAACACTCCCCAGACCATACTCCTTCATTTGTAGTCTACTGTATCCCACCTCCTCACTGTTGATCATATTATTTTATTGAGCTCAAATGTTTCCGTTTTACTCTTGTCTCTCCAACTAGACTGTAAACTTGTTACAAAGCAGAAGCCAAGTACCTTCAGTATCCCCTGTTTTAAGCCAGTTTATGCCCATATTAATTAATCAATAAATGTCAACTGAATAACCATGATTTGGTAATGCAGGTAAACCACATGCTACCTCAATACTGCCCAACACTAACCTGCAGTGATAGAATTTCAGGTAATTAAAACAATAATAAAAATGTAAAGCACTGACAGTCATTTAATGCATGCATACTCCTGAGAGTACTTTAAAAAGCATTTCATCTATGATTAAATATAAGCTGCTTCTTATGTTTATATTTTAAATGCTTTTTTTTTATGTTTTTCAAATACCTTTACCTTGCTCCCACGTTTTTCTCCTATACTTCTCAGCTAAGTGGCATTAAGGCGTGATTTCGGCTATTTTCTGTGCAAAGATAGGCCTTATTAGAACTCTTCAATACTAAAAATTGTTTACACACGTATTTCATTTCAGTTCTTGTATTGGAGTCCTGATTTTTGAGACTCTCCCCACATAGAGGGCTGTTACTTTTTGCCCTTTTGAAAGAAAAGGGAACAGCATTAAAAATAGTTACAAACAGTTGTTCAGAGTGGTAAAATTCTGTTTGGAATAGTAGGGCTATTTAATTTGTCTGCATCATTGTTTTGAAAAGACAAAAAAGAAAATAAGCTTGGTCTTGTCAATATCCTTAAGCTAGAATTCTTAAACTTGAGTGTGCATCAGACTCTGTTGTGCATCAGAATGCACACATTGCTAGTTCATAATTTCTGATCAGTAGGTCTGGGATGGGGCGCTCAAGAATTTGCCTTTCTAACAAATTTCCAGGTGATATTGATATCTCTGGTGGTACAGAGACTACCCTTTGAAAACCACTGGCAAAACCTTTATATTTATAATATCCCCAGCATAGTAACACTGTAAACATGTAGAAACAAACTTAGGTATTGTATTCAAATAGTCACAGACCCCTACTTCAGGAATTCTCCCCTGTCCAACTTTTGAAAAGAAGAGCAGGTTACTTCCTTGGCCGATGCTATTTAGCAGACTTATTGTGACTAGTTAAGGAGGATGACCACCCTATTGACAGTGTGTGCTTCCTTGAGGACCTCATGTGTCTCAGTATTCAGATGGAACCAAAAGGAAAAGAAGGGATCAGAGCAGTTGTCACTATGTACCTGAGAATATTTTATCTGCTCAACCAATGTTGGAAGGGGTCATCAAGAGAAAGTGACCACTGGTTGACCATGATGCTGGTCCTAGACAATCAGAGTCTCCTTACCCCTTCTCCTATTCTTGGAATGTTCCTTCCACCCACCCTTCCCACACTGAAACCCTTGAAGGACACAGCCCAGATATAATCATATGTTGTTGAGTCATGTGAAGGAAATAAACCCAGTTAAAGCTTCTACATAAACTTTTGATATTTTCATGGCAAGGTGCAGAAACCAACTGGTCTTTTGAAAGTCCAAGACAAGTCTCATAAGTTCTCATGTCTATTAAAAATTTCCACCGACCAATCTGGAATAGTCTCTTCTTTGGTTCCTCTGTGTCCTCAACGTACAAGAGACCATTTTCAGATTTTACTCCAGAAACTCTCAAGGCTGCGAACAAACAAGTCAGGAGAGAACAGACAACATTATGCTGGTAAATGTGGAGTGCTATCTTTACCACTTTAGAAAATCTAAAGAGGAAATCCATAGTGCAGAGGCAGCCTGAAAAGGATTTCCCACCCCAGCACTTTATACCTGATTAAGTGCTTCTATATGGTGGCTATTGAAGGGGCAATAGGAAATCCAGAGACACTGCTATCTACTTTATCATCATTAACCAGTAACACACAGGAAATGCATACTTCCAACCATAAATCATGAAACAACAATACTCAGGTCCTGGAATCCTGAATCTGCAGTCATCCAAAGAAACCTTACTTGCTTTTAGCAACCTGTCCTGGAGCAGACCCAGGATCCAGAACAATTTAGACACTGTAAACTAACAATAAGCTGGATTTGAGAGAAGAGCAAGTCAAAAGAACTGGTGAATTATGGACCCATAATCGCCCAGGAGAAGCAATGTGGCAAAATGTCTCTGCTAAACAGTAGCTAGAGAGTTAAGGGGACTTTATTAAATACAAGCCACATTATGAGTCTTCAAGAAGTGGGCAGAGTACGTTGAATCAGACACTAGGGCCCTGATCACTTTCATCCCCTCGTCCATTAATCCATCATTCATTCCTTTTCCCTTCCCTCCTTCTATCCATCTATCCATTTCTTTAATTATATAATATAAAGGGAAATATTATGTAGCATAAGGGGTAAATATAACATCTCTGCCCTGAAAAAACTCCAAACCTAGTGCCATTAATTTATATATTTCGTATGATATGAAATCCTGTAGATTTCACATATTTTAACCCAGCTGGGAAGGAGAAAAAAGAATGAAATCAAGAGGACTTTCTGATTGCTTTTTTATAATTCAAAACATCTTAGCACTTTGTAGCAAGTATGGAAAGTCAAAAAGTCTCATATTTCAAAGCACAACAAAATTCACATGATACAGAGGAGAGGGGAAGGAACCAGAGAAGGAAGTACCAATAAGGTGGAGGTGATGGGAACTAGAGCTCTAGGGCCAGGTGTGGTGTGATGTGCACAAAGATTGAGGTGCAAATTCAATATCCTGAAAATCATATGGCAATATAAACAAACAAAACAATACCATAATATTTACAAAATGAAACAGTCATTTAAGTTTACTTAATCAGACAAGCAAGATAAGAACATTTACATCCATGAGATTGGACTGTTACACTAGGTAATATATGTAAAGTTTAGAGACATACTTGCCCTAGGATCATATTCTAATTCTGCTATTTTTTTTAAATTAGCCCTTTCTTTATTTCACAGGATACTTACAAGGATTAAAATAGTGCAATATATATGAAACTCCTTAGAAACTCCAGTGTGATAGAACATACAAAATAAATGACATTTGTTCTCAAGCTCTTCTAACTAGTAAATAAGGAACCACATTCTGGAAATTGCCATAAAGCTGCTCATATGTCTATTCAATGCCTTTATTGTTGGAAGCTCACTAGGTCTCAAGAATGCTAATTCCATATTAGACATACCAGACTATTTTAAAGAGTTTTTCTAGAACAGGCTTTAAGATACTTATGAGAGACCTGGTCATAAAATTCCAATGGTGGTTTCCTATTGGGTACCAGTGTAATATCACAGTTTGTTTAGTCTGAATCAGCCATGATGGCTGGGCTGGGGCTTGCAATCCTCTCTCCTCTTCATCCCTCCAGTTTGTTTGCAGGAGTTAATGATGTTTGGGGGTGTGGGGGATGGATTTTGTTGGTGTTGCTGTAGGTGTTTTGGTTGAAGGAGAAAGGAGGGCCTGGGAAAGAAACAGATGGGAGGAGGATTGAAGATGGATGGCCTGGAATGTGTTGTCCAGGCTAACTGAGAACAAGAGCTCATCTTTAATGCGACAGAGACCACAGGCAAAAGCTGAAGTGATCATCTTGATGAAGAATATTGAAAAATGTAGAGGCAATTACCATGCATGTTGATTTAAAACTCAGGTGGAAAAGTAAAAAGCAATGTGAAGAAGAATCCCGCTTTCAATTTCTGGGAGAAAATAGATGTACCCTGAAGAAAGTAAGGGGGAGCAAGAGAGCAGAGAGGATGGCATTGAACTTGTCAGAGAAGTGGGGAAACTAGGTTCTCATAGACTTTTCTCTTAAGAACGAAGAGAGAAGAGCAGATTTAGTTCTCACAAATGTAGGCACATGGGCACCGCCCCCCCCAGCCCCCGCCCCTGCCCATGGGAACCGCCAGCCAGTCCATGGCAGACTTTGAAAGAACTGGTGAGAGAAGGTACAGCAAACTAAGAGCCAGTAATCATACCCATGAAACTAATGAGCCAGGTGATGTAGGTATTAATGTTACTATGGCCTCCTTTATACTCTCCTTGAGATGATGACTATTAATGTTATCATTCATATTAATATTGATTCTATAAAAATATTCAAGTAGAAAAGGAATCATTATTTTCATCATTTTACAGAATCTTGAGGCCAGTTATTGATAAAATACTTGTCACTTTTCCTTGAGCACAAGTTTCCTTTTTAAGCATTGTTAGTAGTGAAGCACTGTCAATAGATAACATACAAATCATTCACAAAAATTCACTACCTCAGATCCTTAATACATTACATATTCTCCCTCAAAAATTGATTTGAAAATTCTATTGTACTTTGATATTTAGGAGTAATTAATATTAATTTATTTCTAGGAATTCTTTATAGTTATTTTTAAATATGCCAAAAATTTGAATTATAAGGGGTTTGAAGTGTGTTTGGAGTTACATCCTTCTTAGTGGTAAAAGTAAATGACCCTTTTGCTTTCTTTCCAATTGCTCCTAAAGGATTCAGTGAATGTTCTTAAAATTTCCCAAGGGATTTTTCTTAGGGATGAATGCAACCCAGGAAGAAACTTTTGAAAAACTTGTGAGACAAGAAATGTTCACATTAGTGGTAGAATGCTTTTTCTAACCTTTTACAGTTATATACACCCTTGTTGAGTTGAGGGAGGGAGGGAGAGAATGGGGAGAGGGAAGGAGAGAAGGAGGGAGGAAGGAAGAAAGGAAGGAAGGAAAGGAGGAGGGCAGGGAGTAAGGGAAGATTATGAACCATGAGACTCAGAAAGACATAATTCTTACACTCAGTTTTCAACAATTTGACAATTTTCTGATTGTTTCATCATGGAAGCTTTTCTACCTCATCCTATCCTGAAAGGGTTTAGGATATAGACAATGACCCCCTCAACCACACGGAGAGAAAACAAATAGATGCTTAGAGCTCAGGTGGAATTTCAGTACATCTACTTGGCACTTCTCTTTATATGAGAATAGAATGCCTCTAATTTTTTCAGTTTTATTTTTCTTTTGTTTTGCAGAATGTTCTGCCTTAGAACACTTCACACACTCTGATAGGAGGACACATTACACTCCTTAACATAAATATAACTATGAAAACCATAATTACTTCACGCCAATTTCTGTTTTGCAGTGTAAGTCTCTGTATGGAAGAAAACTTGCTAGGTTGGTAGCAGGCAGGAGACGCTGATGAGTAGAAGCCTGAAACACAAGGACATGAAATAAGAGAGATCAAAACAAGAGAAGTCATTAACTTCCTGCCCTACTGGTAGATTTCACCTCCATTTTCACTGTATCTACTCAAGAAAGAGTAGTATAAATATTTTGTTAACTAACCCCCTCCAACTCCATGTACTGTGTTAAAACATCATAAACTTTCCATTAGGTTACCTTTGAATCACATGGAAACACATCAGATGTCAAACCAGGAAAGAATCTTAGGTATCAAGTTCAAAGTTCTTTATTTTATGTGATAAAAAGTTTCAGAGAAGTCAACTGCCTTCCCTAGGATCAGGGAGCTGATTATTTTCAGAAGTTGATTTAGAACTCAGGTGTCTGCTCTCCCAATTCATGCTTTGCCCATGACATGCAAGGGCCCAGACCTTAATCCAGGGCATTTTATGCTCTTTTAATGTTGTAAAATGGCACACTAATGTATTCAACTTATTAGACTATTCAACCTTATCTTCTAGCCCCAAAGCTTGCAGAGTAGTGGATAACTACACATCCTTCTCTAATGTCAGCTCTTCTTCCAGCTTCCTAACTTGATGTTGGATTCGGTGGCCAGTCAAATAATCCTTCTAGAGATCAACCCATTGTAGCAACCATTTTCCCCTTCTTTGCCCAGGTGTCCTATGCTCAGTTCTTCAGACAAGCACATTAAACCAGCCACCTTTTGAGGAATGTTCCTAAACTCACCTGACATCTAATATATGGATCACCTATCCCCACAATGAAATTGATGTCCAACCTGGGAATTCCCTGAGACTACCTCTTTCCTAAGACTTATTTCTTTGCTTTCCTGGCTGACTTACCAATTGTTGGTTCTCAAACTCACTCTCTAAAACAGAAAGTAAAAAAAGAACAAAGAAAGAGACAGATCACTCCAGACTGGTATTTGGCAGTTTTAACAACAAAGGGGAACTCATCTGTGAGGCTTTGACTTGGCATCTGAATGATACACTACCTTCCATAAACTCAAAAGTCTAAATAGAGACCTTAACTGGCTTCAACCAAATATACTCTGCAGATAGTCTCAACAATATGTAGCTGTATCAAGGCTGTGTCCTCAAAGGGCTTCTATGTGGGAAATGGGAGAGGAACATAATTCCAAGGATAAGGGCAGAGATGAGGAGCCTTCAGTAGCCTGGGGTCTAGCTCTCAAGTCAATCTCCGGTCACACCCTCTTGATTATCTCCTCCAACTATTAGAAAGCTAGCCTTGTGGATCAACTACCTGCAGTTATTTCTGTAGGAAAAAGTATTGTTTATACAAAAGTCTAGAAAAAACAAATATTGGTGAGGATGTGGAGAAAAGGAAACACTTTTACACTGCTGGTGGGAGTGCAAACTGGTGCAACCTCTATAGAAAACACTGTGGAAATTCCTCAGAAACTTAAAAATGGAAATCCCATGTGATCCCACCATCACACTCCTAGGTATTTGCCCAAAGGATAAAAAAAACATTCATTTGCAGAGACCTATTTACTCCCATGTTTACTGCAGCCCTATTCACAATAGCTAAGAACTGGAAACTGCCTAAGTGCCCAACATCAGATGAATGGATCAAGAAGATGTGGTACATATATAAAGCTCTTAGAAGAGATGAAACCCATCATTTGAATCAACATGGATGGAACTGGAGGGGATTATGCTAAGTGAAATAAGTCAAAAGAAGAAAGATAGATACCAGATGACCTTACTCATAGGTGGAATATGAATAGACAAAAAAAAAAAAAAAAAAAAAAAAAAAAAAAAAAAAAAAAAAAAAAAAAAAAAAAAAGGAACAGAAGAAACAAAACCAACCCTTGGACACTTGGAATAGAAACAGAACCGGAGGTTATCTTTAGGTAATGGGATGGGAGGAGGGGGCACGTGGAGGGCAAGAGGTGGTAGACGCCACTGGACAATGGTGAAGAACATCTAGTGATTTGGTGGAGGGAAAGGTGTGCTGAAATATATCTGACAAATGGGGAATTTGTATATATGGGGAACTGATACATATGAGTTTATTTAGAGTTGTAGAGAAAGATACTATAATAAAAAAATGGGGAAAAAGTGTTGTGTCCAGAGGTCTACACAATGAATATGAAACACAAGAGATACACTGAATAGTTTACAAATAAACAGAAAAAATTCAAAAGGAAATGCTCCTTATAAAGATCAATCATTTCAAATGAAGTTACTAACATATGTCTCATAGAAATATCTTTAGAACTTCCCATTTTATACAAAGCAGCAAACTTTCCCTTGAAATTAATTCTTGGTCCAATGAAGAATAAAGTATTTTTTTCACTTTTTCCTTCATGATCTGATAAATTAATCAAGTCTGTATTTATCTGTTCTTAGCATCTTTATAAACTACTTTTGATGATATCCAAGACCCTTTATGACTAATATCTAGACCTCCTTAACTCTAAACACTGTCCAGCATTTTCTGCTCTTACACTTTATTTTGGTTTCAGTATCTACTATTCTATTTCCCACCTCAGGGTATTTGTACATTCTATTTCCTCTCCATGAATTGCTTTGCCCCCATCTTTTGCCTGGTAGACACGTACCCACCTTTCAACCTCAGCTCAAGAGTCTTCCCTGGTTCAACCAAGCTGAGTCAGTCATTCCTTTTTAATGTAGCATTGCTGTGTCTCACATATCTCTCTATTATGGACCTTATAACACTGTATTGCATTGTCTTCCTCATTTGCAAAATTATATGAGCTACTCAAATTCAAGGATAATGTTTTATTTCATTATTAAATATTCTTTTAGTCCACAGATGGAAGTAAATTGGCCTCTTACATTATACTAAGTGATTTATATACTCTCATTAAACTCTTAAAATCAAATAGGAAATACACTGTAATTCCTATTTTACAGATGAGGAAACCTAACCTTAGGTTAAATTGCATCTGCAGGACACATACTGATAAGAATCAGAGCTGAGATTCAAGCTCAGGCCTGGCTGTCTCCGAAGATAGTATTCTTTCCGACTTTGCTCTTAAATGAATCAATGTGCCTATTCCTCTTGCATATTCTACCCTGTGCTGCCAGTATTTGTTTTCTAGGGCTGCTATAACAAATACAACAAAGTCGGTGGATGAAAACAACAGAAACAGTATTCCATATTTCCAGATACCAGAAATCTGAAATCAACGTGTCTGCAGGACAGCACACCTTCCATAGGGTCTAGGAACAATCTGTTCCTTTCTACCAGCTTCTAGTTGCTGGCGGTCAGCATTCACGTGACACCACCTCACTCAGATCTCTGCCTCTGTTTTCACATGGCCTTTTCTTTTCTGTCTCCCCAGTGTGTGTCTTACATTAAGACACTTGTTAGATTTAGAACCCATTCAGAGAACCCAGGCTGATCTCATTCTAATGTTCAATTATATCTGCAAAGATCCTTTATGCAAATAAGATCACATTCACAGGTTTCTGGAGGTGGACCTGTTTGCGGGGGCGGGGGGAGGCACTATGCAACCTACTATATTTCCATCCTCTCTTGTCTTGTTGTTTGGGAGAAAAACCTTGACTTTTAAATAAATGGACAGAGATCCTAATTCTAGCTCTGCCTCCTACGGGCTGTGTGACCTTTACAGCAAACTATGAGCCTTCCCTTCATCTTTAAAATGTAAATATTATTTCTTTTCTAGACTGACTTGTGGATTAAACGAAGGAAAGAAATGCCTTCTCGTTCTCTCTCCACCTTTATAAATAGCCCCTCTCAAGGACCAAATCGCAAACTGAGTTACACATACTAGACTTTATTAAAAGTCACTGTAAAAAGTTCAGTTTTAAACATGGCCATTGCTTGAACTTTGCACTTTTTTTGCTCTTAGTCAGGTTTCTGTCTTTAATTTCCTTGGCTCTGGTTCTGATCTTACCAGGTAAAAGTCACATGGCTACATAGTTAAGATATGAGTTTTAAAGTATTATTGCTTTTTTCTGAAGTAAAAACAACAAATATTTAAGGGATATGTATTATATACTAATTTATGAGTCTTAAAACATGTTCATTTATAAATATACATAGTATTTTTCCAAAATAGCATTAACCAACTTAGTCACCAAATTCATTCACCATATTTAATACTGGACTGCTTTTGACCTTTCCTAAAACTGGAAATTATCCTCAAAGAATGAAAGCTTCTACTCTTGAGGACATTCAAAAGAATGTGATAAGCAGCATAATTGGGTAGAAAAAACAATGAAAATCAATGAAAAACAATGAAAAATTTGTTTCAAAAGTCAATATGTTGTTACCAGCTGTATTACCAGTGGAAGGTCAGATAATCTCACTGAATCCTTTTTTTTTTTTTTTCTTATACAAAATGATTAGGAAGGTATCTGCCTTGTTAACCTACAGAGTTGTTGTTTAATACATGTTCCACATATAATGAAGTGCACAAACCCTGACTGGGCTTGAAATACAACGTTGAATAAGAAGAACTCATCGCTTCCTATTGGACGAAATCAAAATATTATGTCTGTGAAAGCATTTAAGAACTTTTTTAAATGACATGTGTTACTGGTCTCCCATCCTCCCAGTAATGATGGCTACACTGAAATCGTGGGTTAAGACAGAACTGCCCAGCCTAAAGGAGGAAATTTCTAAAAGTTAATAAGGGCTAAGCCTCCTAATTCATTACAACAGCTTTCAAGCTTTTCTTTGAGTTCCACAATCCACTCCCCTATCTGTCCCCTGTGCAACTCCTTAAAAACTCATCCCAGTTTGTGAGGGTCTATCTGCAAGAAAGTCTGAAGATTCTGCTCCTTTGCCAGGCTTCAGAATATCTGGTGATCTGATGGCCCTTGAAGCAAGCAGTGCTGGCATGTAGAACCACCCTCGTCTGGGTCAGAAGACAGCCTTGTCTATTGCTTATTACCAACATGCCCCCTGTATCTCCCAGCATTAACACTAATACGCAGATCACAAAACCTCATAAAGCAATTACAGGAAAGGTAAAGAGCTCTAACTATAATCTTTCCATTAGCACAAACACAAAATATAAAACATGTTAAGATAGACAGGCTGCTAGATGTTAGACAGTGGGACAAACTCAAATAAGACACTACTCTGGAGTTCTGAAATGAGAGAGGAATGCAGAGCAAACAATGAGCAAGTTTGGAGACATACTCTGGTAACCTTAACCATATTTACCTCATTTTAGGGTCTCCTCAGTTTCATGAAAATATGAAACATAGTCCACAAATCATGAGCAGATTTGCTAGGTGCACAGATAACTACACTGCCAGCCTCCCTGGTAGTTAGATGTAGCCTGTGCCTGAACTTCCTGACAATAGAATGTCAGCAGAAGCTGTATGCGTCACCTCCAGTTCTGGCCCATGGGCCTCCCTCTGGCTGTCTGACAGACAGATTAAACTCTGAACACTTTGCACTGAAGAAAGTAGAGCCTCCATCAGTCTGACTGAATTATCCAATGGAAAGGATCACTGACTCATCTTTTTACCTATCCAGTATCATCTCAGGAACAAGAAAGAAACTTCTGCTCCATTTGAGACTTCATTACTTTCATTACATTTGGGGAGTTAAGTTTTTCTAACTAATAGACCCCAACAGCAATTCCTTAAAATTAGAGAGAGTGCCTGTGTTTTGAAAATATTTTGAGTCATGCTTGGTTGTCACTGAAGGTCTTGGGAAGAAATAGTGTGATTATGAGTTTGAGCTTTGTCATCAGAGAGACCTGAGTCTGAGTCCACATTCATCACTATCTAGATACATATTGTTGATCAAATTTCTCTAGCTTCAGTTTTAAAAAATACATATACATACTATTGGAATATTAATAGAGTTTATTCTATCATATTGTTCTTTAATGCAGTGCCTGGCACATAATGTGTGTTCAAGGAAATTTAGCTAGCATAATTGAATATATAACCTCATAGGTTATTTGAAAAAATGAACTGTCAACAGTCAGATTGTCATTCTGTTTTTTCGTCCAGAAAAGGGTGGGATTGTACTTTCCATTCCTTGGAGTGATATGTACTCATATGATTTATTTTGAACAATGAAATGTGAATGGAAACGACATGTCATTTCCACTTTGAGGTTTTAAAAGTGAGCCTGCATTTTAAATGATTTACAGAAACAGAACCAAAAATAAAACATAAAATGTATTTGGAACTATAATAAAGCCCTGAATAGCAAAAGCAATCCTAGGAAAAAAGAAGAAAATATAGATATTAAGCTCACTAACTTCAAACTATACTACAAAACAATAGTAATCAAATCAGTATGTTATCAGAAAAAAATAGACACATATCAGAGTAACAGATTTGAGAGCTTGGAAATAAACCCACATATATGTGGACAACTCATTTAAAACAAAGGAGTCTAAGACCATACATTGGAAGAAGGACAGTTTCTTCAACAAATGGTGCTGGGAAAACTGGACAGCCATATGCAAAAGGTTGAAACTAGATCACTATCTAATGTCATATACAAAAGTTAATTTAAAATGGATTAAAGATTTGAATGCAAGGCTGATAGCATACAATACATAAAAGAAAACATAGGAAATACTACAGGACATTGACCTAAGAGGTATATTTGAGAACTCAACTCCAATGTCAAGGGAAATAAAATCCAAAATAAACAAATTGAACTATAATAACTAAAACACTTCTGTGTAGTGAAAGATGCTTTCATCAAAACAAAGAAACATCCTATTGAATAGGATATTTCTACATCATACATCTGACAAAAAGTTAAAATATCCAAAATATATAAATAACTCACAAAATTCAACAACAAAAAATCCAATTTAAAAATGGACAGAAAATCTAAATAAACACTTCTCCAAAGAAGACATACTGATGGGTAACAGACCCGTTAAAAGATGTTCCACTCCTCTTATTATGAGAGAAATGTAAATCAAAACAAGAGTGTGATATGACTTCAAACCTATTATGACTACTGTCCCCAAGGCTGGAAACAACAAGTGTTGGAGAGGGTGTGGCGAAAAGGAAATCTTACACACTATAGTTGGAGTGTGAAATCATGCAACCAATTGGGAAAGCAGTATGAAGATTCCTCAAGCAACTGAGAATGAAAATTTCATATGACCCCATTAGTCTACTTCTAGTTATTTACTCTAAAATACAGCACCATTCATTGAAAGAGATCTAGCAGCCCCATGTTCATAATGGGTTTATTTACAATATCCAAGAATGGAAAAACCACAACTGTCCATCTATAGATGATGTGGCATTATACACAATGGAATACTACACTGCTGTCAAAAGGATGAAATTGTGACAACATGAATAGATCTAGAGGGAATTATGCTTACTGAGATATGCCACAGGAGAATTACAGACATATGATTTCACTCATATGTTGTATATAGAGAAACCAAACAATTTAACTAAATCAAACAGAAATAGACTTAGTCAAATGAATCATGTTAGTGGTTACAATAAGGAATGGGGACAGAGGGCAGACAAAATAGGTAAAAGGTATCAATTATATACATGGTGAAGGACTGGTGGTGGTAAACTTAATGTAGTATTTACAGACGATGATTTACAATGATGCACAGTTTAAACTGTTATGATGCAATGTTCCTTCAATAAAATTAATTTTAGAATTTTTAATAAAAGTTCTCTCTCTTTTCTGCCACACCAATGGCAGTGATTCAGCTAATAGCTGCTTTATTAATCTAAATCCTAGAATATGGAAAATACAATCAACCCATGCCATAGATGCAATATGCCAAAGAAATTAACCCTTATTGCTTTAAGCAACTAGAGATTTGGGAGTTTACTCATTACTAGCCCCTTCTATCTTTCTTAAGAATAAATGAATTAGTAAGGAATTTTTTAAAATAGTCTCATTATTTTATGGAAACCTCCAATAGTTGACAATTATTGAGTTCTCACCATATTCCAAGAAATGAGATATGTTTTACATGTGTTAACTCACCCATTTCCACAATAACCCAATGAGACACCTGCAGTATTCTCACCCCCAATTAGTAGGGACATAAAAGTTAACAACTTGCTCAAGATTACATAGCCAGTGTACAGAAGCCAATTTTAAACCAGCCCTGTGCTCTTCACTTTGTGCCCATAACTTCCTATCATGGATACTGTGGTGCTCCTCTCAGGTCCCTGCTTCAGGACCGAGTCTCACATTTCATCAGGTGTCAAAAGCATTGACTACTTTTACAAGCTGGCTCAGGACATTTGGCAATTGGCCTCAAATAGAGAAAGCTGCCCATCTAGTCAGGCAGACACAACTGCATCTGCATTACAGATAACTTCACCCTACACCCTTCTGACTTTTCTTACTCCCATTATTCCCCAAAGCATTCTCAATAAACCTTCTTCATGTGAATTTCAATCTCAGAGTCTGTTTCCCAGGGAACCAGAACAATGAAACCTCCCTACACATTCTTACGTGTGTACTGAAACATGCACAGAATGCATGGTAACTTGATGCCCAATTAATTGTCAATGATGTCATAGACATCAAGGAAATGAGTTCGAGGAAAACAAAAATGCCAGGCTTTCTGAAGAGGGTTCAGAATGATGAACCCTCTCATAAGTTAATGGAGATAGAGAATCCTCTACTTTAACAGAATTTAGTTTACTTCATTCCTCATAAATGTCACCTATAGTCATTTATATTCTGAAAAAGTCAAAAAAGAACCACATGTTTTGTGTAACAAATGATAGTTGATCTTTATTATGACATTTATTCATAGTTGTAAGTAGAAATGGGAGATTGTCTCGAGGTTATATAACTCCTGAGCTAGTACTCTTCATCACTTTCATGAAGACAGATGTCTCAGGAAACTAAAAGGCATGCATCTTTATTGTATAAAATATTACATATCTCAGTGTTTTAGTTATATATAAGATATACTTGAAAACTTATGTCTTAAATTTATTTTGACTTCTAAGAAATGATAAGTAGAATTTAAAATGTAATTCATAACCCATCTCTTCGTTCTTGTATATATTAGCTTACTCAATACCTAATTCTAGTAAAATTTAAATTGAGTAAGAATTACTTCTGATTTATTTCATTTACCATAATTGAGTATCACAATTTAAGATCTATCCTAATATAAATTATCTGCATTGCCTCAAAGAAATAATGCACATAATTAACTAGAAATAATTATTTCACAGAAGTAGTAATAAAACAGGTTTAATTATATATTATTCAAAAGGGTCTAAACAGATCTGTCATTTAAGAGAAACATGATGTACTTTATCTTGGTATATGCATATCTTATGCACTTTATATGCTGCTTACATATCATCACTATATATTGATGTAGATTAATGACTAATGTTACATGGAGTTAGGAGAAATTAGATTATTCTACTTTCCTCTTTCTAGATTGTTTTTGACTGCTAGGGTGGCAATAACAAATACCATGTTCTGGGTGACTTAAACAAAATAAATTTATTTCTCACAGTCCTGGGGGATAGAAGTCTCAGGTCAAGTGTCAATATGGTGAGTTCTGGTGAGGACCCTGTTCTTCATATGCATATAGCCATCTTCTCCTTGGAGCCTTACAAGGTGGAGGTCAGGATAGGGAGAGAATGAGAAAAACAGGTACATGGGGGGTGGGAGAGGGAGAAAGAGAACCTTTTTGTGTCTCTTCTAAAAAGGCCATAATCCCATCATAAGGGTTCCATTCTCATAACCTAATAACCTCCTCAAAACCCCCATCTCCAAATGCTATCACATTCGTATTAGGGTTTCAACATAAAAATTTAGGGGACACAAATATTCACTCCTTAGAAGCTATTTTATCTTATTCTTCACTCAAGGAAATTTGAATTCAATAATGAAAACTTAAAATTGGATAACTAATATTGTCCATAGAATTTTTAAAAACCTTAAACAAATGAGGCTCTTACATTTAAAAAAAACAGGTAGCGAAGTCTTTTGGTACCATTATTTCAAATCATAAATAAGAATTATATTTCTTAATGAGTGCTTTAATTTTGTTGACTATACATTGAATTATGTTAATAGTTCACTAGGGACATATTTTTGCATTCATGTAATTATCCACTGAACAGTTGCTCTGTTTTCACAGAATTACATATAGGAATAGAAAATATGCACCCTGTAAAATGAGAATAAAATTTGAGACTAACCTGGAGTAGGAAACAAGAAAATAATTGTCAGAAAGAGTGGAAATATTAGATTATAGAGTATTTTCAGATAAATGTAATCTTTGATAATATTGTAATTGCCTGAGACAATACAAACTAATCTAAGACCTACCATAATAGTGGTTCTTATGAGATTTGTTTTAATTTCTAGGAAAGAAATATTTTAAATTACCATATCAATTATTTGCAGATAGTTTTCTTCAGTTTAAAGGTGTTCAAAAACAAGTTATTTACTGAAATAATTTAAAAATTTTTCCCCCTAGCAATCTTATTTTATGTATTAATGAGAACATATTAAAGCAAACTTTGCTATGTGATTCACTCATAGGTGCTATGCTTTCCACTTAGCTAAGCCACAGTTCTGTGCATTTTGTGATAAAAACTGCTAGACTTCCCGCATCTTGATTATCTGAAAGATGCAAATTATGCTTTTTTATTCAGTTAGAATGCCTATCGAAATTAATTTTGTCATTAAAAATAACTAAACATCAATACACAAATATTTAATTTGAAATAAGATTTTAGGATCACCTCTGTGATGTAAAGCTCAAAGACCTGGGTTTGAGACCCAGAGCTGAGGAAGGAAAAAGCGAAACTAAATAAACTAAAAACTGAAATTAAAGTAAGGTTTTAAAAGATTGTCTAAATATAATGTATTTTCTTTATTACAAATTGCATCTTATAAATAATTACTTGCTCCAATCCTGGCTTTGTCAAAGACAGTAGTTCAAATGTAGTATGAACTACTAAGAGAAAGAAGCATCTCAAAACTTGTCCGCTGCTTTTGTGTCCTAGTGAAGTAGTAGTTTGGTCTGCAGACTTTCACTGGCACAGTTCATGTTCATCCCAAGGATCTGGATTCACGTCCTGGGGTCAGGGTGAACAACCAAGATGAGTAATAAAGTGCTTCTTCCTCCTCTCTCTTTCTGCCTGCTTATTTGCCTTCATTCCTGCCTGTATCTTTCCTTTAAAAAATACTACTTTTCCATGGCTCTCAACCAGACATGTTTACTGACAACAAATCCTGAGAGAATAAACTGAAGAATGAATAATAATCACGAAAGTATAAAAAGTATTTTTAATAAGAGCCCATATTAAACAGAAAAATGTTGTCTGTGTTCAAAATGAGTTGCAAATTGTTTCTTAATAATTAGCAGTATTAAACATCATTTAAAATGTTTCAAATACTTATAAGTTCTTACTTATAAGTATATATCTTACTACAGATAAGTTATTTTGAATAGTTATTAAAGAAATACTATAGCATGTTGATTCAGAATATGAACTCTGGAGCCAGATTATCTCAGTTCAAATCTTGACTTCATTACTTCTAGATATGAGCCCATGGGCCATTTACCTAACTCTGTAAGATACAAGTTCTTCATCTATTAAGTTAAAATGATCATAATTATACCCACAGGATTGTAATACCAATTAAATGTATTAATATGCATAAAGCAAGTGGAAAAGTGCTTAGTACATGGCAATTACTCAGAAAGCATCATACCATGTGTTGTCAGTTAATTTTTCCATGCTGAAGTTGACGTATAAATTCCCCAAATTATATGTCCTAGTTTAGACACTCATGTAATCTATTGTGTAAATATGTGTAATGTTTTTTAAAGCATTCCACCATTGAAAAATGTGTATATAAGATTTGGACATATAAAAGGATGATGTTTTTTAAAAAGATTGGTATTGTAAAGAATTGTGACCTACTTACTTTTGGTCTGTGAATAGCCAACCTTTCCTCTCTAAAGTTTAGAACATAAAAAATACCACACTGAGTAGCACCCATGGCCTCTACAGCCCATCATTCTCTCTTTGACAATGGTACCTAGAAGAAGGCGTCAGGGAAAATGTGACTGTCCCCCATTTAACCAAACTAAAGCATTCAAGGATGTATACCAACAACTGTATCTATCTTCTCTTGGACCCTTTAAGTATCTATCATTTATTAGTTTAAGCCAATCATTCTTATATCATGTTCCTATTTTAATCTTTTCATTCTATGAGGATAGCAAGCTAAATGGATATATTACTTTTTACATTTATCTCCAAAACTACACTCTTACTCTTCACTAAGTGTCTTTTTGCTTTACAAATCCACAAAAAACAAAAAATAACACTAAGTTGATAAGAAGAATCATATACATAGCATATGATCTGGAAAATATTCTGTATAGTTTGGGTTTTTTTAATAGGAAAAGTGCAGTCAGGGATGAAAGAGAATAGATGTGGGCAGGCAAGAAGAGAGAAGAGAAAGAAGCAGTTGACTTATTTTATTTAGTTGTTCATCTAATTGTCCCTACTAGGCCTGGGTACAAACCCAGGGCCTTAGGATGTAGTTGGACTGCTCTGTCTGGATAGTTTTTAACTTAACTCCTAGAAATGTTATTGGATAAAACCTGTAGAAATTTCTGTTTCTTAAAACCCAATTACACTCATGTTTCTCCTTATTCAGATCAATGAACCCGGTCACCTGGTCAATAAAAATGCAAAAACATTTACAGATAATTATAAAAACAACAAGGGATCTTTCCTGAGCATAATTTATTATTTTGTTGGCTCTGAATTCTCAATTTATACATCAATATACAGTACTTAGCTTTGTGTTTCTATGCTTGAAAGAAGTTATAGAAATAATCAGAAAATGGCTTATTTTTACTTCCTTACAGTATATAACAATTAGATATGTAAATCTAAATTTTAAAAATCAACTTCATTTAACATAGGTTCAATTAGTCCTGTAAATTATGATGCTGGGTGATATTAAGTGTTAAATATCTGCAGTAATAGAGTCTTAATTTTAAGTTAAATTTAAAGGCATGCTTTTTTTCATATTTGTAATAGTCCTTATTATATAAAAGAATATTATCAGTCCATACTCCACTTTTTCTTTAAATGAACAAATCAAGTAATAGAATTTTAATAAATACTATTTATAAAGAACACTGTTACTCCCTATTTGTTTTCAAAATCTTGTCTAGTGTGACAAAAGTTAATTTAAATTTATCATATGACCTTGCAGTTCTCCTCCTGGGAATTTTTCCAAAAGAAATGAAACTGTATGTCCACACAAAGGCTTTAAGTTAATATTCATGGTGGCATTATTTATATTAAACAAAAAGTGAAATTCATCCAAACGTTCATCAACTGGTAAGTGGTTAAACAAAATGCCATGTACCCATGTAGTGACACATGATTCAGGAATACAAAGAAGGAAGCATTAATGGATACTTTAACACTGGTTAACCTCAAAAATGTTACGCTTAGTTAAAAATAAAGGTCAGACACAAGAACACACAAATCAGAGAATTCCATTTACATGAAATGACCAGATTGCCTGAAGGAGAGGGTGAAAATAAGGAGTATCTAAAAATGGGCACAAGGGATCTCTCTGGGGGTGTGGGAAGTGTTCTGAAACTGAATTGTGATAGTCGTTCAAGTCTATAAATTTACTACAAAATTCACTGAATTATACCAATAAAGCAAGTAAATTTATGGTAGATAAATCACCTCACTAAAGCTATTTAAAAAATTAAAAGATAATGTAACACCTGAAAATCTAAAAAGGCCTGACTACTTTGTTCCCATCAATATATGTAGTTAGACCTCAAAAGTGCCCCAAGGGCAGGGCACTCACCACACTTGATTGAGCAGGAAGAAATGCACCTGCAAGACTGCAATATTCTCATACTGCTCTATTCCCTAATGTGGTAAGACCTCAGTTAAAGCAATCCAATTTAGGGATTGCTGTACCACTTCTCACCTCTGACTTTATTAAACTGCCCAAACACCTACATGAAAAGCTCTCAATTTGGTATAAATAACCAAATTATTTCCACACAGGTGTAAACCATCCTTCTTTTCCTGCTTCTTTCCCTCCCTATTCCCTTTCTTCCATCCTCCCCGCTTCTTGCATTCTTGCATTCTTGCATTCTTCTTTCTTCTTTTCCTTCTACAAATATTTGTTCCAGACACATGTATAAGTGTTGGGAATACTGACAAAATTATTTGCAATCATGGCACTTACATTTTAGAAAATTCCATGTATTAGTTAACTTTAGCTGTGCAGCAATATTACTGGAAACATAATACCTTAAAAACACACATGTGCCATCTCACAGATCCTATGGGTCGGGAGTGTGAGCAAAGCTTAGAATAATGTTCTGCAAGTTTGCAAGCAAGGTGTTGAACAGGGTGATATGGCCATCTGAGGTACAAGTAGGGAAGGAGGGTCTTCCTCGCCCCTGTAGTGTGGGCAGCGTTAATTTCCTCATAGGTTGCAGGACTGAAAGTCTCAGTTTTTTATTATTCAGTGTCCTGCCGTGTGGCCCACTTCATGGGCAGTTTACTGCATGGCACCTTTTTTCTTTAAAGCCAGAAAAGGAGAATCTCTTCACGAGGTGGAATCTCAGTCTTATGTAATATGATCACATTTCCATAATTGTTCACGGGATGTTCTCACTGAACAGTCATGGAAACTATGACTTTATACAAAAGGACATAGAATGAAAATAGGTTCTTAAATAATATTTTATTCATTGGCCAGGATTGTTTTACATTGAATGAAATGATCTTATTTGAGGATATGCTGTACTTACATCACATTTGCCATATTCTATCAGAAGCAAGTCATAAGTCCCACCCCCAGTCAAGAGGAAGTGATTACATGAGCATAAATACTGGAAGGTGGGAGGTGTGTGGGCACTCTGTAGTCTGCAGCAGCCCACTTCTGGCCTCCAATGACTCAGGTTCTTTCCATGGGCAAAGTACATTCAACCTATCTCAAACTCCCATCCCATTACCACCTCTGTAAAACATCCAAAATCTAAGCATCCAAATGAGGTACAAGTGATATTGGTGCTTTCTAGGTTGATTTATCCATTTATAATGTCAGTAGAAAATTTATCTGCCCCTAGCCCATACCCAACAAACAAACAACAGTTAAATAGGCATAAGGTAGCACATACACATACATATACACACATATACATACACACACATACATACATATAGATATTCCTGTTCAAGTAGCGGGGGGTGGCGTGCAAAGTCTGAAGAAAGTCACAGGTCCATAGCAATTCTTAAATCTATACTTACCAATGAGAGTCCCTGATTAGGTTTCAAATTCTTAAGGACACTTCTTCCTGGCTGTTAGTTATGCCCTCTAGGCCCTACCTCCCACTTTTTTTCCCCTCCTTTTGTGCATGTGTGTCTATGTGTGTGTGTGTGTATGTGTGTAAAGTAACACATGTTTCCAACCAAGTATTTTAATTTTAAATAGCTTGCTTCCTACCTGTAGAATTTTGGGGATCCATCCACCAGCCACTTTCACTTCTTACACTCATTGCCCTTTTCCACCCAAGCTAGTACTGCTTTTGCTAAAACAATTTTCTCAAATATTTTGTGGATCTTCTGTGAATTTCATTAACATTCACTCTCCATTAGATGAAAGGAAAATGTACTTAAGTTTACTGGCAGCCCATGATTTGATTAAAAAAAAAAAGTTCTATTAGGCACAACCTTAACCTTTTGAAAAGATCCTTTCAAAATATTAACTACAATTCTATGTAAGTGAATACTGTTTCAATCCTTTGGTCCTTCCGAGATTTTTAACAAGTTCCCACAGTTACACCCTCATTTTTTTCTCTAGACCTCACACTTGCAACAGGACGTGGAGCCATTTCTCAAATTTAATGTCATTTGCCTCTAGAGAGGCTCAGCATTTTCTAAATCATCAAGCCCTGTTTCTTTTGATTAATAGTTCTCTCCTTAATGTATCTCCTCCCTCTTGTATTTTCCCATAGGAAGCAAGAAGAAACCAAATTGCAGTTTCCTTGAAAATCTCCTTAGCTAGATAACTCAGTGCATCACTAGCAATTTCTTTTTCCCATTAATTGCAAGAGACAATTTTGCTAACATTTCTGCCACTACATAACAAGGATACTTCTTTCTCCAATTTCCAATAACAAAACCCCCCTACAGACACACATATGCTTCCTTCTGAAACTTTCTCAGTGGTAGTGATCTTAAAATTTCAGACATCTTCAGGAAATTCAGGCTTTCTTTACCATGCTCCTCAAACTTTTTCCAGCTCTGCCCACTGCCCAGTTCCAAAGTCACTCCTACATTTTTAGATATTTGCTATGGCATCACCACATTCCTGGCACAAAACTGTAGTGGCATGGCCTGGTGGCTTGGCAATTACATCCACCGGGCATAGTCCACATATATCCCAAAGACCCATCTGGGGCAGGGGTGGGACCAACCAAGATGAACAACTAAATAAAAATAAATAAATAAATATTTCTTCTTCCTCTTCCTGCCTGCCTGCCTGCCTATTTGCCTTCATTACTGCCTACACTTTAAAAGAGAGAAAAAAATCTGTATTATCTACCTATTACCACTTAGTACCTAAAAAATTCACATGTATCTCACCATTTCTGTGGATCAGGAGGCTGAGCTTACCTGGGTCTTCTACAAGGAGGCAAGCAAGGTGTCATCTTAGAAATCTCATCTGAAGTTTGCATGAAGTAGGATCTACCTCCTCACTCACATGGGTATTTGAGGTATTCAGTAACTTGTGGGTTGCCAGATTCTTAAGTTTCCAGCAATAGGGACTTCTTACCACATAGCAACTTGATTTCTCAAAAAGATAGGATGAGTAACTTCATGAATCACAGATCCTACTAATACTACTCAAGGGGAGGAAATTTGCTATTCTCAGTGAATATTGAGAGTTAGGAATATGGAAACATGTCCTACATATACTAGAATAAGGCTAGTCTACTCTGTATGAAAGGATGAAACTAACCAGAATCTACTCTTCTCAACCCTCATTCTAGGGCCTAACATATTAAAGTAATTCAAATTAATTTCCAGTTTCATGAAATAATTCATCTTCTCATTTTCAGCTCACAGATACATATAGAAGCACAATAAAGAGTACTAGATAAAAATGCAATGATATCTTAGAAACTAAAAACTATAAAGAAAAACTCTCAGATTAAAATTCAGAGATTTGAGCCCTATAAAAATAGAAACTCACCAGGATGAGGCAGGTATATAAAGAGGGCTATGCATATGTATATGTAAAAGTATTCACTTTGTATTCCTTATATTAAAATCAATTTAATTTAAAAGTCTCCAAATTGACAGTATGGATATATACATGTTATATGATTATCTTAGAAATTCATTGTTTTTAAAAAACACGTAGTACTAGTAAAATTATTACAAATCAGATACTATCATAGAAATGCCCACTTACTGTGCTTTCAGTATTTTATTATTCATATCCTTTTATGATGCCCAAGGAAAAATGTTTTAAATAATTTCCTACAACAGTTGAGATAATGCAAGTAACATCGAGTATTAATTAAATCTACATACCACTGCGTTAAATAAAGATGATTCTAGAATGGTATTTAGTAGTTAACTCCTAAACTAAATTGTTTCTTTCTATCTTTTGTAGTGTTAAAAATATTAAATACCATGGGATAAATTTTGCTTAGCATGGTTTTAAAATATTATTTGTCAACCTTAACTGTGTCCCAGGCAGATTTGAAATGCCTTACATGTATCAGCTCATTTAATCCTCACAACAGCTAGATAAGGGACATGCTATTTAATTGCCATTTTCAAGCTAGGGTAACTATATACATAGAGATTAAAGAACTCGCTCAATTTCACATAGCTGTAAGTGGTGGAGCTTGGATTCAAACACAGAGATCTCATTTCAAAACCCATGCTCCTAACCCTGACACAGCTGACTCTTACTGGGGATTCTATGTAGATGTATTAATATTGGACTTCAGTTAGGAAAATGAAAAGTGCTCTAAAAAAAATTCAAATAGCTTCATAATATCAATTGAGCTTCTAATGAAAAGGCAGACCAGGGAACAACTGTATAATTAAACAAACCAGAAAAACTATATAAAATATATGCAATTAAATTACAGACATTGAGGAAAAGTCTCTTCCCCTAAGAATAACTATCAGTCACAAAGGAGACTTTATTGAGGAAAAAAATAATGATTAAAATTAGTTTGTTCTGGAAGAGGAGAGAATCTTAACCATGTAAAAAGAAAAGATAGTTCTCTAGTTAAAGAATTTTTAATATCATGTCTTAATTTAGGGAGGGTCAAAAATAGATAACTGAAGCATTACTTTTGAAAAACAGACGTTTTGCATGATGTTTTAAGTGGAAGGAAGACAGGAAGGAAGAAGCATTTATTCATTTGTTCATTTTGGTTTCCCCCCATTCCACCCCAGCCTGGGGTTATAAACCCAGGTCCTTGCCTTCACAGGTCTATGCCCCAGCCATTCATCTAGTGACTGAGCCACCTGAGCCTACCATGCTATTTCTTACAGTGGAACTTATTTAAATTTAACTAAGTGGACATTTAATTTTATCATGTTATGTTGACTTTCCACTGATAACCTCAACAGAAAAGATCACCTGAAGGCAACAGCAATGACTGCTTCTGCAATCCAGCAAATGACACAGCTTATTTTGCTTTATACTATTGGAGGTCTGTTTCATACTCTGCTACAGTGAGTTACCCTCTTTGTGTCTTGATTTCTCAGTCTTCCTGTACCAATGAGATTGTTTTGAAAACCTACAATATGGTTATTCCCATATGTAAAGAAGTCTACCCATCTGTGCTATAAAATAGAAGCAGAAAGGAAATCAAGAGAGCAATCCAGAAGTTTCTTTCTCTTGTGAAGATACTGTCAACTTGACCATATAAAGTTATCACTTTAAAGCGAATGAACATCACCACATAAATATCTTTATATGGTATTTCATAACTACCCTCAGTGGTGAAACAAGAAAGCCAAATAAGTATGAAAATCATCCAGACTAAATATCCTTTAAGTCTTCCAGCCTCCATGATGAAATCCCCAATCCCTGTTTTAGTCCCCATGTCACCTATTATGGTACGTCCAGTGTCCTGACACTGCGAAGGATTCTCAGTGCAGAGGAGAGTAGGAATCAATATGTGAAATATAATCTCCTCTCTCTCCCTTTAAATTATTGCCCCAGTTTAATTGGTGATTGCTACTTACCAATTACCTTGCCTTCTATGGCTGTTATCCCCTTTCCTTATAATTTTCCCCACATTAAACATCATCTTCCTCCTCACTATCCCAATTAAAATAAATGTAAGGATTTTTAAGTAAAAAGTTTAACTGAAGATTTTACAATAAAAAAAAAGAATAATTCAACATGGAATCGGAAACAACTTGAATTTTATATCAGACATTACTATGCCAAAAATTACATGTCTAGTTCCGATCACAAGAAATCTTTTGCTAATGTGTTCACCCTGTTAGACTTTGCTCCCATTTTGCTAGGATCTTCCTCTCATGAGAACTTTATTCTCTTTTTCTTCAGTTCAAGTTATGACCAAAGAAAGAGCACACATCTTTAAAATATAGTTTTCTTTAAATTATCAAAGGTCAAATTCTTAGGCCTCTATTACCCCTCATTTTTTTTTCTTTTTTGCAAATAGAATAGTGGAGTATAAAATAGTGGGCTCATAGTCACATTAAAATTTATTTTATTTTCTCTTCAAAACAAATGCAGAGTATGATGGGTTATGGTTTTGGTTTTGTTGGTTTTTTTTTTCTCTTTTACATTGGTATATAGATATGTTTGAGAATTCTGGAGCAAACTCTATATATATACAGACAACACAAAAATCGTCCTTCTAGAGCAAAAAAGCACAGGGCTTGGGACAAGATAGATCTGAGTTCAGTCTCTGCCTATCACTTGTTACCTATATGGTCTTGTTTAAATTCTTAATAGCATTGGGTCTCATGTCTAATAACATCGCCCTCACACTGCTGTTTTGAGGTTTATAAGACAATGTACAAGTCATTTTCCTAAGGGATTTGAGCAATAAAATTTAGTTGTCCCTCCTTTTCTCCTGAAATAAAATAGAAAACCTACAGATGCCTGTGCTCATTCTCTCGTCTTTATGCCATGGCAGTGGTGGTATTTAACCTGATAATATCTAAAGAAGTACCTTCAACTTTTAGAAGAAAAAGCATTCAAAGTGCAACACATTTGTATTATTTTAAAGGTGATCATTTCAAAAGTCTTTTTTCAAAAGGTTCTTTTGATCAAGTCCCTTATAAAACAGTATCAGAAATTTCTTAGTCATCCTAAACCTTGCTGTTGAAAATATTATGCCTCATTTCACACAATGAATATCAGTCTATAAAACCCCAAAATACACAAATCCAAAAATTGTTGTAATGTATAGTCAACAAGCTAGAACTTATTTGTGGTGTTTATTTTTACCAAACTACTAAATCACACCACCTAAATCTGAATCGAGGTGTGTTTCTAAAACATCTACAGAAAGTATGGTGACACCTCAGAGCCTCCGGGGCCGCACAGTGAAGTTGGAAAGATGAATTGGCTGGGTTCTGGGCTGTGCTTTTGCCAAGAGAAGTTGATGTTGATGCTGCTTTTATGAACTTTTAAATTTTTTCACTCTTTATCTTAGCCAGAAATTTCAATCTAAATGTGCCAACTGGGATGGCCCAAAAATTCCAGAAAATTCAGTAAATGAAATATAAACCCTAAACGTTCACAGATGTTTAATATCAAATATAAAATAACTGTATTTGATAGCAATAGTTTTAGTTGGACAAATAATTGTACTTAAAACTCCAGTAGGGGACGGATTGCATCAATTATTGTGCATGCTCTTAAAAGAATATTTCATAGCAATTTTAAAATGAACTATGAAAACAAGTAGAGAAATGTCTTTCAGCTATGTTAATCAAAACAAGCAAGTGGGTGTAATATTGTCACATAAGTATTCCAAAAGTTAAATAGATATAGAAAGTGAAGGGGAGAATTTTATAATGTTTGAAATTTTACCTGTGTGCCAATACGTTATATTAATAAACGTAAATAAAAATTTATCAGAACTGAACTGTTATAGGCATTAGTATGTGATAAATCAAATTGATTTCTCATACTGGAAACTAAGCATAATTAGGAATTGAATCATCTGAAAATATTGACTCAGTAACTATAAAAAGAATTTATCTAGTTAACATAAGGTAGGACAGATTAAAAAAAGAATGAAATATCAAGATTTAGATTTCAGTTATGTAGGTCTGATAATTCTCACCAATCACACTAATTAAGAACAAACTAAAATGTATCCTATGATTTACATATCCAATATTTTCCAGAAGTGAAAAACTTTAATATTCTTATTAAACCACAAACAAAATTTGACACTCTAAAAAACTGTTAAAATATTCTACTTTCCCTCTGTAAACTGAAGAGAAGGGATCTTTCCCACACAACTAGAAATAGTAAACAATTAATCAGTAAAAGGCTTCAGGATCATTAGAAAAGAGCTGATGAACACAGAACAATTATAAAATAATTTCATAGTTGATTATAGAAAGTTTATAGATTCCATGTTCATAATTAGCATTTCCTTTAGATCAACCCTTCATTTATTTATTCATTCACCCATATTCCACAAAAAGGTGAAAAAAAATAAGAGACTTTGACACCTAGTGAGAGAGAAAATAAACATAGCGAAACATAAGCCAGAAGGTGAGAAATGATATCAAAATAATTAAAGGGAGTAAGGAATTGCATCTAATTCTAGTCAAGAAGAGATCACATTTACTTCAAGTCTTGAAATAACTTGAAATAAAGCAATAGTAACTACAAAAAATAAAATAGATGAAATACATGTAACATTGGTTTTTAAGACACTGGACATCAGTCAGTGAAAGACAGTGATCCCAGGGAGATGAGACAAATGGTAATCTACATGATTGCCCAGGAACATTGCCTTGAGAGAACTTCCTAGACACAGAAGTGAGAGGCAGCAGCCAAGCAAACTGTTGGACAACCTGGATAGACGGGGTTGAAGATCTGGGGATATTAAGGTGGCCAGAGCAAGAATGCATGCTGGAGAAGAAAATGGTGGATACAGAGAGACCCTGGAGGTCAAGCAGAGGGTCTTTCTTGAGCTCTGATCAGTAAAGACATAGGAGGAGCTGCTGAGTCCAAAGAAAGAGCCATGTATGAGGTTAAAGGAAATAAGGCTCAGCATGCACACAGTGCTGGGAAGAGTCCTTACTTGCATTCATCAGACTTGAAAATCTCATAGTTTATGGAGCAGTGGTTAGAATTTACAGAATGATTTTTATGTCATTGGTGAAAAACAAATAGTCCTAGAATAAATGCTATGCTACCCTGCATTATAAATCTTAAAAGCAAGGTGCAAAAATATCAGACTATTTCCACGTAATTTAACTGCTTCCCAAAACAAAGCTCAAGAACACTGATAAGAATATAAAAATACCCAGTACTCAACAATATAAAATCACAACATCAAGCATCTTTTGAAAGATTACCAGTCATGCAAAGTAGTAGGAAAATTTTAATCATGATAGAAGACTTATTCAATGTCAGCCCAGAACTGGCACGAATGTTAAACCTAACATATGAGGACATTAAAACTGGTATTATAACTGTATGTCACACATATAAAAAGTTAAATTGGGACGCAGAAGATATCAACTTCAGACAAAAAGAATGTTGAAGCTGAAGTAAACACTAGATGAGATTCATGACAAATTAGACATTGCAGCAGAAAAGACTACTGAGTTTAAAGATATCACAGTAGAAATTATCAAAAATGAGTGACATACAGAAAAATATAATTTAAAAAAAGAAAAATAGTAGTGACCTATAAGACAACTTCAAGTGACCTAACACTCATGTGACTGAATGTTCTGAGAGTAAAGAGAGGTTGCAAGACACAAAATAAATGGTTGAAAATTTTCTGAAGCTAATGAAAATTATAATCCCTCAAAGCTTAAAGAACTATAAACACAAGAAACACAAAAGAAACTACGTAAAGGCACATCACTATCAAATTCCTCAAAAATAAGGAGAAAACCTTAAAGCAGCAGGGGAAATATCTATCTATATAAATCTATAAAATGACAGTGTATTTTTTTAGTAAACATGCAAGTGAAAAGAAAATGGAGTTTTCTGGTAAAATACTGAAAGAAGAAACAATTTATCAACTTAGAAATCTGTACCTAGACCAAAAAAAATTTTAATTGTGACAAAATAATTTTACATACACAAGCAGAAATAATTCATCATTATCAGACTCATAGTACAAGACATGTTAAATGAAGTCCTTCAGGTAGAAGAAAAATAGTCCAGGTAGAAATAAGTATCAACACAGAAGAAGGAACACTGGAAATGTTATTAGAAAGTCAAATATTAGATATGCATTACTTAAATATCTATAAAATATAGTTGACTAAACCAAAATAACAAAAATGTATTACTTTGTTTATAACATATACATAATAAAACATATGACATCAATAGTATAAAGAATGGAAAAAATGAAAGTACCACTAATGTAAGGTTCTTATACTAAATATTATAATTATACTAGATATTACAGCACTAAAAATTAAGTGATATAATATCAGTTAGACTGTAATAACTGAAAAACATAAACTCTACAGCAGCCACTTTGATAGCATAACAATAAGTTATAGTTAATAAGAAAACAAAGATTATAAAATAAATTTATAAGAAACGTTTAATTAATCCAAAAGAAGGCAAAAGATGCACATGATGGGAAGAAAGTACAGTTCAGGACCAGAAAACAAATGGCAAGAAAATACTGAAACCTATTGTATTTTGCCATGCATATGGCTCCCATGTGTAACGTGCACTCATATTTTTGATTGAAACTTTCAGTAAGAAAACTCTTTCATTTAATTTTTTATTTCAAATTTCTATTTGTTTACATTTAGGTACTTGCTTTTTTTTATATTATAAAGCGATTTTAGTATTTATTTTCTAAAATAGTACAAGAAATGTTATATAACAAATAATTGCAAAGCACAAGAACAGATACCAGATACAAGGAGCATTTCTTCCTGTGGCCCCACAGTCTGTGACACTCTCTGTGGGTGGAGGTTCACAGTGTCTCAGCAGCTCTGTGGCCATGTCATTAGCATATTTAATAACTGCTAGCTTAAAGTCTACATTGTCTGAAGTTTTGTAAAAATATCAGCTGGATTGCTAGCTCCTGCCTAAAGTGTATGAAATACTCACCCCATGGTAATAAAGTCGGTATCACCTGTCTCATCAGGTCAGAGTCACTTACTCTGTGGACAACAATACAGTTATTCTTTGTCTCCTTTTGGTGAATCATTGACTGAAACTGCTTTCATTGCAAGTTCGTCGTAAATCCACAAAATCCATTATGGTAATCCAGGGTATTTATTACTCTGCATACAAATATCGTTACTGATTTCTATTGTTACATTTTAACTCATCAGCATAAATAAAATAATTAAAAACATTTACGTAGATATGGAATTCATACTACCCATGTATCATGTGCATCCTTATTTTTCCCTCACAAATGTGGACAAAAAAGTTTGCATTATACATGACAAAATACAGTAACTATATCAGTGATCACATTAAATATAAGAGGTCTAACACACTAATTTAAAAGGCAGAGATTTTCAAGTTGGGTGTTTTTTTTAAAAGGACCCAACTATATGCTACCCACAAGAAACATATTTTAAATATAAAGACTCACACAGGCCAAAAACTAGAAAAATTATATACCATGTTCGCATTAATAACAAATGCTATAGTATCTATAGGAATATAAGACAAAGTATAATAGAGAAAAGAATATTGCAGAAGACAAAGGGGGTAATTTCATAATGTTAAATTATTCAATATTTCAGGAGACTACAGCAATCCTGAATGTTTTACAGGCAACAATAAAAGAAAAAATACAAATTGCCATTATGAAGAACAAGAGAAGTGATAGACTAAAAGAAGAGCAATTTTATGGGCAAACTGTGTATCAATAACCATGTTGATGAAATAAACAAATTCATGAAAGGCAACAACGACAAAACTCACCCCAGAAAAATAGACTGCATAACCCTAAATTGTTCTGAAGACTCAATATTGTGAAGATGTCTGTCCTCTAAACAAATCTATGTATACCTGCAATCCAAACAAAAATTCCAAGTTTTTTCTTTTAAAGAAAACTGATAAGCTGCTTATAAAATTCATACAGAAATTCAAAGAAATTATAACATACAAAGCAACTTTGAAAAAGAACAAAGTTGAAAAACTAACCCTACCTGATTTTGATTTCAAAACATAATGTTACATTCAAGGTCACTTGATGCACAAGCCCCTCTCTTAAGATCAGCTGTCACTGCATCGAAATTCAATTTTTAACAAAGTTACCCACATTTATTTGATACTGGTCTTCACAGCTTATGTAGCTGGTCCTGGCTACAGGAATCAAGATTGCATGGTATTGGTATGGAGAGAGAAATAGGTCATTAAGTATAGCGATCAGAAATAAACCCACAGGCACAACAGATTTTTGACCATGTTACAAAAGCAATTTAGTGAGTGGGGAAGGATAGTATTTTAAACAAAGGAAACTAGAATAATTGGATATTTGTATGAAAAAAAGTAACTTTGAACCAACTTCACACCGTATACAAAACTAATACAAATAACCATAGGCTAATGTGAAACCTAAAACTATCAAACTTCTAGAAGAAAACCAGAGGAAATCTGTATGACCTTGAGTCAGACAAAGATTTTTTTAGCATCAATGAAAAAAGAAAAAAATAAGGAGACTTCATCAAAACTAAAAACTCTTGTTCTTTGAAAAAAAAAAAAATGAATGAATAAAACAAGATACAAACTGGGAGAAAATCTTCATAAAACATAAATCTGATAAAATTTTTACGTCTTTATATGTAAAGAACTCTGAAAACTCAAAATAGGAAAACACAACCCAATTAAAAATTGGCAAATTATCTGAATGAAAACTTCTCCAAAGAATGTGTATGGATGACAAGTAAACATAAGAAAAGATACTTAGTACCATTAGTCATTAAGGAAATGCAAATTAAAACCACTTTTAATAGCTAAAATGGAAAAGATTATACCAAGTGTTGATGCAGAGATTTGTAACCTTCATGCTGCACTGGTGGTCATGTAAAATGGTAAAAACTTCAGAAAATAATGAATGAGGAAAAGAAGGATTTTGAGGTGATGACAGAAATGCTCTATATCATGATTTTGGTGGTGGTTACAAGACTATACACAAAAATGCAGGGTGCAACCTGGTGGCCTAATGGTCTAGTACACCCAAAGAGCAGACCCACAAACATCCCAATGTCCTGGGTTCAAGACTCGGGGTTGGGGGGAAGAGCCAATGTGAAAAACTTAATTAAAAAAAAACAAAAACATATGTTATGCTTCTTCTGCCTTTCTCTTCCTGCCTTCTCACCTTCATTCCTTCCTATACCTTCCCTTTTTTTTAAAAAAAAAAGCATCAAATTGTAAATTGTATATTTCAAATTGGTTAACTGTATTTTATGTAAGGTATTTATCAGTGAAGATAATCATTTAAAAAATCACTATTTGAATGCTTCCCCCAAGAGACAAGGCTATTTGTTCATTATAAAAATATAGATTTCTGTTCAGGTAATTCAGAAGTCTATCACCATAGTCTTACCTGACATATGTGATTCCGTGAGCAAATCTCTATGCAAGAAATAATACACCAGCTCTAGAAAATCCTTTTCAGCCTCACCTGGTTTTCTGGCTGTATTTTTAACTCAAAACGAAGAGTATCAACATTTTTAAATTACTCTTCTTCCACAAACAGTTCCTGGTTATATTGAGTAGAAAATGTCTTGGCCAATCTTGACAAGGCTGCTATCCTCCATTGAAAAAGTTTTTTTAGATTTAGGGGATGGTTGGTCACAGCATAACTTGAAATAAAAACATTTAGGAGTTTTCAAAGTTTCGTTAATAAACTTTGTGTCACTATAATTTCAAATCTATAACTGTGTCTGTGTGTGGTGGAGGGGCGGGGGGTGGGGGTGTACTCCTTAATGTCATATTATTGCACCTCCTGAATCTCAGATGGCCAAGTCTTGATTTTTTGCTAAAATAAGAGTAGAGTGTTTTATTTTTTGGTGAACAATAAGAATATTCAATAAATGAACTTATAAATTTATAAATTATTTACAAAAAAACAAATAGAGGGATTCTTGGTTTGTACCTTGTTTTTCAAATGAAAAGAATACGTGTAGATAGGTTAATCCTAACTTTAAAACAATCCTTGTACACAGAATTTCATTCGAGCTATCCTGCCACCCCACACCATACAGATTACTTTTCATCAACAGAACTGAGCATTGCATAAAAACTGACAAATAAATTCTTGTTATCATTATAGTCTCCAAAGGGAGATGAGGACCTGTCTCATTAAAGTTATTGTGTGGCTAGATGCCAAACTTTTAGATGTTTTGTCACGTTTTCATTGTTAGCTCTAAGACCAACCACCAAAGCACACAGCCTCCTCCAGCATTGACTTTACCACAAAATAGAGTGAAGACAACCCTTGAGTCCAAAAGAAAATGGTATGATGGACAGGGGCAGCTGTCCCCTTGCTTAGAAAATCAGCCATTGACAATAGATGCTACTAAATAATCCTGTTTGTGCCATAAAAGGTGACTTCTGCAGCAGCTGGACCCTTTATCTCAGTCATGTGTTGAATAGTTACAAGGCATGGAGAAAGGTCAGCACCAGTTTCACCGGGAGATCAGCGATAGCTTATCAAGGCTTTAAAAAATTGGTGTACAAGTGAAGGGCATCGCAACTTCAGCCATCTTGTTTAATGAAAGGCAGCTAATTTTAAGGCCACTTTCCTATACCGACACACTAGGCGTTCCATCTCTCCTAGGCTTCTCTTAGGGTAATCAACCAGAGCAGGAAATGGGAAAAGCCCTACTAAACACATATTGCTGCATCTCGGTGACTCTGACATAACATGAAGGTAAGGAAAGTCGGCAAGATGAAAACCAAAATGTCCTGCGATTTTCTGTGGGTATCATTTGTCCATGCCAGCCCTCACCCCAGTTCCACACGTAACTCAGATAATCAGCTAGAGTCATGCTCCCATGTGAATGTTTAACAGTCAGATAAAGGAGGGCGGGGGGGGGGGGGGGAAGCGTTTATCATTAAGTTACATTAAAAACAACAGGACAGTTGATCACTCCTATACCATCCAGCAACTAATGCAACTAATGTCCTGGTAGAAACATCTGAAAATTAATAAATTGGTTAGTTAAAACGATCGTTTTACTTAAGCCTTTTCTGTTTCAGTTTCTACTGTTTGTTATCATTAAAATACTTCTTTACTCTACTGGAGAAAATCAGCAGGTGTCTTTTAATTATTCAAACTCCTCTGGAAACCCACATATTTAATGTAATTATATCTGGGATATGAAAATTACTAATAAAAGCCACTTACAGTTCTTAGGGGATTTGACATATATATTTACCATTTTGTAAGGAGAACATTGCATTTTCCTTTTGACTTATTTTGAGTTGTTTTTCCTAAGAATTGCAGAGTAACAATCAGAAAATGGTAATATTTATCTTACTGATAAATGCACTGTTTTCAACTATGTAAATTTTATTCATGAAAATCTCATTTGTGTTGCTGTAATTGCATCCAGTTTCATATGGAATGAGGGTTCCCCTATGTCATCTGTGCTACAGTAAATAAGGGAAGAATTTGTCCATTCCTGAGTAAAAGAACATCTTAGAACTGAAACAAAACATATACATATCAAACATAGACAGCCAAGCAGAGCATGAAAGCATGTGCATCCTGAACTATGAAAGTCAGCAATAAATATCATTTGCATGTGCTTAGACAACTGTATTTTCTTTTAAAAAGACAGAATCTTAATAAACTGCTTTTCCCATTCTCCTTGGATTATGAATAAATGGGGAGATGCTTTGGGTGGAAAATTTAAGTGCAGCTGTCTTGCTATGAAAACTTTCACAATTTCATACTTGAGCCAACCAATAAAGTAACCGTCAGCCTTTTACAACTTCAGAAAAAGCCTCGAGCGAGCATTTATGCCCGCCTCACTATGTAAAGGCCTCACTTGGCTGGGATTTGACTCCAGGGAAATTACTCTGAAAGGAGCAAGTTGGGAAGGTATAAACACACAGACTTGTAACATAGCAAAAACATTTGCTTTCCTGGTACAATGGAAGAACAGCTGCACATTTCTCATGGCCCTCAATTATGATCACTGCGTACCAACAAAACACACAAATTCTGTTTTTTATATTAGTGTTCCTGTAACTGACAACAAAGTCTGCTTCAAGCAGCTAAAACAAGGCAGAAAGTAGAGCTCTCAGCATCCAAATAATTCACACAGAGGTGACTATAAAGTTTTTGTCGTTTCAAACTCAAGTCTGTTCAAAAATCATTTATTATTGGTGTAAGGTATCTTGGGGTGAGTATAAGTCAAATCGTTTAATTTTTAAAAACCAACGCTTCTAATTGAGAATGGTTCTTTCTAATTCAACTACAGACTTGATTTGCTATCTTATATCTCAGTTAAGACTGACATTTGCTCACCTCAATCACAGCTTTCACGAAGCACTGGTATTTTATTTTTCAGTCATTTTCTCTTCATAAGTACATTTATTTCTCCATCTGTTCTCATGTTGGCCAATTCAAGAGGCAAATTTTGCTCTCCAGGTTATCTTGAAGGAACAATTTGTAAGACTTTTCATCACTTCTCTTTGAAGATGACACCAGATTGTGTATCCAGATTCTTGGCGATTTCAATTTTTAAAAAAGACAAAAAGTCAAGGAAAGTAATAAGTTGGCAACACTTTAATTCATACTGCAGCATGAGGGAAAGACAAAAGGCAAGGCAGCCGCCCTCTTTGTCCAGGAGGCTTTTGTCTGAGTCTTTCATGGTGGCTGACTCACCTTGACTATATCCCTCCTCTTCTTTTCCTAAATCTTCAGCAACTTTTGGAGACTTGGTGGCACAGGAGAAGTCATTTGGGGGGCCAGGTTGTATAACTTCTGAAGACACCACGTTCCTTATCAGGTTTGTTCTCCACCCAGGGCGTGATTCTTACGATTAAAGTAAAACAAAGGTTACTCTGAGGGTAAGGACAGGCGTAATGTGCCTGTGAAAAGACTGGATTTCACCAGTCCAGAAACTATCACAAAAATGTTCCTAGTCTAAGCTGATTGGCTCTGAAGTGTTATTGTGTTTACTTATCTGTTTCTCCCACTGCATATGAAAGAATGCACAACTACTGTGGAAGAAAGAAAAGTCAAGAATAAATAATTTTCATCTATTTAACTATTTTCTTTTGAAAAGGCAGAATCTTAATAAACTGCTTTTCCAATTCTTCTCGGGTTAGAATAAACAAACGGGGAGATGCTTTGGTTCTGTGGCAACTGTATCAAGACTTTTACTCGCTGTCCTGTCTCAAAGCTACTGAGCAAAACCACTGTCCTGCTTATCTTTGTTAGTCTCACGTATGGGTCCTCAAGTCAATGCCAGCCCATGACAGAATTAACACTCACTTCTGCAAAACGGAAAAACAGTAACAGAACAAACAAGAACAAGAACAACAAAAAAGAAAAAGGACAAAACCCCACAGGTTTTTACAATGCCGACTATTCAGTTTGAGGAAATGTCCTTAATTCTGAGCATGTCTTTCCATTCTTTCTTTGGTTACATTTTTTTTCTCATTTTGAAATGAAGGTGATTGCATATAGTCATTGTTTTTAAGGACCTTACATGGCACAATAAATATACTATTATCAATTCTCAAATTCTGTAAACTTTGGCTGGTATATGAAATTTTTAATTCTGAATTTATATAAATAAGAAGTTCTGTGACTCTCTGGGATGTCAATAACAAAGCAGCAACAAAGTGGTGTTAGATGCCTGATCCGGCCACATGGGACATAGTTCACATTTGCCTTCAGGTAGGAATCACTTGAATTGACAACATTTCATTCACTGTTGTGGGCTAACTGGTTTCCCAATCTTAAAACTTTGTTAAAGTAGCTCAAAATAATCATCCATTATTTTTGTCTCCAATATCTTGTGTTTACGATGTTTGCTCAACAAACTTTTTTTTATAAGTAACAACTATTTCAAAGATAAATTTCATCTCGTACTCCAAGATACATATTTGGCAGGGGAGTTAGAAGGAAAATGAATGGAGCCATCAAGCTTGGCTCAAGCAGAGAGGTGTCAGGTTCCTCAGAGAACCACTGGTCCCTACTGAAATCTTTCCCCTTATTGGCTGACATTGGGCATCTCATCCTTTTCTTTTTCTCCATTTAATGGAGGCCACACAAGTAATCCTGACCCTCCTAAGAGTATATGAACTGAGTTACCTTGTAAAATGGCAGTGGTTATTTTGATCGTGTTTTAATTCTAAGTTCTAAGTTCAATAAATGCAATTAAAATGCTGAAAAGGAAAATAACTATAGGCAGGTATGACTTCGCACAAGTGGAAATCAGCTTAGTATTTTGGTCATGATGGTAGCAGAATCATGAGAGAATATGGAAACAATTGAATGATAGCAATTAACATAGATTTCTCCATAATCTATACTTCTAGCTGCTCTAATTGATGTACTTACATATTAACCTACTCTGTATCTATGAAACCAAAGCACAACAGGAAAAACTTACATCATCAGTATTTTCTTACATCTGTGGATAGTTCTTTGTTTGCTTTTGCCTCATGAGATAACATTTTAACTTTTGGATTCAAGTGTTGCACATTCACTAGCTGGATTTACTAAATTCTGCAATTCTTTGAGTAACCTCCATTAATCTGCATTCCTCCAGGGGCTCGGAAGCTATTAGATCCTTTAAATTGGAGAGCTGTTCTTTCATGAGCCTCACAAAGAATACACATTGAATTTCTAGCTTACCCACATCTTGGAGAAAGATATTTTTCTAAAAAAGGTGCGTATGTAGGGTGTTTGGGTTTCTGTAATACTTAGGTGTGATTACTAGTTTATCTCTAAAAAATAGCATCTAGATTTTTTTCTTTGCCAAAATTGTTTACTTAAAAGTCATAGTCTCATTCTGTATAACTAGGAAAGAGTAAATAATACACTATAAGGAAACATACAGCCATGGATACAATAAATACAACTAATATTTTCTCTTGAAATGTCCACTTTAAAGTACTTGAATTCAAGCTGGCTAAAAATAGAATTTTAAAAGGAGGAGACAGGCAAGTGGATTAAGAAGGTCAAAAGGCACAAATGCCCAGTTATAAAATAAATTAGTCCTGGAGATATAATATATAGCATGGTAACTGATGAGGGACAAGAGAGAAGGGACTGGCTGGAAAGCCTGCAATCCTTCCCTAGCAACCTGAGCTGGAGACACACCCCCTAGTTACCCCGTCCCCTTGAACTCTGACTCTCAGAGCACTGCAACCCCTGGGTACTCCCAAAGGGAGGTCCCTTCTCCCATATATAAGAGCCTCCATTTTAACAACTCACTCTCTTGCTCCTGTCACCCCAAGCTGCATGTGTCCCTTCTCTGTAGTTGTTTTCTAATACACTTGTCATGTGACGTTGGGGGAAGGCATCTCCCCTCTAATTCTTCCCAGGACTAATCACACTCACCAGTGCCAGGTACCTGCATCAGTAACTATAATTATTAATACTGTATTTCATATTTAAAAGTTTCTAAGAGCATAAATCTTAAAAATACCACCAAAACTTTGCAACTATGTAGAGATATGGATGTTAATTATTTTGGTGATCATTTTTCAATCTATACAAATAGAAAATCATTATGTTGTACTATTAGAACTAATATGTCAATTATACCTCAAAAATAGTTTTGATTATATTCTGTACAATCATTCTAAGTATTAAGTAAGAATGACAAAATATTATGACATAAATTGTAAGGATAATTAAAATCTTAATCAACAGATGACCAGGAGATGCTTTACAGAGATTTTTTTTATCACAAATCTAAGTAAAGACCATATCTTGCTATACAAATGCAAAAGCATGTACTAATCCAGCTCCCTGTATTCTTCAGTTATATTCCTGCCCCTAAGAAAGATATCATTGCTTCTCATTTTAATTGAAAATAGAAAATGAGCTCGTCTTATCCCTCAAAGTAAATGAGAGCTAGCCTAGCAAACTGAAGAGGACTAGCCACCTTAGGGAGTCCCTATGGGGTTCGGGTCACTCAGAGAACCCATGACAGAGTCAGGTGAGGGAACAAGCAGTGATTTCGAGAGTAAAGGAATGGAGCCGACCGAGGGAGGTCCAGCCCCGGTCTGCCTTGCTGGCGGCCTGGGTTTTTAATGAAAAAAACCCACAAGGTGAAGGAGGAGTATGGCAAGAGGGTGGCCAGGCCAGGTTTCAGTTCCTGATTAGGCAATTGTCCTTTGAAGTTATTGGTGGACTTCTTCAACTGTCACCATTCCTTTGTTCCTTTGTGCAGAGAGTCCGTCCAGGTCATGTACTACACGTGGGACACATCCCACATGTCAGACTCGTCCATAGGCCTTCCTTATCAATCATTGATGATGGCATTCCTTTGCTCGGCCAGGTGGCACCAGGGACAATTCACTGCCCTGATGTCTGAACTTTGATCCCTGGCCTAAGGCTTGCTCGTGTGGGGTTCTGACAGTCCCCTACCATCTAGCTAGATCCCTAACAAGCTTAAGCAAGTCTTTCCCTCTCTGGTTAACAGCCATGACCTTATTTTAAGATAAGGCAATTAGAACAGGTAGATAAACTCAGAGTCCTTACCCATCTATGATTAACCTCACTCAGCACTGTCAGTTGTGAAAATACTCACTGATCTTTGTGAATTAGTAAATAAAGTGATACCCAAGAAGACTAATAATTTCAGTGAATACAAAACTGATTGCTATTATTCAACTCCCATCCCAACAACGATGTATGTAAATATACGGAATTGTGACGCTTAGAAATATTTTCTAGAGGAAACCCTCACCTCTTGGTAGGGATCCTTTTTCAGAAATACAGTTTCCTGTAGTCTCAGGGAAGAGATTCCACATCTTTCCTGACAGAACATTATATCATATTTTGACTGAAATTCTCCATAACTCACTATTTCTACATCCTTCTCTTCACGAATATAATTTCTCTTTAGCAATATGATTTCCTTTATTCGTTAGGACATTTTATTTGACTACTGGTCCCGGGTCTGTTTCTAAATAGCTTTGTGTTTCTCAGCAAACCACTTAACTCTAACCGACATGTTTCTCTCACTATAAAGACAAGGTTTTGGATTATATAATTTTAATTCATTTTATACAATGAGAGAAGTGACATTAACAATGTGCAGCTTAATGAATTGTTATGATTGCCTCCTCTACTTCAAGAAATAGAATTTTTCTAACCACTCAAGAAGATTTTCATATGCCCTGTCCCAGGCATGATCCTCAACTTCTCAAATTTTCCCAATATTCTGATCTTTATAGAACACACTCGCATATCTTTATAGCTTTGAAATTCAGAAGTGCATTCACACATCATAATTTTATCTTCCCTTGTATCAGTTATCTATTGCCATAATAATTCTACATACCAAACAATCACAAACCTACCCATAGTGGCAAACACAGTAAGCGCTATTATGTCTAGAGTGGCTGGTCATACACAGTAAGCACTATTGTGTCTGGAGTGGTTGGTCATACACAGTAAGTGCTATTGTATCTGGAGTGGTCTGTGAGGTTCTGTTGGTCTTGGCTGAACTTGCTCATATATCTTCATTCAGTCGTCCAGTTGATTTATGTTGGTCTCAGCTGGGAGAATTTTGTTGACTTCTCTTTGTTTCACATGTGTCTCAACTCCCATGTGTTGGGAAAGGTTATCCAAACAGTATAATCACCTGTTGACTGAGGAGCTAAACCTGGGCAATTGGAGGCTTCTCCCTCCTCCCAGAATTGTGTGTGCCACTTGCCTTCCCTGCTCCCAGACGCTGCCCAAGGACATATCCCTGAGATAAAATGTGTTGCTAAGGCTGCCTGGCCAGTGCCTGTGACTAAACCCAGTTAAAACTTCTATGTAAGCTTTAAAGATATAGGAGCAATATAGAAAACTCTTGCCTTGCAGATGCCCAAGATGAAACTTCTAAATTCCCTCTGTTATTAAGACTGCCACCTAGTAATATGCAGTGATCCACCCTATTCTTTGGTCTCTCCTTGTCCTTATAAGGGGGCATATTTCAGAATATAGCTGGGCTATGACCCAAAACCATCAGGCTAGAATATAGGAAGAAAAGTACAAAAGGAAATATATGACATCCTAAAGGCTAAACCAAATTGGCATACTGTTACTACTGCCTTACGAGAAGACAAAGTCAGTCACGTGGCCCACTAGAGAGTTACAATGAAAAACACTGCAAAGCAACATGGCAAGGTGAATCCTGGTACCAGTGAAGAACTGAGGCCATATTTGCAATCTACCATAGCCCATCCTCGTGGCCACAAGTATTCCTACCCATTCCCAACATTTTAAAATATACTCACCCCTCCTGAAACCCCCAAATACTCATCCTACCATAGCATCAGCGTTGAAATACAGGATATCATGATTTATATCAGGACCTGCTTCAGATTGGGTTCCCTGGAAGTCAAGATTCTGAAAAGGAAACTGGCATATGACATGATTATGAGGGAGCGTTCTTATGATTAACACCTGTAGAAAGAATAGAAAAAAGGACTGGGCACAGGGAATACCTGAGCTGTGATTCCAGGACATTGTGTTATTTTCCAGGAAAAGCCCGAGTTAAACCTAAAGTAAAACTCTAGATCTTAGGGTGGCCCTTCTTGTCCCAAGTGGGAACTCTGTGCTCTCACATTAAGCAGTTGCCCCTCTAAGAATACATGACTTCAGTCAATGAAATTTTCTTCAGTCATTGTAAATGCACAAAGAGGGATGATAGCTGAAGACTGTCTCCCACCAACAGTACCAGAAGCTGAGAGAATAAGACCTTCATTCCTGAAGAATATGTGCAAAGAATGGCACAGCATCTACAAGGATACATCACCTTGATCTTCAGGTCAATTGACTAAAATGAAAAGTTATCATATAGTCATGAATTAGACAAAATAGCCACAAGAGACATGCAAATATTTCCTAACTCACAGTAAGCCTGCTATCCATTCTATCAGTGAAAAATCTTCCCTTTTTAAGATGCTACTCTTTTGATTAGGCCCCACTTTTGCTTCCTAGCAGTGGCTTCTTAGAAAACCGTTTTCCATCATCTTCGGTTTTCGAATCCTTTCTCCATCACCCTTACTGGCCATTTTGAAAGAGAACATGAGAAAATACACTGTCTGAGCAACTTTCTCAGCCTGCTTCCTACTTATAGATGGTTGATTAAGAAAAATAGGCCTTTCAACATTTTTAACAGCCCAAACTGGTGACAATAGTAGCATAAATTTTTCTGGGTCTTGTATTGTTAGGAGTGAGATATTTGGGTTCTTCAGCGGAGTCTGAGAAATTGCTGAGTGGAGACTCCCATTGGCAACACACAGAAAGTTAATTAAAGGGAAAGAGACAGACAAGAGGGAGGGGCCCTGTGGCCAGTCAAGCTGTAGCCACTGTAGGCGGGGGTGGGGTCTTACTGAGTCTAAGGATGGAACCTTCCAGGCATGTATCACATAATAGTTGTTTTTCTTAACTTTCTACTTAAAGCAGAGGGGTATCAAATACATCACATAGGGTTTGTTTTTCTTCTCTACCCTCTGCTTAGTTATAATTTTCTTTACGTTCTTATGACTAGGGGTTTATTAGTATGTTCTGTCTTCCCATCTGCCATCCTGTACTTTCCTTTCCTTTCATTTTTTTCCTCACCCTCTGAGCTGTCCCTCATCATAATCTTGAATCTACTCCATGTCATTTGCCAAAAGCTCTAAACTCACAATTACATATCAGTCTCTCTCTCTCCCCCACCCTCTTATTCTTCTCTCCACCCATCAATTTAACTATTGCTATATTTGCAGTGTTAGACTAGTAGGAAAATGTTCTGATTGTTCCTTTAAGTCAGATATATGGGTAGCTGAGAAAAATGTCAGTTCTGGGTCCCATTAATAAACAACACAAGCATTAGCAGAAAAATCAAATACCCCAAAATGAAGCCCTTCGGCATAATTTGAACATACAGAATGTAAATAAAAATAATAAACACCAAATCCCCATATGGAATGTCTCATGGTTCTCCCTGCTGGTCAGTCTTGTGGCAAGAAAAGGGAGACATAGAAGAATTTTAAAAACTAAAGAGCAAAAAAAAGAACATTATATAAAGACTGAAACAAGCATCATAATAAATTATACATAAACTTTTAAAAACAGTTTAAAGCCGCAATTGAGCCATGTCAATGAATAGGAGTAGGCTAAATTTACCTATCAAAAGAGAAAGATTTGCAGTTTGGTTCAGAGTCTAAGACCCAACTATATGCTCTATCCAAGAGATACACATTAAGAAAAAGATGAGTCAGAAACTCTAAAATTAAGGAATAAACAAAAAGGCAAAAGGAAGCAGTGAAAAATCAGATGTTATATGATGTCAGCCATACTAGAAATCAAGCCTAAATGCATTAAAATTGACAAGAATGTTAAAAGCTATGATTCACATAGAAAATGTAGCATTTATGAATATATGTGCATAAAGTAGCACAGTAAACATCTTCAAGAGGCACAAGCTAACACAAATGTAAGGAAACATCAATTAAAACACACCAACCATAGATTTTTTTTTTAACACATAACTTTTAGTATAAGACAGATGAAATGAATACAAGTCACTAAAGAGATATGAGTTCTAGACAATATAATCAACAAATTAGATGCTATAGACATATATTAGATGTTAAGCCTGGGAATAGATCATGTATTTCTTCTCAAGTGAAATAGAGCATTTATAAAATATAATCAAATATTAAATACAGAAAATAGTAATAAGTTCCACAAAATGGAAATATAATAAATAATGATCAGGATGCAGTAAAAACTAGCTATGCCAATAAGATCAGAAAGCAAAATCTCTTCCAGATGTAAATATTTTAGAGCTATTTTTATTGATAAGTTATTTTTAAGACTATTTTTGAGATATAATAGACATACAAAATAGTTGTGTATATTTAATGTATACCCCTTGAGTTTGAAGATAAGTATACTTGCATGCATATATGTATAGAGAAGCTTTATTCATAATTGCCCCAAGCTAGAAGCAACCAAGATGTCCTTTAATAGGTAAATAGATAAACTGTGGTACAGTAATATTCTGTTCAGATATTTAAAAATAAAAGGTACTACAAAGTCACACAAAGACAATTATAAATCTTAATCGCATATTGCTAAGTGGTAGAAGACAGTCTAAAAAAGTTACATAAGTATGATACAATTTATATGACATTCTGAAAAAATCAAAATTATATAGAGTAAACAGATTAGTCATTAATAAGGGAAGGGGGGAGTTTAAATTATTCTATATGGTTCTGTAAAAGTGGGTTCATGATACTATGCATTTATTATTTGTGAAACTACAGCCCCAAAATGAACTCTAATATATGCAAATTTTTAAATCATTTAGGAGGTCAGGGGAACGCAAATGGAATGCATAATATGACAAAAGAATCTAACTGTATTAGTAGGTTTCTGAACAAGCTCAATGAAAGAGGAAAATGTGCTGACCTAAGTTATTCTGGAATTAAATGGAGTCCATAAGAAATTCCATAAGCTCTGTACTCTAGCTGATAGTTATTTCCCCTGGGTTAACAATTCTGAGACCACTATTCACGTGTATGAGAGCTGAACAAAGCAAATGAATGGCAAATGGTAGAAGTCAGATTTCTCACTGTTAAATTAGGAAGTTACACCCAAATAAGAGAAAAAGGCTAGAATAATCCACATAGTGGTGGACAAACACTGTAGAACTGGGCACACCCTGGTATTCTAGTGGTCAAGTAACCCTGGGAGCAGTCGCACACACGTTCCATGGTCCTTGGTTCGAGACCTGGGGCCCAGGGGAACAACCAATGTGAACAAATAAATAAAAATTTTAACAGTGCTTCTTCTGCCTCTCTCTTCCTGCCTGCCTAATTCCCTTCATTCCTGCCTGCACATTTCCTTTAAAAAATTAGAGTTGTAGACTTTAGTAAGAATGTGTTTTAGCATAATTTAGATACAGATAATTTACTAAGGAAATATTTGTAGACATGTCCAAATAGAAATGTAACATACATGCATATTTCCTGGCTTTGTTAGAACGGAAGGCCTAAAAGCAAAGACGCCCCAGTAGCAATGACCATACCTAGTGCCCACGTCTTGCTTTCTAATATCGTTCTCTACTAAAAGAAACTAGGGCTGCATGGAAAAATGGCTGGTTTAAGGACTACAAGAAGAAACATAGATGAGCCTGGAGTATCTTGCAGTGCTGGAAAGAAAGGAAGTGCTAAAACAAAACATAAAACAAACAAAAACCCACATACAATAAGAAGATATGTTAAAGAACAAAGGAGTCAGTTTAAAGAGTTCCAATGACTAGATCGGGAACAATCTGAATGACAAAATAAATAGAGTTGTATTGAATTATAACCCAAAGTTTACCTTTGAGTTCATATTCTTATAAAGAAATGACTGAATAAAGGAGACAAATGAGACAACTCTTGTGGTAGAAAACTCCAAATAAGTTATATAAACATTCTGATCTCAAGCAGTGAGATCATAACTTCTCACTCCTCAAGTGCTGATTTTCTATAGTCCAAAGACTGTACATAGTGTGAAAAGGGAGAGGACCAGTTTCACAGTGGACAGACCTGACCAGCAATGTCTCAGCTGGGTGACCAAGGACAAGAGCCACAGTGATGAATCATGATGATAATGTGTACTTGTGACATATGTGGTTTTCCACCCAAACCCTTAATTCCAAACTAATCTTAAGAAAAAGCATCAGACAACCCCAATGGATGGACATCCTACAAAACACCTGAGTAGTACTCCTCAAAACTCTCAAGCTTATCAAAAACAAGGGAAGTCTGAGAAACGCTACAGCCTAGAACAGCCAAAAGAGATGTAACAACTACATGTAAAATGGCTCCCTGAATGGAATTTTGTGACAGAAAAGGATATTAGGTGAGAACTCAGGAAATCTAAGTAAATTGTGGACCTTAGTATAAATAATATATTAATAATGACATTATTTATAACAAATGTATCTTACCATTGTCAGATACTAAGAGTAGGAGAAAATGCAGGTGCCTGAGCCCAGTGTCAATGGTTAGAGCAGTAACTTCTCCTGTAGTGGAAGAACACCGCAGTTTCATACAAAGGGCATGAATACAAAGAAAATAAAGAATTACCTCATTTCATGATGACATATGCATTGTCTCTTAAATTACAGGTTTCCCCTCCATCTTTTACTTTTGATCTCAAAATTTACTTGATGAGGAACACCCTGATGGAGCAGCAATTAGGTCAATCGTCTTTGAAGGAACGCAGGCCACATACCCTAGGGTTCAAGTTCTAGGTCCGTGAGGGAAACAACTAGTGTGAACAACTAAAAATAAAATAAAAAACTTCTTCCTCCTCTCTCTTCCTGCCTGCCTGCTTGCCTTCATTCCTGCCTGCACCTTTCCTTTAATACAAAATAAATAAAAATAAATGTACCCGATGAAGGCTCATCCTGGTGGCCTACCCTGGGTGCATTCCATATACATCACAAGGATCTGGGTTCACATCCTTGGCCCAGGAAACCACCAAGATGAACACTAAATAAAATCAATGTTAAAAAAGAAATGTACTTGATGAAGTGTTTTGTTTTGTTTCTATAAAAATGGCACAGTCTTGATTTTGTTGATTGAACCCTTATGGACTAGGTTCAGCATATCTTCTGCTTTTGAATTATCTACAATTGAATACTGGATCCAGATGCTTGATCAGATGCATGTTTTGCATATGACTCTAGGCAGTGGAACATCTTTTCAACAAAAAGCACAGAAGTGTCTAATCCCTGGTGATATTAGTAGCCACTGAAGCTCAATAGGCAGATCACAAGAGGTTGTAAATGAGTGACATTCCTGGTTTTATTTTAACTTTCACAACTTCCCAAAGGCAACTTTACTGAGGTATAATTTATACCCAATAAAAATCATCCATTTCAAATTGCAGGACAAATAACTAGTCTGCCAAAATAAAAATATATGGTTGTAATAGTTCTTTTAATTTCTATGATTCTATTTGCAAATAACAGCGTTATATATGATTCTGTTTGCAAATGACAGCATTATGTATATGCTCTTCTCTCTTTTATTTGCAAAAAAAAACAAAACCAAAACCAAAATAATGACCTTAAATTTTCAAAGAATTAACAAATGGGAGTGGGGAAGTTTATCTCTTTTCCTGTTCACTGACACACTGGCAATCCTCACATAAGTGAATGGCCTTAACCTTCAGACTGAAATATGTGTTTGTAGATCTCTTTCACATGCACAGCTCATCATGATTTGCAAAACCTTTTAATGTTTGTTTTCTAGATGGTACAAATAATCATATCATAAGAAGCAGAATATATATTATTAATGTCATGAACTCTATTTAATTTGGACATAAGTGAGGCCAGGGAAGGCAGTGGAGAAGAAATAGCCATGGAAATGGGAGAAACATTCAAGCATATGATAGGAAAAAGATGAAGGAGACATTCTAGCCACTCTGATAATGTCAAATAGAAATTAACAGTTTGGAAAAACATTCAGTGTTTAAACCTTGAAAATAGTCACAAAAGCCAGGCCAATAAAAATATGTGGAACCCTATTCAGAAGCAACAAATTCTCTTCATGAAAATCTGATGGAGAAATGGGAAAAGAAAATGAGCTAGCTTTATTTTCCCAAGTTAGACTTCTACATTTTTTCAGAGATTCATCTGCGTTGGCAGCGAACAGAAAGGACATGGGCTCCTGAAGAAGAAAGGTATAACTTTAAGTCCGAATTCTACCATGGACCTTTATGACCCCGAGCGCTCTGCCTCGTTTAAATAATGAGAAAACGGCACCTATTTCCCAGGATTGTGGAAGAGACAAATGAGACAATACACAGAATATTCTGGGACAAACCTTCTTTCTAGTGAAAGCTCTGCACCTACAACATTGTATGGGGGTCACTGGGGCTCATCACTAAGGTCCTTGGGAGCAGTTTCTCTCAATTGTTCAAAAACAGTCCCTGAAGAGAGGGGAAAAAAAAAAATCTTGCAGTTTTATTCAATTTCAGTAACTTCTTCAGCAAAGACAGTCTGGAAAATGGGTTATGCAATCAGTATGTTGGTATGAAAAGTGATGAATACAATTGAGAAAAAATTGTCCAGATTAAAGCAGAAAATTGTCTTTATCATTATAAAATGAAGTTTATCCTTTCTGCCATGTTTTCCTTAATTTGTGCTCTAAACAGAACACCAATGATCATTGTGAAAGAGCCTGTAAATGCTGCTGATGTTAAATGTTATTCACACAAACTACATGGCAGGGATTTTTAAGTATTGTATTGATATTACTGTATAATTTTATATTTTCAATAAATCAATAGTAGTAAGTCATCATTTTTACTTCAGGGAAAACTTTCAGTACTCCTTTCAAAATTAGGTTAAGTAGAAAAAGCAAATTGCCAAATGATATGAAAAGTATAATGTCACTGACATAAATTTTAAAAATATAAAGAAAATCTAAAAGTATAAAATTTTAAAAATATAAAGAAAATCAGTCTTTTGCCTTTCATATTTGATAGGCAGATGATAGACAGGAAAAACAAAATAGCAGCTTCCTCTGAGGAGGAAAAAGGACTAGAATTTGAAGCTTCAAATGTATCTGTAAGATACTGTTTTTTAACAAAAATCTGAAACAAAAAATGTTTAAATATTCAGATATGCTAAATCTAGGTATTAAGGGAAAAGATGTTTATTATATGACTTACTATATTTGCTGCATTATTACATAATGTTTTAGAGTATTATTATATAAAACAATGTATGCACAGGGAAAAAAGTGTTTTAAAAATAACAAAGGGTAAAATGTGAAAATTCAGAGCTTCCTAATCTCTCTCTACCATCCCAAACCTCTTACTAAAAGCATCACTTTTGGTCAAATGTAGTTCTTTATTGTAACCTCAATAAATCCAAAGAGGGGCTCCATGGTGGCGTAGTAGGTTGGTCCACTGTGCCAAAGTCCACATACATCCCAGGGGTCCCTGACTCAGGACCTGGGGTCAGGGGACACAATCAAGATGAACAACTACATAGGATAATAAAAGCACTTCTTCCTTCTCTCTCTTCCTGCCTGCCTGTTTGCTTCATTCCTACCTGTACCTTTCCTTTAAGAAAAGGAAAAAAAAAAAAAAGTCCAAAACACATACAATGGGTCCTAATTTTACTAACTTAAAGTGAAATCTATTTGTATTCTTCTATAGAAAACATAAGAATTAGTTCCCTGATAGTACTCTTCCTCATCTCCTTTTTTCCCTCAAAATTGTTGGTCATCAGTTACTTTTTCAAACTTAAGTTGTGATAATTTTGCAAGACATTCATGAATTTCATAGCCCAATGTCACCACACTTCACCCTAGTTCTTATTATTTTGAATCCTTTTTCTTTTAACAATAAAAATGTGATTTGGGGGAGGAACTAAAACAAATTAATTGGAAGCTAACATGGGCCATTATTTTTTTATGTGTTTTACTGATAACATTAAATTTACCATCTTAACCATTAAGTATATAGTTCAGTGGTATAAAGTACATTCATTTGTGCAACCATCAGGGCCATAAATCTCCAGAACTTTTTAATCTTAAAAAATGGAAATTCTGTAACCGCTAAATAATAACTTCCTTTCCCTTACCACCTTCTACCCATGGCAACCGTCATTATTATTCCTGTGTCTATCAATCTGACTACTCTAGATAACTCAAATAAGTGGAATCATACAGTAATTATATTTTTGTGACTTATTTCACTTAGCACAATGTCCTTAAGTTTCATCCATGATGTAGCATGTGCCAGAATTTCCTGAATTTCTTAGACTGAATAATATTCCATTGTATGAAGTTACCACATTTTGATTATTGATTCATCTGTCAATGGACACTTGGGTTTCTTCCACATTTTGACTGCTATATATGAGTCTCTTGTGAGCATGGGCTCAAGACCTTTCATGTCTTTTGGATAAATACCCAGAAGTGAAATTGCTGGATCATACAGTAAATAATATTTTAATTTTCATAGCAGTGCCTCCTAGCTCACACCAATATGCAAAAGACTTTTGATTTCTTCATATTATTACCAACACTTGCATTTTTCTATTTTGCTTTTTGTTTTTTGTTTTTTTGACAGCAGTCATGTTAATGGATGTGAGGTGGTATCTCATTGTTATATTGATTTGTATTTCCCTCTTAATTAGTCATATGGAGCATTTTTTTGTGTGTTTATTGATCAATTAGTTCTCTGTCTTCTCTGAAGAAATGTTTTTTTCAAGTTCTTTGGTGTAAATTTAAAAATTAAAGCTAAGAAAAATCTGTATCTATTTCTATATCTATCTGTGTATACGTGTTACAAATTATAAATTTAATTCATATCCTTTTGGATCATGGAAGCTACCTTCACAAATTACTGTTATAATCAAAATACAGTAATAAGCTAAGAAAGAACTAGGTCAAATTCATTGGTTTAGTTTACCTAGACATATCTTTAAATTCAGGTAAAATATAAATGAGTTAGTTTAGATGCCTCTAGCAATAAGATCGTTTCAAATATGTTTGGTAACTTGAAACTCTAGAACTTTACTGAGTTATATTAAATAATGGAAATTAACTGAATATCTACAGAGAAACCATGAGTTTGAATTTTTAATTACACCTTGTGTGGCTCTTTAGGAAACTGTGCTGTTAGCAGCACATATCATTTTGTGAGTCCTCAATCTGGAAAATACTAATGTAATAGATTATTGTTTTGTTTTACAATTGCATGAATTTTAGAAATTACATTTTTTAATTTTAAGAATTCTAAGTAATGTTAGAAGTTAAAGTCAACGAAAATATGGTAGGTGAACAAAAGTCTGTCATCCCAATTGTGTCTTTTGGAAAAAGAGATATTACCTCTCTAAGGACTGAATGGAAATTACCGTTTCATTTTTCTTTTCATTTATTCATTCACTGCAATGTATCAAGTACCTACTATATGAACAGTATACACCGGGATACAAAGATAAATAAAATTTGATTCCAGTCTTTAAATTTACTCTAGCAAAAGACATTTTGCTGTTGGTCCCTTTAATAGACAGCAAGGAGACAGAACTTTTTCTTTTTCCTCAGAAGAAAACACAGTACAACATAACATAAAGGGAAAATTAGCATGATGGAAGACGAAAGGTCCTATAAAACACCAGGAAAGAAATGCCAAAAGGATAAAGGTCAGACTAAAAGCACATTTAAGCTTTTAATAAGGTCAAATAGGAACCAATTAAAAACAATAATACTTTCTCAATTCAGTTCCAGAGCTAATGGGCTAATGGGACCTTATCAGGTCACTTGGTGTGATTTCATTCCTCCAGGCTGCACTTAATTTAAACTATCTGTGGTAGTGACTGTGACATCCCCACATCTATCCCTTACGTGTACACAACAGCTTTATTTTCACAAATTACTTTTTTTTTCTTTTTTATACCTTGTGATAAAGCACCAGCAGAACCAGCATCTATTTGTAATTTGTAGTCTCTTCTAAAGTTTCTCCACAACAGTATCTGGCATAGAAATCAGTAACACACGTGAAGTGAGACTTGGACACTTAAGCTTCACTATGAAAGTGTTTGGAAGGACAGACTGTGAGGACCTGAAACACAGGGGAAAATGGTAACACATTTTTTTGGTCGTGACTGTTAATGAATGTTTGAATGTCTTTGTGTTAAGGGTCCAAATTATAAAATGTCTGATATGTTAAGGTCCTTCCCGAGGTTGATCGTCTCTAAATCTCTGTATTTTGACATTTTATTTGAACTTACAAGGGAAAATCAAAATATCAAGAAATACTGTGATCTTCTGCCCAGATCTTCGATCAGAGCCCATCTAACCATTCCTCAACTTTAATATCCAGGAGAGAACACATTATTTTTTGTATTTCTTGAATGTTCAATTTATTAAATCATTGTCAATAAAATTTATAAACCAATTTTCTTTAGATATGTTAACCTTTATTATAAATTTAATTAAATCTTAACAAGTTAAAAAGAAACATTTCATCTAACTGATGCTTTGGGACACTACATCTTTTTTTAATTTTCTTTTTTAGCTGTATCGCCTCAACTTTAGACAAATATCTCTTTTCTTACTGATTTTTTTATTTTTATAGTTTTTCATTAATTGTATTAAAGAGATATTGCATCATAGCATTCTATAGGTTTAAGGTGTGCATTGCTATAAATCACCATCTGTAGATAATATATTAAGTTCACCACCACCATCCAGTTCTCCCTTCACAATAAAATTGATCCTCTCTACCCAAGAGAATATCTAAAACATCTTAATCAGTAAACAAAACACACAGAAATTTCAAAATATATTACTACTTAAGACTTAAAGCTTGCTCTAGAATATTAACATCGCATGTGATTTCTTTGTTTTTCTCTTTCCCTTACATGTTGCTAGTGTTATGGAAATACTAACTTTGTTACCATCCCAGAGTTTGATTCTTATCAAATCAAAAGGATAAAGAACATAATCTTAGAAATCTAAGGTTATAGAATCTGGGTTATTAATCAACTAGTCCTAAGTTTGAAAATGAGACTTGAATGTTTCTTTCAAGATTATGTTAAAAGATCATGCAATCTTTTGGTGTTATAATTTCTTACTGAGCAAATAAGAAATTTTATAACAATGATTTCAACAAGATTGAGCTATAACTTGATTACTCCACAAATTATATACCCTAAGGCTCACTTGGGTTCAATAACATATATGCCATTTTAACATTGTGTAAAATATTGGTTGGGATACTGACATATTTCCAAAGATCTCTCCACAGCTTATTTAGTTTCAAGGGAAAAAATGGCATTAAAAGGCCTGCATCCAAATTTGGTTTGTGTATATGAGTTCCCTCCATCACCTAAAAGCAATTCTAAGACACCAGCTGGGTATCCTAAAAGTCAGCTCAACCCTGATGGACGGGAGACAGCATCAAACACCACAGGTTGAGGGCAAGTCCTACGAAACTACCCCGGCTCCTCTTCAGAATCCAGTCTCTTCTGACCAATGTGGGTTTGGTTAATTTGCTACAACTCACAGAACTCAGAATCATTTCACATACATATCCATTTATTGCAAGAGGATGTAACTCAGGAACAGCCAGATGAAAGAGGTGCACAGAGCAAAGGGAAACGATGCAGGTCTTCTTGTTCCCTTTCCAAGAACACCACTTTCCCTAACTCTCCACAAGTTCACTGGAAGTTCTCTAAACCCCGCTCTTACAGGGTTTTTCGTTTGTCTGCTCTTGGTTTCTTTTCTTTTTTATGGAAGTTGCATTACATAAACATAACTGATTAGACTTACTGTAATTTTTATAGTTAAAAATGAGGCCAACTGGAGTATTACCAGGCGTGCGTGTGGAGCAGGGCAGGGTTATTGGGGGAAGGGGTTTAGGCTGATACTGGGAGGAGTATGTGTTCCAGCATGGGAACCTGAGAGAAGATGCGGTGTTCAGGCTGATTATAGGTGCTTGGGTGGCGAGTGGTTTCAGACTGGTGCCTGATAGGGCTGGGGACGCTGGTGGATTCAACATTGCAAAATGGAAGCAACCCCAGTCAGACCATAAGGTGGTAGTCCTGTGACTGATTAAATCAATGACTAGTAGCTATTCAATTTCTAGTTCTTCTCTCCAAGGAGGTCAGAGTAAGGGAATGAAAGTTCCAACCTTTTAATCACACAGTTCGTTTCCCAGGCAAACAGCCCTTTCCTTAAATTACCTAAGAGCTTTCCAAAAGTCACCTCATTAACATAGCAAAAGACACCTTTATCACTCCCATCACTTAGGAAGTTCCAAGGATTTTTGCAAGACCAGAGCCAAGAACTCTTGATTAAGAGCAAATTTACATGAGAAATCACAATATCAGAAGTTTGTTTACAATCGAGAATCCTGACAGATAAAACTTTAAACCAGTGATTAAAGTTAACACTGGTACAAATTAAGACTTCTGGTGTGATGCACAGAGAAGGGCACAATATCACCTACACAGAACTTCAGTCTTATTGAGTATCTCATAAATTAATGAATGCCAAACACATAGAACTGTGGCTAACAGAAAAACTGATTAATGAATATCACCCATTGTCATCACCACCACCATCAATGCTACAGTAATATCATTAGTAACTAAAGAGAAACAAAATCAGAAAAACTGAAGAAAAGTGAATGTCTTTTTTTCTTTGCTGAAAGTGAAAAAATTTTAGAGTATTAACTATAGTTCTCACCAAAACTTCAGACTTTCATGGAGGGAAATGATAGTCATTTTAGTCCTAAATTCACCAGAATTAACCATTAATTTTTAATCCATTAATGATGTTATCTTTCACCAGGTGTTCCAAAAAAACAGAGAAATTCACTAGCCAAATAGAGTATGACTCAAATATTAATTGGTTCAACCTTTAAGCCAACACTTAATGAATATCAATCACGTACTAAATATTCTTTTAGGTGTTAGTGACTTTGCAATAAGCATAGACAAATTCCCTGCTTCTATGAAACTCATTCCTAATGGAAGTAAGAGCTATAGTCATAGTTATTCCATTTCATATATTCATATATACATGTATAAATGTATGTAAATATGCATATATGTATATGTGTGTGTATTGTGTATATGTATTATATAAAATAGTGATATATATCATATTTTTAGTTGCATAAAATCTTGTCCAAGATCACTGTGTCCAAATATTTAAATAGAGGAACATATGAACTGAGTATGGGTTGATTCTAATTCACAATATACCTGCAGCTCTCAAGCATGTACTGGAATGTACTCCAAAATGCAGTTAGTTCCATAAAGTGCTACTTGTTTTCCAGTGAAACATAGCAGTTAGACTGAGCAACTAGTTTATGCCAGCCTGACCTACATTTAGGCAATTTATAGGAAGCAGTTTGCTCCAGACTTATTTATCAGTCTACAAATACCATTCTCTTCTGAGTTCTTTGTTCAGCTTGCTAATTGTTAAGGACACTCTTCAAGAGTATAGAAGGCATATCCTGGTGGCTTAGGGGTTAAGTCTGTGGTTTCTGGCAAGCACAGCCCATGTATATCCCAAGAATCCAGGCTCACAATCTGAAGCTGGGAGGAATAACCAAGAACAATGAAATAAAATAAATGTAAATAAAAGTATTTCTTCCTTCTATCTTTTCCTGCCTGCTTGCTAGGTTTATCCGTGCCTGTATCTTTCCTTTAAAAGAATTACTGATTATATCAGTGCCATTTTTCTTTTTCCCATGCCCCACTTTTTCATGATCCTTCACTTAAAATAAGCTAAATTTTTAAAGGAATCTCCATACTGCTAAAAGAGTTTCCTTTTCCATGTATCCTTGCCAACATTTGTTATTTCTAGTCTTTTGGATAATAGATAGTCTCACAGATGTGAGGTGCTATATCATTGTTTTAATTTGCATTTCCCTGCTAGCGAGAGAGGAGGAACATCTTTTCATGTGCCTGTGGGTCATCTGTATGTCTTCTTTAAACAAACGTCTATTTAGATCTTCCGCCGAGTTCTTTGAATGGGTTGTTTTTCTTCTGCTGAGTTTTATGAATTATTTGTATATTTTGGATATGTTATAAATTTAAAAGATATTGACTGACTAGGCATACCACATAGAATCTCGTTGGTCGATTATATCTAAGATGTTAAGCAAACTGGACCAGATGAAAAAGAAGCAGCAAGTTTATTTTAGGCCCAGGTACAATACAGTCATACCATAGGATGGGAGATAAACCCTACAAAGATTCAGATTTACTAACATATAAGTAACATTTTTAGGTGTCTTGTGGTCTTGGGAATTTGAAAACACCAAAAAAAAGGACAGATAATTGTAACATGCACTTTCTACCATAAAGAAAGAAGGTGCTTTCTTGGTAGGTGTTTCCAAGTTCTGGTGGCAGTATATGCCATAGCCAGGAATATAGCCAACAAATGAGGCAACATAAAAGATTTCCAGTTTTGAGGAAAGACTAAGTCAGAAAAAGCATGCAGAGCAATACAGAATGAGGTATAAGTATCTCTGTTACTTGAATAATATAACCCATCATTATAGCACAGTGTTAGTACTACTAACTATCTATGGGAAAAGATGCCATGTAGTGTTTATAGAAAAACTAAACGGGAGAATTACAACATAGATATCTATGCTCTTGTAGTAATGTAATGTTATCTACAGCAAATATTTATGTATCTTTTGAAAAGCAGGTCCTAATATATTACTGGGGCCTGGTAGAAATGCAGTGCCTGAGCTTGACACCAAATATCCACGAGGCCTAAGCAGCTCACTAGCACTAGTTACCATCAGACCACAAAGTCATGAGGCCAGGTAGGTTCAGGACCAATATATCATGAGATTGAAGTGATACATCTAAGCATAAGCATCCATAGGTCCAGGAGAAACAAGAAAGCTACATGAGAATGTAGTTTGGATACTGAAGTCATCTACGACTGTTAGACGAGCACTTGACCACCAACTCCTACCTATCAACATACAGGGAAATCCTTTATATGGTCAATTGACAGGAGAGAAGAAAATATCCAACTCTTTATAAACGGATGTCCTTAGGTATGGTGAAAGCTGAAGTGGGTGGATGCTCTATTTAGCTTGACTTGAAGGTAGCTCTTAAAAACAGTGACAAGGGCAGAGCCTCTCAAAAGGAAGAGCTTAATTAAGCCTCTTGTTCTTTGTGTAGAAAGGGAAGAAGCCTCCTGAGAGCTAAAAAGGGCATGGGTTCATGAGCAAATGATTTTACTAGAAGGTCAGTGATGAAGAAAAATAAAAACCAGGAGAAAAAGGAGCTTGAGGGTAGAGGTAGTTGTGTAAACTTATGAGAATAGGCATAAAGTATGAAGACCTTTGTATAAAATCTAACATTTATAAGAGAGCACACTTATAAAAGAGGGATTCAATAAACAGGTCTATGATATAACTTAGTTTACATCAGTTAGTCTCTGTCATCACCACCCCAGTGCTAGCACAATGGACAGATAAATGAAATAGTTGCAGTATTAGGGATAGAAGCTGTGCATGGATTCAACAGCATTGCCTACATTTACCAAAGCTGATCAAGCTATTGCTCTGTTGGAATGTTTAATCTGCTAGAAACATAGACTAGCACTAATTCCAGAGAATGGCACCAACCCATAGGAAACCAAACAACCACTTAGTTGCTAGTTGAATACTTTGGATCTTTCAGCTTTGAAGAGGCAATAATGCTTTTTTACAGGAATAGATACATGTTTTGGGTTTGGATTTACTTTTCTGCCCATAGCACATTAGTCAGCACCACTATCTGAAGACTGTGTTTTATTTACCAGTATCATCCTACTTAATCTAATATCAGACCAAGGGGTCCAAGTTAAAGAAAAGGATGAAGGAATAGGCACCTGGTACCTAACCATGAGATCACTAGTCATATCGCATACCACAGCAAGCAAAAGCAGCTAGCCCCTTGAAGTGACCTGTTGAAAGCACAGTTCAAGAGTCAGCTTTAAAGTGATACTGTCAATGTGGGGTTCCAACCTCCAAATACATTGTACATTCTAAATCAATGGCCTTTATAGGGTACCATGTCTGTATGGGTTGAATGCATGGTCCCACGAACTGATACATGGCAGTAAGAGTGGTCCCATTTATCACCACTTCCAGTGACCCATATGGGTCATTTGTCCTTTGTTTTCCTATAGCTCTTGGGACTGCAAGATTTGAGGTTTTGCCTTCCTAAGGAGAAAATTTCCCAGCAGGAATCAGAAAAATTCTAGTTGTATAATAAGCTTTGGCTGGCACCTTGTCACTTTTGGATCCTTATGCCAAGTAACAAGCTTATAATTGAAGGAGTCACCAGGTTGGCAGTGATCCAATCATTGGGAGAAACTAGGGCTTCTTATACACAAATGGGACAGGAGTATGTTTGGCAACCATGTGATCCACATACCAAAGCTTGATGGCAAATGACCAAGTGCAACTAAGACTTGAAGAAAGCCTGGTGACCAGAGGCTGAAGATGGTCAAGGTCGACACAAGGAAAGCCACGAACACCAGCAGAAGGTGAAAGAAATCTAAATGGATAATGGGAAGGAAGATTGTATCACCTGAGATCTTAACACTAGCTCTGTTCGCAGAGGTGCTAGTATCGTACCAATCTTATTCTTGAGATTCCTCTAGGAAAACAAAAACACCGGAATCCTGAAAAACGGATTCCCAGTTTTAATGTGAAGCAAAGGATCCAAGAGGAACAAGCTGTTCACAAATATGCTGCCAAGATACCCCTTTAGGAATGAAGATCTGATTTTATCAACTTCTGGAAATGCTGCCATCTCTCAACCCTTAACTGTCAGCCCTCTTTGTGAGACACCCTGGCTGAAGAGAACGTCCTTGCCCAAGGTAATGGCTCCTCCCTTGGTGGAGACAAGGAAGACTGATCATGGGGGTTATAAAGGCCTGCTCCATTTGCCCAACTCAAGACAATTGCCAAAGACCATCCTAGTCTCAGACTTTCTCCTGAGTCATCTATCACTGCTCAATTTTCCCTATGCCCAGTTCTGCTCTTTCCTTCTGTTCCATGGATGTTGTTTTCAGGAGAATTCCCTAACAAGCCTCCTGCCCACTCATCTCCATTTCATCCCAGGGAACCCAACCCGTGAAACCCCAGATGGTGTGATATATAAATTCATGGTCTAGACCAGAAACCAAGAGACTCTGGTTCAACCCACATGTTTGCTTCTTATTGACCTCAAGTAAGTTAATAAACCACATGACCTTTATATTTCTCATTACTTTCAGTGAGAAGGGTAAGAAAATGCTATGGTCTTTAGTCCTAGACTAAGAACAAGAATACTTGTATTTACATTCCTGTGTGACTGTTAATTGGTTTTAGTGACCTTGCGAAAATCACTCCAAATCTCTTCTCCCCTCTCTAAAATGACACATAGACTAAATGGTCATTAGTGCCCTTTAGAGCGCTAATAAGCCTGTGGATTTAAATATATAAATCCCAACATTATTTCTGTAAAAGGGTATTTAATATGACATTTTCAATTTTATAAATAACTTTGTTACCAAGGAAAAACTTTCCAAAGTCCTTACAAAATTTTTTTAGTTGTTGCCAAAAAATTTTTTTGAACTTCTATTACTTCATTCTTTCTCATCCTTTCGTTCCTTCTGTATTGACCTTTTTAAAAAATTCTGGTTTTGACATGTACCTTTTTCTCCCATCCCGAGGAGACTTTGAGCAAATAATAAGAGGAACGAAATGAGTAGTCAGTGTGGGCATACAGTTCTTACAAAGCTTGGTCTCCAGTATTTCAAGTTCTCTCCCTTTTTCCCTTTCTTTACAGTCTGGGTTATGTCATATGAAATTTCTGACTTGATTTCCTCCTATAGTCATTTACCACTAAAACTCCTCAAAGATCATTTCAAGTTTCACAAAATGCTTCTTTTCCTCTAATGCCTTCCTCTCCTACCTCCCTGATCCTTTATCTTCAATGCGTACCCTTTCCAGTCATTATCATCGAGGTTGCCTTAAAGACACCCACTTTTCCTCTTCTGTTTCTGCACGCATCCAACTAACCTCACACATTCTCCCAGAGAAAAGACATGTCAACACATTGCAACAGGAGCAGTTAGAAATAGGGCTGTGGTTCACTTGTGCCATTCTGGACATCTGAGGACGAGCCAAAAATAGAAATGATCTGAGTCTGTTCAGTGCTTAGTGCTGCCAGAGGAGTCTCCTCAGTTAGTTCTCCAAGGCAGTATTTTCTGAGTCAGCTTTCACAGCTCACAGGCCAAAAATCATAACTCATATGCTGTCCCCTCCATCAAGACACAGTTAATGTCACAAAGCGGTTCCTCTCTAAAGGAAGATCTTCACTCATGGCCTGACAGCCACAGAGTCTATGAAACACAGGGCATAGTGCCCACCTGTATCAAAGTTGCAGTGAAAAATCTTCCAAATCACATAATAAAAATATATTTTTCTCATTCTTATCTCTCCAAACCAATAATGTACTTTAAAATGAACTGCTGGCATGGTTCACAGACTCCAGGCTATGTGAAACAGAGACTTCATGGTGGAGTGAGGGAAAGTGAGAAAACAGCAGCATTCTTATGTTAATGGCTCCCAGATGTTCCTTGTTGCTTATTACCTTCTGGACATTTGTTTATTCTTGACTGTTCAATAAATGTCAAAGATTTTTTTTTTCAAATCCTGTCATTAAATTTCACTGAATCAATAAGATAAAAGCCAATCCCTTTAAACGATCAGAATTTTGAGTATTCTTGCTCTGGACGGTTCTATATTACACCTACCGTATTGTCAATGCCTGATTCTTGGTTTTAAGATAAAAGCATTTGCTTCTCATCTCATAAGGTCAATAAGCTAACCTAGAATTGGTTTCTTTTGTCCTTCTTTTCTTTCTTACAATCTTTCTTTTTTGCTTTTGCCTTTGTTTTAAAGAGCAGTCTATAGTAGGCCGCTGGGGAGTAGCAATTTGATCAGCTGGTTTCAGCCAGCACCATCCACATACATCCAGGTTCTTGTCCCAGGAAGGGGGTGAACAGCTAAGATTGAATCAAATAAATAAATGCTTCATCCTTCTTTTTGTTCCTGCCTGCTTGCCCGCCTCTGCTCGCCTTTATTCCTGCCTGCACCTTTCCTTAAAAAAAAAAAAAGAAAGAAAAAAAAAAGAGTGGTTTGCAATTGCAAAGGTTGTAATGATTTCACCAAGACTGATATTGATCAGAGGCTTTTGATTAAGCAAGGGTGAGAAGGAGGAGTTCTTTGACCCGCCTCAAATCACAGCTATACCACTTCCCGTGTTGTTGGGCAGTGCTCCAGACGCTAATAAGAAGTCGGGAGACAACCTTAATGGCACAGAGTGAGCTAGCAGAAATAACAATGTTGGTTCTGAAATTTCTTGAGGAGAAGGGAAGTTTTACTTGTCTGCTTCAAAGATTTTTTGTTCTTGAAATGCTGCCCATCCAGCCTGTTAACCTTGTACAGGAAGAGAGAAGGTTGGAGATGCTATGTTCCTTCCCAAGGCTCTCAGAATAGCTCCAAATGGGGAAAATAATGCCACCAAGGGACATTGCGAGCAGGAACTAATAAAACCCAGTATAAAATGCCTTTTCCAGGAGGGATGCTCGGTTAATCACTGTCAACCTAGAGTTTAAAATACATAGGCTGCAATGTTGATGTCAGCGGCAGGAGAGGCTTGGCACTGCAATCAGATCTTCGAAATTCACACTCAGCATCTGCCATGTATTTTGGTCACAGTATGCAATGTTGGGTGCTAGAAAAGTTTACATTTGTTACTTACTGAAAAGTGTGGTTTTTCAGTCATGTTGGAAACAAACGTCTGCAAGAACAAAGATGATAGCTGGCCTGGTGTTTTTTAACTCTGCCAGCATAACATGCTATCAGTTCTACCAGAGGAAAGGATAGCAATCCCTTCACTACTGAGCAGCAGCTATGGTCATGGAAGCACCATCATAATGCAACAAAGGATGCTAATGTCCCTTGCACTCCAGCACCCACCTAACTGTGGAAATGCACTATGCCATACCCATGTGAGAGCTGTGGTTAACAGAACGGCAGCACATTATAGCCTGAAGAATTGAGATTCATATCATTTCCAAGCACCCTGTTCTCTTTTAAAACGGGTACCACTTCTGATACTATTAGGTTTCACTCATTACCCAATGCTGATATAGAATGTGCTAGTTCATACACATGAAAAATGTTTTTAGGAATTTATCAACTGCCTAGCATTCTATGATATGACATCATAATAGTAATTCATGGTATTTGCATAGTTGTATCATGCAGAATTCTCAAATTGCTTATAAAGTCTTAATTCAATTCATTCAGCATTTTTAAAGAAATACAATGTTCTTACAAAGAAATACAGCGCCAATGAACTGTGTACATAACCCTCACAGATAAACAATAACAATATTGACACACTAGATATTATTATTTCTATCCAGCAAATGAAGACAAGCAAGGGTGGATATAAACTGATATCCCAACATCATGAGATGACAGATACAAGGAAAGGTTAGTAAGCAACCACAGAGAGATTTGTCAAGATAGCAAAGAGCTATTAATAGAAAATTCTGTTATTAACTTAATACAGAAAAAAAGGAATAATGTGAAGCCTCTGATAACTCAAATTCCTCAAGGCAGTTAAATGTTTAAAATTTAATACTTGAAATTAAATCTCTAAATTGAACTTCTTTTCATTTCCCTCTTTTTCTGCTAGAAGTGTGAACAAATAAATTAGTAAATCTGATACCCGTTTATAGGAATTTTTTTAACCTCTTTTTTTGTTTCCTTCCCTGAACCCTAGGTCTCAAACCTGGGTCCTTGGGCTTTACATGGCTTACACCTCTGCATCCGAGCCACAGAGGTGCACTGATACTTAACTTTTATGTCACTCACCCCTTTCGCTCTCTGGAAAAGTTATGGATCACTTCTCAGATTAATATTTTTAGATGTACAGAAGGAAACATGTAGGATTACAAAAGACACCAATTAAATTGAAATACAATTATAAAACTATCAAAAGAAAAACTTGTAATGACATATGTGCTTCTATATTAGTGCATTAGATAGCACACTCTAACACTCTAACTGCAGTCCTAATAACTACACTAAATTAAAGATCATGGTAAAGCATGAATGGCATTTCCAGAGATCTGAAAGAACAAACATGATACCCCCAAAACTGGTATTTTCTATTGATGACAAAGTCACAATTCCATTGTGTTTTGCGCTACATGTAATTGAATTGTTCAGTTTCAGTTAGTGATTAATAATTAAAAAGATGGTATTTTTACAGGTCACTTGAATGCCATCCAAGGGCCTCTTGGTTCATGGATCCTATATTTACAACTCTTTCCATTGGAAGGAAGAGAGGTCAGGAAAATTCAGAATCCACACCAAGTATTCAAAAGAGCTTGCAGGAATTCAAGGTGTTTTCAGTCCAGACCAGAACACTGTTGTGTGTTTCACTTACATTTTCCCCCAGCCTCTGGATAAATAGTCGTCGGAGTTCGGGAGTGCTTGTGAGCAGACATGTGAAGGGTCAGACTCTTGGCTGAGTCCCACTGCAGGGCCTCCCTCCCTGAACTGATGACAAAATGAACATGGCCTTAGTAAGCCAAACAAGGAAGAACGAAGCCACCCTTATCTCCACTGGCAGGTGGGAAAATTACAATAACAAAATGGGAATAAAACAAATGAAAAACATATCAGAGAGAATGTTTCACTTAATATGGTTTCTTCTTGACAAACTGCTTCTCCTCTGAGTGGAACACTTTATTTTGTATAACACAAAATGGCGGGAATAAATCAAAAGCATTGTTTAGTTGGATTAAGGAGAGACATAAACTCAAATGAATTTAAACTGCACAGTCAGAACGATACAGATACCGCAGATGAATGACAGCGATTTACTCTCCATGGTTTCATTATGCAAATTATGTTATTTGTTTTCGAGCTTTACTCAAAACAAATGATGATGCTGGAAGAGGAGCAAATTGTCTTCTTATCAAAGTGTCTCATCAATGTGACTTAAAATATTACAAAATTTACTATATGCTGGCCTTTTTAATATTACCCATTGATCATTTCATTTCAAATGCCAAAATGACATCATGATATCATCACCAAATTTTTTCTTCATTACATTCTATGCAGAGAAACCTCATAGATAATTAAAGTTTACAATGAGAACAACAAAATGAATGGGATTTTCTAGTCTTCCTGCCATTTAAGTAAGTTATTTCTTGTTTTGTAGCAGTAAGTTTATATTTCCTTTTATGCCTCCATAGTAACAGTGAAAGGCCAAAGCCAAGTATTCCTGAACAAAAGAAACAGCAAAAGGAAGCATAGTAAAATGAATTGTTCTCTAGAGCCAGCTTTCCTTGCGAGGTAACGTGCCTTTTCCAGCTCAGCAGTCCCCATTCTAACCCATCCCTTCCCTACTTGGGTTACCCACCACTGCTCCTTGGTTTCATTTCCTCTGTTTTGACTCTTCTCCAGTTATGTACCATGATACTTTCTCTTCCACACCCCCTCTCTTCACTTCATACCTAGTGTCTCATCATATAGACAGCAGCAAAAACAATGACACATTTTAAATCACAAAAAAATGTGATTTCATAATAAATTAGGAAACATCATTTACTTGAACCCTAGACAAGTCAGCATCAAAAAGGATATTAAAAATATATGAGAAAAATATTTAAAATTCACCAAATTCATTCACTTGTTTCTTCTGACGATTGGGAGAAGCCTTGGGATTTAGGAGCACAATCACTCAGAATTAATGATTTAAGAGTCATTTTACTAATTCCTTCCCATTGATCTTTACATCCCAACCCACCAAAAAGTATCTTCTTGAACCAGGGGAAAAAGTTTTTCTCAGGTATCTGCAATATTACTGCTAATATAAAAGATTTTAAAAGAACAGGATAATAAAATGTCACTAACTAACATTAGTTAGTATATGAAAGGGCCTTCATGTCATCTTGATCTGTTTATTAGTCCTTCAAATCAATTAATATTTATTGATCACTTGTTATAGATAAGATTTTTGAGGAATATGAAATCATTGGCAATGGTTAATACACAGGGCTTAGATCAAATTTTAAGAAAAGAAGAGAGATGGTATTCACCTGTGAAAGATTTCGGAGAAAATGATATGATCCCAATTTTACTTTAGCAAGATTATTTTCAAAAAAGATTAATTGGAAGAAGAGGGACACTGAAAAACAGCAAACAACATAAAAGAGTTATTTTTTGTTGGATATTGCTTCTGCATTTACAGTTTTCCAGATCCTCGTGAAAAAGGATTGTGCCATTCGTAATATATCTATCTATATCTAGTCTATTTCTATATGTTTACAATTATCAAAGGATCACTCAGTATTAGTGTTAGGTCAACTGATTTAAGCTTTGTTTTAGAGATTAAGAACCTAAGCCTAAACCAAGTTTTGTTTTGTTTTGTTTTTTTCCAAGCTGATAGTCAATGGTAGAATTGGGAATAAATTCTGAGTTTGTTGACTTATCAAATGATTATCCCAATTTTTTTTTTTTTTAAGGAAAGGTACAGGCAGGAATGAAGGTGAGTGGGCAGGCAGGCAGAGGGAGGAAGAAACATTTTATTTATTTTTATTTTGTTGTTCATCTTGGTTGTCCCCCACCTTCCCACCCCTGTCCCAGTAGTGAACCCAGGTCCTTAGGATTTGTGTGGACTACGACTGGAGGACTTAACCATAGGCCACCAGGGCATGCCTTCTAAATATTAATGGTCTGAGGAACCAAGCATACTGCTAGGTTTAGAATAGAGGCTTATAAATTTTTGGTTCGACTGATTTTGGTAACATTTGTTAAGATACTGTGTTTTGATTGTTTTTAATGTCAGCCTAGGAGTCATATCTTTAAAAATATCTTACATCTTGAAATGCAAAAACTTTCCAATAAGGAAAAGTCAAATTATTCAGAATATTGAAATAAAACTTAATGAATCAATTTAAATATTATTATCCAAGAAATGTATATATAATTTTAACATCTAGACAAAAGGCTTGTGAAAACTGAAGAAATTCATCTACTTTCTTTTTTTATTGCAGTAACTTTTTTATTGTAGCAATTATTCTTTGCATTAAAATAATTTCCTATATATAGGTTCCCCATTCCTTAGATATATTTCAGCACACCATGCCCTCCACCAAATCACCAAGGGTTCTTCACCATTGTCCAGTGGGCTTCTGCCCCCACTCACCCATTTTCTTCTGGTAACTTCAGTTCTGTTGCAAATGTTTCAGGGTTGGTTATATTTCATCTGTTCCTTTGTTTTGTCTATTCACATCCCACCTATAAATGAGGTCATCTGATATCTCTCCTTCTTCTTTTGACTTATTTCACTTAGCATTATCCCCTCTAGCTCCATCCATATTGATTCAAATGACAGGATTTCATCTCTCCCAAGGGCTGTGTAGTATTCCATTGTATATATACCACATCTCCTTTATCCATTCATCTCATGTTGGGCACTTAGGTAATTTCCAGTTCTTAGCTATTGCGAATAGGGCTTCAATAAACATGGGGATGTATGCATCTGTGTGGATGGGTGCCGTTGTATCTTTTGGGTAGATGCCCAGAAGTGGATGACAGGATCATATGGGGTTTCCATCTTCAGTTTTTTGAGGACTCTCCAAATTGTTTTCCATAGAGGTTGCACCAATTTGTACTCCCACCAACAGTGCAAAAGTGTTCCCTTTTCTCCACATCCTCGCCAGCATTTGTTGCATCCAGACTTTTGGATAATAGCCAATCTTAAGTTGTTTTTTAAGAAAAGGTGCAGACAGGAATAAAGGTGATCAGGCAAGCAAGCAGAAAAAGAGAGAAAGAAACATCCATCTATTCTATATACCTATTTAGTCGTTCATGCTGATTATCTCCCACCTCCTTACCCAAAGGCTTAAACCTGGGTCCTTGGAATGTATGTGGATGATGTCTAGTGCCTTCTCCACTACACCATCAGGGTGCACCAAGGAAACTTTTTTAAAAATTAATTTTATTAAAGGAATATTGCATTATGATAGGTGCTTATGGTATCCTCATTATAAATATTTATATATAATACATTGAGTTAACTTTGATTTATGACACAATTTTTTTAATATATCAAATATATGAAACACGGCGTGTTCGCCACGTTTCTAAGTCCTCTGCCACTGTCCATTGGACCCCACTTCCCTTAAATCCCAACCCCCAACACTTTTTCCACTGGTATTACCAGCTCTATTGTCAGTGTCCAAGGATTTTTGTTTTGTTTTGTCTGTTCACTGGTTTTCTTTATATTCCACAAGTTACATCATCTAGCATTTGTGTTTCTCCTTATTTATTTCACCTAGTATAATCCCTCTAATTCTATCCATGATGTTGCAAATGACATGGGTTTTTTTTTTGCTGGGTATTACATTGTGTGTGTGTATATATAAAATGACATTTTCTTTATCCATTCATCTGTTGATGAGCACTTAAGTGGTTTCCATTTCTTGGCTATTGTAAATAGTGCTGCAATGGACACAGGGTACATACATCTTTTATAATTAGTGTTTTCATATACTTCAGATAGATACATAGAAGTGGAATTTCTAGATGATAAGGTGGCTCTATTTTTAAGTTTGTGAGGAAACTCCACAGTTTCCAAAGGGGTTGCACCAATTTACATTTTCACCAAAAGTGTACAAGTGTTCCCTTCACTCCACATCCTCACCAACACTTGTTTCTAGTCTTTTTGATACAGGTTATTCTCATGGGCGTGAAGTGAATTGATTTTCATTTTCTTAATAAATGATAATGAGCATTTTTTTCCATGTGCCTCCTAGCCATCTGTATGTCTTCATTGCAGAATGTTTATTCAAATCTCTTGTCCATTTTTTTATTGTGTTGTTGTGCTTTGTTGTTGAGCTATATGTGTTGTTTATATATTTTGGATATTAACCCTTTGTTGAATGTATGATGTACAAATTATCTTCTCCCCTTCAGCTGGTTGTCTTTTTGTTCTGGTGGTAGTTTCTTTTGCTGTGAAATAGTTTTTAATTTAATGTTTATTTTGTTACCCTTACCATTGGAGTTTAGTCCTCAAAGGCCTCTCCAAGGCCTATGTCATGTAACACTGCCGATGCTTTCCTCTATGCATTTTATAACTTCTAGTCTTATATCCAGTATCTAATCCATTTTGAATTGATTTTTGTGTAGGTTGATAGAAAGTAATCTGATTTCATTCTTTTGTATATGGCTGTCCATTTTGTCCAACACCATTTGTAAAAACACTTTCCTTTCTCCATAGTATGTTCTTGGCTCATTTGTCATAATTAACTGATCATATATGTGTGACTTTATTTGTTGGGATTCAATTTTATTCTATCAATCTGCATCTCTTTTTATTCCAGGACCATAATATTTTCACTACACTCTCTCTTAATAATTAAATAATTCTGAAAGACATACTGTCACCCCAAAAGAGAAACAATTATTTAATATATTTAAGGATATTTACAAGTAATTTGAATTAAATCATTTATTACATATTTCTAGTTAAAGAAGGCAAATTGAACGCTCTTTATAGAGCAGATATATCTCTTTTCCCTTCCAAGTTCCACTAAAATAAAAGTAAAGGGAATTATCATAAATATATTAATACAAAGGAAATGGGTTCAGAGACAATAGTAGATGAAAGAGGCTGATATTTTGGAAGAGAAAGAGTGGACAGATGAATGATAATTAGTTTAGCAGAAAAGAGTAAGCTGAAATCCAATTACCAGCTTTGCAGGGAGGGTTAGTCGTCAAAGGAAAGCAAAGTCTCTCATGGTTCAGAACACTAGAGTTATTCAAAAACCGAAGCCACCAAGTCACTATAATTCTCAAGATAGAGGTGTTAGTTAGAACTGGCAAGAGGCCTGGTCAAAACTGTGATATGTATAAAAACCAGCTATATACCTATATCTTCTCCCCAAACCTACAATACAAAATAGCTGCCCCTCCCTTTTGTTGGCAGAAAACAGGAGACCCAGTCTCAGGAGAATAGAGGCTCAGGACTCAGGGACAGTAAGTAGAGGTGAGAGTGAGATAGAATCTCTACCTGGAATAGGGTAGCTACCTTTGGTCCAGAGGGTTGACAGTCAGGTGCCCACGTCTTAGAGAACAGAAAAAAGCTACTTTTGGAGAAATAAGGCAGTCCAAGAAAAGGATCCAAAGTTAAATAGTCACTTAATCTATGGTAAAGCCCTATGGTTGAGAAATCAACCCATCACCATGCACATATATTGCTTCCAATTATTTTTTCATACTTCATTCATAAATACGAGTAGTCAAACATAACCAAACATTTGTGGAAAAGTTTTAAAATGGGAGAGGAAGTTAGAATTGTTTTTAAAATGCAATACAGAAGGAAATTAAAGATAAATGAAAGTATACAAAGGTCAAAAGAAACTTTTTAAAAAGCTTATGTAAATATCCTGAATATGATGAGACAAAAAAATCAAACCCTTGAAATTAGAAGAGATTGATATTTTTTAAAAATGTTTCAGAGAATAAAAACATCTATCTTCTTAACATTTCTGCCCCAATGTAACATTCTCAATGAGACCTACACTAATCCTCCTTTTTAAAATGTAATTCCACCCACCTTTTTGTACTGCTTTCAGCACAAAAAGAAGACAAGATTTCCAAGGGATTTGTGCCTCTCCCCATCAACTGTAACAGTCTCTGGTTTGTCATGGCAATTCAATAAATGTTGCTGAATGAATAAATGAGCAAAAGGCCTTTGAAATGAAAAATGTAATGGCAAATATAAAAATTTATTGATAACTTGAAAAAAAATTTAAAAGACCACCTACAATATAAAGGACCAAGAACAGTAATAAAACAAAGGAGAAAACTTTATTGAAGAAACAATATGAAAGAATATTTTCCAGAATGAAGGATGTGAATTTCTAGATTTAAGTGGCCCAATTAGGGTCAATGAAAATAAATGAGAAAGACTCATACCACAGTACATCATTGTGGAACTTTAAAACATCAAGGAGAAAGAGAAGTTCCTGAAAGCTTCAGAGAAAAAAACAAATCATATGAAAATTAAGAATTTAAGAATAATTAAACTTCTCGATAGTGATGCTGGACATAGAAAATAACACAAAAGTATCTTAGAATTTCAGAGAGAAAAGATTTTTAATTTAAAATTCAATAGCATGCAAATTTGCTAATCAGCTACAACAACAGAATGCATAGTTTCAGATTTTCAGTTTCCCCCAAATATTATTTCTTTGATTTCTTTGTCAGGAAGTTGTTGAGGCGCATGCACCTATAAGATGATATGTCATCTAAGAAATATTTATGAAGATACCCAGTCATTCTGACAAGAATCAAGGGAATTCTCAGAACGAGTGAAGGGAAGTGTCCAGGACAACAGCTTTGGAGCAAGCAGAGCAGGATAGCGACTTCCAGGGGGAATTCTATAAGGAAAAATGAACTTGACTGTAGTGAGAAGACTTTTATAATTCTGGTTCAAACCATGTGGCTGATTCAGTAATAGGTAAAAAGAAATGTAAATAAACACGTTAAAATAAGAACATTTTAACTCCAGGAAAAAGAAAAACAGTTACAGTAAAAATAATGGCGCGCCCTGGTGCAGTAGTGGTTTGGGCAACTGCCTCCAGCTTAAGCACAGGCCATAGATTCCACAGATTCAGGTTTATGTCCCAGGCCCAGGTTAATGTACAGCTAAATAAAGTGTTTCTTCCTCCTCCCTCCTCCTATCTGCTTGCCTACTTGCTTCCATTACTACCTGTACCTTCCTTTAAAATAAAAAATTAGAGAAAAAAATGAAATGTAATACTACATTACAAAGTCCAGTTATAACCCATCATGATCATAAAAATCCTATACATGAGAAATTTTGATATAAATGTATTAGGAGATTAGAGATGACTGAGAAATCATGAAATTAAAACTGATAAAGGTAATGTCCAAAATAGAATCAAAAACCATCAGGAGAGTAGAACTTGTGCATATCTACCATACCTGGATGCTTGGAGACCCAAATTTACCACCTCATAAATCATTCTCATCCAGCCAGCATCCTGACCGTGGGAACTGGAGAGTCTGAAAAGGTGATGCAAAGTCATCCCAAACATGAATTAAGGCTGTTGGGTCTCGAGGACAATTTGTTACCTGCACTAGCCTGCACCTGTACATACAAATATCCTTCCTTTTTCTTCCCTCTTTTAAGTAATTGTATTAGCTTGTCCATAGGATGTACTTTTGCCTCTGTAAGCTCTGTATTTTAGTTCCCACTTTGGAACACCTGCCTGGCCTTGTTAAATGGTGCGCCCAAATTACAATTCCCTGAAGACCTCAAAGAGAAGGTTTGTTTTGACTTTCCAAGTGCTGACTCATGGCTGAATTATTCTTTAACAGAGGATGGCAAGGGGGGGTCATGGGGGACAGGGAAGCAGGACTGATAGAAGGAAACAAAACCCTCAAAATAAGAAATCAAGAAATAATAAAAAACTTGAAAAATCAAGAAATTACAGCAGAAGCATTTATTGAAAGATACGAGAGCAAGAAAATACTGCAAAAAAAAAAAAAAAAAATTAAAAGGGTTAAAAGTGGTTGTCTCTGACAAAGGGGAAGAATACTGGTGATGTGGTGGTGGAGGGCATGGTGTGTTGACATTTATCTAAGAAATGGGGAACCTATACATAGGAAATTATTGTAATGTGCAGAATAATTACTACAACAAAAAAGTGGCTGCCTCTAGGAAATGAAAAATAAGAGTTTGTGAGGAGTGAGGTTAGGGGATGTTGGTTTTCTCTGGGAAAGCCAGTCTCTTGGGCGAGAAGCCTTTTGACTCCCATTGTATCCCACAGATAGGGCTCAGGTGTGGAAAGCTTCCCTATCAAAAGGCAAACACCGACACAACCTGTGTCATGTCGATTTACCACCTCATATGGGGGTATCCTTCTTCATTTCAGGCTCAATGAGTATTCTTTTGTCTCAAGCAGAGACATCAGATGATTCTATACATAAAAGAAGAGAGGGACTCTGGGCAGTTGCGGGAAGAAAAAGTATTAACATTAAACAAACAAAACATTAAACCCTAATCGGCTTGACTAGGAACTTGAATCCCTGCCTACCCCAAGCCTACTTTTCAGAAACTGGGTCTGTTTTTGGAAATTCCAGAGGCTATCCAATGTCCCAATTCAACTGTGAAAAAAACACCTCCAACCAGTACTTCTAGCATTTTTTACTGTCAGTAGCTCCTACTGGCAAGGTCTGTCGAATAGAATCCAACAATGAGCAAATGAAAGTGAAGCTTTATGTGAGGTCTTTGGTAGAATTACCTTTCAAGAGCACCATTCAGGCAAGCTGTGGAAGGGCCCCAGTGCCAAGGGGAAACCAGAGGCTCTCTAGGCAGAGTTCCTACTGGCAAGCTAATACAATTCTTTAAAGGGGGAAAGGAAAGCATACAGAAGTTAGGGATGTCTGCTGTCAGCACACATGAAGGTTGTCCGCTTTGATGCTGGGGTTCAGTAGTGTTCATTGAGTCCCATGAGAAGTCTGGTGCTGTTTCTCCAAACTCTCCAATTCCAGGTGTCAGGAGCTGCTCTTATGGGACTGACATGTGCACACAGTTGTTTATCCAAATTACTAAGAATTCAGGTGTGGTGATGAGCCTAAGATCTAGTTCTCTAAGGGCCTCCCTTCTCCATTTTGGATGTCTCCTTCATCAATTTGAGTTCATGATTCCTTAGTCATCTTTACATGCCTCACATGTCTCACTTACACTTTGCCTCCATTCTGACACTGACATCGAGTGTGCATTTAACCTTGGGATTGTTGACTACTGCTGATTAGTGTTTAGAGCTCCACAGCTCTATACACTTTCCAAGCAATGTTCCTTCCCAGTCACCAGGCCCACTGAGTGCCTATCACGCTTAACACCAATAGCAACGATGATAATAATAGCCAGCATTATGTAGTGCTAATTATGTGCCAAGGACTAGGCTAAGCATTTACAGGCATTATCTGATTTCATCCTCACAGCAATTTTATTATTCCTTTGTTTCCAGATGAACAAAGTGACACTTAAGAAATTTATCCAAAGTCACATTTAGGAAATGATGGGTCAGAAATTTGGGTTAGGGTTTTTTTGGACTCCAGGATCATACCTATGATACCAGGAATCAGACTAAATCTCATGGATGCATTTATATCCCAGTGACACCAGTCCTCTTGGAGCAAAAGGATTATGGCCTGTGGTTCCAGATCATCAGCACACAGTAAGACCCTCTGCAGAAGCCATTAGGTCATATGACAATAAAACAAACAGGCTTGCCCTAAAAGCAGAGAAATTTTAGCTAAGCAAATAGATCAAGAGGTTTGGAATACAATGAACCATAAAAAGCAGCATATGATTCAGGGTCAAATGACGAGCACAGATGAGAAATGCTAGCAGGTAAGGGAAAGAACAGATTCAATCAGACGGGGAGGATCAGAAAAGGCTTCAGAGGAAAGACTTGAGCTAGACCTTGAAAAATGGCTCCAATTTTAACAGGAAGAGAAGGAGGAGGAGGATATGAAACCAATCAGCAGATATGAAATTGGGACTGAAATGTCAGTGATAGCACAGGCAGGAAATGAGCAGCTCACTGCCAGCTGATCTGGGCAGAGTTTTTCTCGGCATGGAAGCATCCAACACCAAAGTAGGGAGTTATCCTTCCCGAGCTCTATTAAAGACTTCTACCCCCGATGATGGCTGTATTTTCTCCAGAGTTAATAAAAAGCTTTCATTTTGTGAGCACCCGTTCCATCCTACATTAACCAAACCCCAATTCAAGTTATTTCAGGATGTTGATTTCTCCTCTTTCCTGGTGTGACTCATGCAGAGGCAGCTCGAAGGAACAGGCTTAAAACCTCTAATTGAGGCAGCAAAGAAATTGTGAATTAAACTTTTTGTATTTGTATTGCTATCAAAATTTCATGGAGAACTAAGTACATATATCCATGTGTATCTATGTTTTGAGTCAGATCAGTTCATTAAATTTTCAGAGTGGAGGCAAACTAAAAAATGTTTTAAATTTTAACTGATTTATTAATCAAAACTTCCAGTGTGATAAATGAGAAGAGAATTTCAGAAAAGTGTCTTATAAATGAAAATCCATCACGTTCAAAGGTGGCATTATTATGCACACCTGATTATTTTAAATAGGATTAATATGCATTGCATTTATTTAAGAAATGATGATTAGATAGGTGATACCTTTGTTCCAGTTTTTATTTCCCAATTTAGCAAAAATGAGACAAGGAAAATATTGGACTATGCTTGAGAGTGAAGGATTCAGAAACAATGTTGAAAATTATCATGTTTTATATTTACCGTATGCTGTGTCTTCAATCAGTATTATATCATTCTTGGTGTTGGTGATTAAATTAAATGACTACAAGTGGTAACATCCAGCGCTAGATGTTTGCATGCTTTGAGTTTTCAGAAATGGTGCAATTTTTGACTGTCCTGGATTCTCCATGCATGATGAGATTCAGCACTCCTCATTTGCATATAATGTCACAATCAGTTCTACTCCATTTACAGTCAATGCTTGCTAATTCCCAGGCATCAAATATTTATATGTTTAAATATAGTGAATAAATATTTGTTCCTAGAAAATAATGAGCTGAATTTTAGTTAATTTGAAAAAATAACCAAACCAAACAAACAAAAAAAACCTTGTGAAGAAGAAACTGTTGTAAATACAGGAAGTATTAAGATGACGTTTTTGCTTTCAATCTATATTCATTTCAATACCCACCCCCAGTCACACTCTACCACACTCCAGGAATTCATACTGGACTGACTTTGCAAATGGAAACACCAAACTGGATGACTCCAGTCAACTGAGGTTACTGTGTAGCCAGGTTTCCAACTGAGTCCACCTTTATTTGTCACAGTTTGTAGGTGAGCCTTACAGGTATCTGTTTGCATGGATTAATATACCTGATGATTTTGATGTTTTGATTAACGAAAGAAGACATTTGTTTTATTTGCTTCTTTATGATGTGACTGCTTGGAGAAGATTAGAGAAATGACAAAAGATGACAGAGAGGAGAGCAAGGAATTTCCCACTTTCCTCTTGTGACTCCTGTGAAGGAAAGGGTGATAGTTTCAGGCTGAAGGAGCTGAATTCATGAAAGACTATGTAAGACTCTGGCCATGACCACTGATGGAATTAGAGCATAAATGATAAAGCACTTCACTGAGTCTCACACCTGAGGCGCTGCTCTTCCAGAAGATCAGTAAACTAGGCCCATCACGGAAACACTGACATTGCACTGGCATTTTTAGGGAGGGCAGTAACAGCAGAAGCAGGAGTGAGGTCTAACTGAGAAGGCAGAAGTAATATAATGTCGGCAGTCTTTTTCCTGGGAACAATTGGGAACCCATCCTGAAGGAGTTCAGGATTAATAAAGAGGATGTTGAACTCCAATACAAGCAGGGTGTGGACTGCGAGGAGGTGGTCAAGAAATGAATCCATGGCAATACTCATACTTCTTTCTTAGAGTTGTGCATGGCTTTATATAATATATAAACATGGGATGTGTTTATGAATTTAATGTCAAGATATCAGCATCCCCTTCTAAGGGAGCCAGGTAAAAAGACTGATCTCAGACAAGTTTGCTGGAAGACTAGTCTAAGCATGAATCATTCAGCATGAACCCCACTGAACATAAATGATGAATCTGATAGACCTACTTACATTTCCTCTACACAATTATTTTTGCAGGACATTAAGCTACTTTTGTATGCTAAAGAATTTGTTATTCCATCATCACTTTGGAAGCAAGTTCGCAGAAGAATGTCAGACATGTTGGCTTTCGAAGCTAAGAAAGAGACAATTATCTACAGCTTGTTCCAGCAACTATTGTATCCAGTATGGATGCATTTAAAGAGAGTATAGGACTTTAACTAAGCAATTGGCTCTTAAAGTATATTTTTCGTATTGCTACTCTAGAATTTTAATTCACCTACTATAGTGTACTTACCTCTTACTTATGAAACACTGAATGCTGTTCCCAGATTGGAAACAAGGGAAGAATCCCACTCTCAGCACTTCTGTTCACATTTTATTGCAGCACTAGTAATTGCAATATGGAGCAAAGAAATTAAAAAAGTATACAGATTGGAAATAAAGAAGTAAAAATACATTTACAGGCAATATGGTCAGGCACACAGAAAATCCTAAGGAATTTACTGAAAAATCCACTATGACTAATAAGAGAGTTTAGCAAAGTGTCAGAATATAAGACCAATCTACAAAAATCAATAGCTATACTTCTATATTCTAGCAATAAATACTTTTAAATGAAAATTTAAATATGCCATCAAAAAATCATCAAATATTTAAGGACGACAAATGTATCCAAATGTATTTAAGACTTCACCCTGAAAATTACAAATATATCTAACTGAAATTAAAAACCTTAAATAAATATAGAGGTATAAAATATTAATGGTTTAGAGAAATAAAGACTGTTCACATATCCATTATCCCTAAATTTATCTATGAATACAACATAATCCCAAAGGCAGATGTGTTTCTACTTACAAGCTTATTCTAAAATTTGTCAATTATAGAAAATGATATGATGTGCCACCCACACCCCTTTCATAAATAACAGGAATTCACCTTTATCCATTGGTAATACTATGTGCAAATATGTCCCCAGACGTCACTCTCATTTAGGAATTGACTCAACAAAAGAAAGCTGCTTCATCCAAGGGCCTGTCTGACCCTCTCATTTCAACTCTAGACGGTTTGAAGGTCATTCCATCTTCTCAACATCTTGTAGCATCTGCTAACGTACTCCATTAAAATCCACTGAAATTGCCTTGTAAATCGATCTCTCTCTCTCTCTGAAAAATCCTGTTTCTTTCTCTTCCTTTACACATGTCGACCAAAAAATAAACCTCCTGCATGTTAATTCTATCTAACACTCTGCTTTCTATTGAATCTCACCTATAACAGCGAAGGTAAAAAAAAAATATCAAGAACCCAGAGTCCATTCATTACAAGCAATGACTGCCTAACAATTCTAACAATTAGTGGTCCAAAAATAGAGCACTCTGCTCTGAGAAGCAGTCACTTTCTTAGCATGGAAAGATTTCAAAATGATTGTCAGACATGGTGTAGAGAATTTCTGATTTAGTGAAAGACTCAAATATAAAACTATAAAAGTATTTTCCAATTTAAAAAGCCTCCAGTAAGTTATATCTCAACTAGTTTTATGACTTGGGACATATTACTTATTCACTGAAACTGTTTTCTTTTTAGGAAAATAAAAATGTTAGATAACACTGAACTCCCTTAGAGCGCCCATGATTTTATCATCCATAATGTATTTTCCTAACAAAGGTTAAAGAAAGGTAGAGTTAGTATGCTCCGAGTTTCACAGATACTGAAAAGGTGGCATGAAAGATGTAGACACAGGGCTATTACAGCTTGAAGAGAATGCAGACCATTCTCAGCTAAGCTGCTGATTTTCAATGAGAAGTGCCTTCCAAAAGTGTTTTTGCCAGCACCAGCCAATTATAGCTGATTCTAGTTCAGTTACTTCCTCATATTCATGGAACTTGCCCACAGCTGATCTGATTTTCTTTCTCTTCTCTCCCCCTGAACCCCTCCCCTCCCCCTCCCCCTCCTCCTCCCCCCACCCCCTCTCTCCAGGAATGAAGGCGAATAGGCAGGCAGGCAGGAAGAGAGAGATGAAGAAGCATTTTATTTTTATTCAATTGTTTACACTGGTTGTTCTACTCGGACCTGGAACACAAATGAGGGTTCTTGGGATGTACACTGACTGCGCTCCTCTGGAGGTGGCTGACCTAACTGCTACTCCACCATGGCGCTCCCAACTTATTCTTTTTAAAGTACTATCCCAAACCTTATCTTCATGTCAATTGGTACATGAAACCCTCAGCTGGTTCGCTGAAAAATTTTCTGGTGTCAGCTGGAACATTCAAGAAAAGTCTTTTACTTTCGTTCCTAATATTAACAAGACTTACCAAAGAGACAGGGACACACACACACACACACACACACACACACACACACACACACACACACACACACATACACACAACTTTTTCATTACTTTTAGTATCCAAGCACCTTAAAGTCAATGATATTGGTAACAAGATGTTATGCTAATTAGATAATATTTTTGCACAGTACTTCATAGTTGATAAATTCCATGTGTATTACAATATTTACAACTATATTTATAAGTAGAGAAGCGATGACCTAAAAGTAGTAGTAATTATTATGTGATCACTAAGGAAAGACTAGAAGAACTAAGTTTATCCTATAGTAAAACAATAGAGATTAGACACTGGAAATAATGCCAGTTGTACAGAATCTTAGGCTTTGAAAGGAATATGATCTGATATCTTTCTCTGCAGGATTTTGAAGTTGGAAAAGTCATATGTGACAATGAGAATGAGGTGGGTGTGTATGGAGGCAAACACCTACTTAATGATCTATTAAAGTTTCTAGAATAAAACCCACCAACACTTCAGAGATTATTTAAATGTTGATATGTCAGAGGATCAGCCCAGGAAAAGTTTTTAAAATTTTTCTTACTAGCCTATTAAATGCAGTAAAAAAACAAACTAACAAAAACCCTATTAAATTGCAGGAATGCTTTTTATAAAGTCTATACCAAAAATGTAGCCAAATTTGCGACTTTCTTTAACCAGATTAGCCCCCTAGCCTTCATATTTTAGCCTGATTAGCAGAGTTTCTTTGAGATAATTGATGAATGCCCATCATCAATTTCAATATGTCTTAGGGATCTATTCAGAAGACAAAATGCAAGTAAATTAGAGTTCATATTTTAAAAGCACTGCTTGGCTATGTTTACCTTTTCTGCAAAAGTATTTTTTGTTTTGTATCTTAATTTGCTTAAATAACAGAAAAGAAAATAATCCTAGATTTATCTTATATTTTATAGAATTTATTGATAATATTGGATTAAAATGCAGAATATCAAACACAACCAAAAACGATAGCCCTAAATAGCTGTTGGCTGTTTAATATAAATTCTGACTACTAAATCTCTTCTTTGTGAGTTAACATTTTTTTAAAAACACATGTTTGATATTAAATAGAGCACTAAATTTTTCGCATATACCTTTACAAGTCAGGAAACAGAAAATGAAATAAATAAATCCATCTCAACAGCAAAAGAATCCCTTTGGTCATTGTAGATAATATTCTCTCCAAATCACAAGAGATGATTTCATCCTTAAATAAAAACACTGTAGAAATAAAAACTATCCAGATGAATAAATAATTTTCAACTTATAGAAGGTTCATGGGGAAATAAAAAGACTGACATTCTTTACCACTTGCAAATGCTGTCTGAGAAAATTTACAGAGGATGCAATAAGGGGAGTGGGGAGAGGAGAGAAAGAAAAGGAAAAGGAAAAAGATGAAAAACATAAGAAGAAAAAAACTGGCCACCAAACCACCAACTTTGGCCACCAAAATATGTTTGTATGGAGAAATTTAGGGATAAATCCTCAGAAGATAATTATTTTAAAACATTAGAGTAAGAGAAAAAGAGGAAAAATATCAATATCAAAAAATGCTGGAAAGGAGGTAAAGAGAGTTATATAGCAAGTGAAGTAAGTAGCAAAAAATTAAAATTGCAGGGAAAAAAGTGAAATGAATCATTAGTTATAGCACATCTGTTTTCAAATTGGCCCCTTACATAGAGGGCAAAGAGAGACTAAAGAAAGAGGTAGGTTGCCCCAGATTAGTAGGTGGCGGTTTTTACAAGTCAGCAAACATTTTCAGAAGGCTGCAGACAAGAACATCTTTCTACCCACCTGTCAGAAATCTTGAATGTTTATGCAGAGGCCTTAACAGGATTCAGTCATATATACAGAGCAGATGGTCTCAATAACACATTGTGATCTCAAAGCTGTGTCTTCCTAGTTAGAGGAAGGCAAGTAGGGTGCACATTCCAAGCAGAGGGGAGGGAGTAAGGGATTTCCCATTCCCTGGGTCCTGCTCCAGGGTCAGTCAGCAATCTCATCCTCTCTACCCTCTCTACAACCTCCTCCATCAATATTAGGCTTCAACTCATATATTAAAAACAGCAATCAGCAGATTAGGTTAAAAAAAGAAATAAAGAAAAGAAAAATCAGCTATAGACTTTATAATTCATATCCTCAAATTAAAAGAACATAGGAAAACCTAAAATGATAACATGGAAAAATACAATATTACAAAATTATAAGACAAGGGAAAATTTAATGTGAAAATATTAAATAAATTATTTAATAAAAGAAAACATTCCAGTAAGACACAATTGTTAAAATTTTCTAAGTAACTAATAGCTTTGAAATATATATAAAAACTTATAAAGGGATGAATAAAAAAAATCATGAAAGATATGAACACGCTCTCTCAAAAACTCATAAAGCAAGGAGATAAAACAAAAATAAACCATTGACACAGAGAAAATATACGCAACATTTCAAAGTCCATTCTTTTTCCAAACATGGTTGACAAAATTTACCATGTATTATTAAGCTACAAAGGTAATTTCAATAAATTCTCTAAAGTGGAAATCATAGCAACTATCAAAGATAATTCAAAATAATTAGAAATTAATCTATCCAAAAACTGTTAGCACAGCCCTCCCACAAAAAATAAATAAATAAATGCAAATTGTTAATCACATTCATAATTACTCTTAGGTCAAGGGGAAAAGAAAATGAAAATTATGAACTGTACAGAATTATTGAAAAGTGTGAGAATGAGAAAAGCACCCACAGTGCTGCACTAAAGCAGTTAATTCAAAAAAAGGAGAGATTAAAGATCGTCGAACTAAGCTTTCAATTAGGAGGGAAACTCAGAAAATTAGGATAGAATTATTAGAAGTTAAAAAGATAAATGAATGAAATTAGAAAATAAGACACCTTTATCAGTAACACCAAACCGTGATTTTTGGAAATATCAACGATTTTAAAGACATCAGGAAATACAATTTCAAAAAAGAGATAAAATATAAACTAACAATGTTGTGAATGAAATGTAAAAATACAGATGAGTTTAAAAATTTATAAAAAGATACATTGCTTGTCTAAATGAAAATGGACACTAATAAAATTTAAATAATCAAAATTGGCTTAAAACCAGAAAATATAAGTAGCTATAAACAAATTAAAATGTTAGTGAAAGAACTATTATAAAAAGTGTACAAGTCCCAGATGAATTTACAGAGGAAGTCTATAAATTTCTCAGGAATAAATAATACTAATTTATACATACTATTTTAAAACACAGTAAGTGAAAGAAGGTAATCTTAAAGAGGAGTCTCCACACTGTATAATTTCAATTATCTGGCTTCCTAGAAAAGGCAAAACTATGAAAACAGTGAAAAGTTCAGGGATTTCCAGGGGTTGGGCTGCACAGAGAAGAGAAGGAAATAACAGATGAAGAATGGAGGATTTTTAAGGTAGTGGAAATCCTCTGTGTGATAATGTAACAATGGGTACATGTCATTTTCTTACTAACCCATAGAACACCAAGAATGCACCCCAAGATAAGCAATATACTTTGGGTGATAGTAATGTGTCACTATACATCAACAATTGTTATCCAGCAGGAGATGCTGGTAATGGGAGAGACAAGGTGTGTGCCAGAGCAGCTCTATATGAGAATCTCTAGCTTCCATTTAATTTTGTGATGAACCTTAAATTTCTCTAAAAATGTCTTCATTTCTTTTACTTAGAAATTAATACTTTTCGTTTAAGGTATATAGAATAGCATTTTTACATTTATATATAGTAGTAGATTTACCAATATCCCCCCCTCTTTTTTTCTCCCTTCATTTACAGTTAATTCCCTTCATCCCATTTTCCCCACCCCTCCCCCATGACTTTGGTACCCCCTGATTTGCCTTTTTGTCTCCCACCACTAAGAGTCCAGAGTTACTTTTAAAACAATTTTCTGGGTCATTCCTCAAAGCCAATGTAGCACTAATATCAAAGCTAGAAAAAAGACAGTAGTAGGAAGGACAATTATAGATCAATCACTTTCACCAATAAGCCTATAAAGTTTCTAACTTAACCAACTTAATACTGAAATGCATTAAAATAATACTATAACCACGTGGATTTTCACAGGAGTTTCCAAGGATGGCTTCAATGAATTAAAGTTAAAAGAAAAAATCTTAATGGTCATAACAAATAATACAGATAGCTCTTTTCACTACACAAAGATGTAATATATAGTAAAATTTTTGCTGCCCATATATCTAATGTATAGTAAATACGGTTGACCCTTGAAGAACGTAGGGGGTATGGGGCAGTCACCCCAGTATAGTCAAAAATCTGGTTATAAATTTTGACTCCCCAAAAACTTAACTACAAGAACTTGCTATTGACCAGAAGCCCTGCTGATAATACAGCCAATTAACACATATTCTGTAGGTGATATGTATTATATATTATAATGTATTATGTTCTTATAATGAAGTAAACTAAAGAAAATAAAATATTTTTAAAATCATAAGTGGACCGCCTGCACCATCTTTATGTTGAGTAACTGAAGAGGACAAAAGGAGGGATTTAAAAAAATCTGCCCCAGAGTGAAAGCATACTGTTCCAACCTGTGTTGTTCAGGGGTCAATGCTATGTATGAACATATCTATATCTACAGTACGTTCATTCATTTAGGGGGAGTCCACCTAAGACATAGAATAAAATAGAAACCCTAAGAGTGGCTGTTAAGAGATAATTTAAAGAAATATTAACCAACTACATAGTGAAGAATCAGAAAGATAAAGTGGGATATGGTAAAGTGGGGTAGTAAAATGCAACAGATAAACAGCTGTAAGAAGCAGCAGCCACTCCTAGGGTGGAAAGAACAAAGGGAAGAGGTTAGAATGACTATCATTTAGAAGCTCTGAGTGACTCCTCATAGTCACTTAGTCCCAGATTACTGAGGATGAAGTGTTTCCCAGTTAGTGCCTGTGTCTCTAAAAGGAGCAGGCTGTGTCTAGTTCTAGGAATGTGATAAAACTACACACTGGAACCAACTGTTGCTTCTCAGATGAAAAACAATTGTTGGGAAATCATTGAAAGAAAGAGGAGGCCAACAGGAAGAAATGTCTTGTCTTCCTCCTTTAGTCTTCATTCCACCTTTAAAATCCTCTAATTGAGCCTAACAGAGAGCCTGATGGACAAAAATAAATGCAACTTACAAAGTCCTAGGCCCAAAACACAGAGTATTCCCCTTGGTACTGAAATTAAGGGCATTGCTTAGTAGTACTATGTGTACCTACCTGTATGCACTGAAGGTCACGCAGACCCTCCTGCAGCTTGGGTTTCCTCTATACATCCGCATCAGGTCGATTTTGTTTTATTCTCTTCATCATCATTTCTAAAACATTAAGAAACAAGAACAATGTTCCCTACTAAGATAACTGTGATAGTTGCATTATACACATAGTTTTTTTTGAAACTCAGAATTTGAATCGTATTGCTCTTCACTAATACTGCTTATCTTTACTTGAAAACATTTATTTTAATTTCACCCATCATTGGTTTAGTTATTCAAATAATGCATGCATGGGTTTTGGAAAGTAAATTCATTTTTAATAAGGTCTTTTTGTGTGTTTAAATAAAGCAAGTAGTTTAGTACAAACTGTATTTACATGAACATACTCTTAAGGGAACTTTTGTGAATTGTGTGATTTTTTTTAACATGATGGAAGTGTTTTCTTTTTTTCTTTAGCTAGTTCCTTGGAAGGTGGAGTACTAAGGTCTCAAATGGAGAGGGAAACAGAGGGGCTGGAATCATGGCTCAATATCAGAAGAATTCTGCTTATCCTGCACCCTCTGTGATTTCCTTCTGCACCTAGGGGGCCTATCTTTGACATTTTCTTGGCCAGACAAGGCGATGCTTTATCAGTCATTCAGATTTCTTTATTTTGCAATAAATTCCATCACATCCCATGTTCACTCTCCCCATTACTCTTCCTTACTTTGACTCCTTCACTCTGTGTCCACTGAGACTGTGACATGTATTACAATTATCACTGTGACATTAAATAAATATGTGTAGTATTTATTTTCTTTTTTTAAATAATTATTTAGTTATATATTTATTTATTTACTTAGAGGAAGGAAGCAAGCAGAAACAATGGCAGGCAGGTGGGAAGAGAAAGGAGGAAAAAGCAATCATCCATTCATTTAGTTGTTCATGTTGGTTGTCTCCCTCTCAGTCCTTGGTAGGGAACCTTGGTCCGTGAACTCTAAGTGGACTAAGCCACCCAGAGCCACAGCCTTAATTACGGAGTCAGCAGGGTGCACCTGTACTATTTCAGTTCTCATCTCCTTTGAGTTTTCTCTCTACTGCCATTTACATACACGTTCATTTAGAAAAATGCCTACATAAACTTTTTTCGGTTCTTCTCTTCACATTTGTTGTCTTAAAATTTGTATTATTATGAAATAGTTTGCATTTGAAAAGCATATATGTCACCAAAGAAGATATATGAATGGCCACTAAACCCACAAAAAGAGACTGGACACCCTTAGCCATCAGGGGAAATGCAAATCAGACTACAGTGAATGTCACTTTCACTCTACTAGAAAGTCCAAAAATCAGAAAGATAAATTAAGAAGTGTTCGTGAGGAAGCTAATTTTAAAAATGAGTATGAAAATTAAAGCCCCCCAAAACTGATTTTCAAATTCAAATAAAATTATGCAGCATATGAATCCTTAGGGTATTTCTGGTACACATGCACAAGAAAAATGAAGTATATTGCAAAGAGTAGCATGTGAGTGTGTGAAGCAGAAACCTAATAAGTTCGTAAAGGAAAGTTTAAAGAATACACATAATTTTATGTATAAAAGGTAGAATTCCTACCCTCCCTTATGATCTCCTCACCTATCTTTTCTCTCATGAACCATCAACCTATTAGCCTTGTTGGGGGGTGACTGTCATATATATCACTGATGTGAATTAACGTTGCCCACTTAAACTTTACTGAATCTCTCTAAATTATTCTATCACATTCAATATAACTCAACTTATATTTTGAAAAAGTGTAGGCTGTTAAGACTCTGTTTCAGTAGCTTCCAGTCCTGTCAGAGAGGTAGAAAGGGGCACTGAAGGGGACCAACAACTACTCATCATGGGGTGTTTGACTATGGGGTAGGGGAAAGGGTACGAGTGAGAATTCAGGGCCATCTGGGACATCTATTAGACATGCAAGCAGAGAAGTCTAATATACGGATGGATAGAGAAGTCTAGACTATCAGAGAGAGGTATGAGCAAGAGAAGTACATTTTGAAGATGTTGTAGGTCAGTTTTTATTTCACAATTATAATCCGAAATCTGATATCTAACTAGATTTCAAGAAGAATAAGGAAATATCAAAGCCAAAGAATTGCACTGAATGAGAAAATGAAGATTACAATGAAGATTGGTAAGTTCTACTTAACTACAGAATAGAATCTTTGTGAATTAAAATTGAAAACAAAAATCACATTGCTTATATTTGCCTGCACTCAGCAATAAGGATCTTGTGTGCTTTGTCCTTCCTAGACCAAATCTGCTACATGTCATCTTATACCTTGACAAAGACTATGTCCTTATCTTTGAACCAATCTTCTTAAAACTGAAAACAGAAAAGTTAGGAACCCTAATTTATAGCATAGATGAGATGCCAAGGCCTGTTCTCTGGAATGAGATTCTAATTAGCCAATTTCTCCCTTGAGGTGGTCTTGCCACAAAGGCTATTATGATATTGAAGCTATAATCCACTCTGGGACATAATGCCACTAATAATTCCATTAAAGCCCAATCTCCCCAACATTTTCCCCTGAGAAGCCTTGGGAGTCTTGTCTCCACAAGTTGGGGGGCTACATAGTCCAAGGATCACGGGGCAACACTGAAATACAGAAGAGGGTTGGCCACTGGTCGTTTTTGTGTTTGCTATCATATGTTGTTTGTTCTGGTTTATGTAGGTTGGAAAAACTAATTATAGAGAGGAAAAAATGATATTAGAGCCCACGTAGTTACCACAGCATTGTACTTGAGTAAGTAAAGGGAAATGGGTTCTAATCCAGTAGGAAAGAGATTGACTTTAGATGGGAGCATGAGTGTTCATATCTAGAAACAGAGTGGAAGGCAAACAATATAATGCAGAGGTGGTAGGTCAGAGCGATTAGAGGATTTTCAATAGTAGAAAATATGATAAAATGTATATTCTGTTCCCTGTATAGTGATTAGACTCTAAGGAAAATGCTGAAACAAGGAACTCAGAAGACTATGTTAGAACTTCGGAAAAAAGGAGGCTGGCTGTAGATATGATGAACAGTCATCTTGGGATATATTGTGAAAACAGTACTCCTGAAATTATCTTAGATTGGGCAAGAAGGTGCGAGGAAGAAATAACAAGGATAACATCTAAGTTTTTAGTTTGTGCAACTGAGAAGATGCTGATACCATTTATTGAAAGGAGAACCCAGAAAAGGAAAAGATTTGGGATTTAAAAACCCAGACATTTGCTTGTAACATCTTAAATTTGAGAACTCTATGGGGCATCCAAGGCGGTGATGTAAAACAGGCAGCAGTTGAGAGTACTTCATGGAAGAAACACTCAGGAGGATGACCAGGGCTGGAGACAACAGAGTAGAAGCTGATGCACATACTGTCTCCTAAGGAATTTTGTAAGCCAGTTGTTAAACACAACCAATATTAACACTTAAATTAGATAAACTTATTTATATTTAAAGAGACAACAAATACTCAAAATCCATGAATTCCTAACTGGTTGACTACATTTTAGTCTTGTCTAAGCACTTGAGTTGATTCACATCTGTTGGATCTTTAGGTGGAAATACTACAGAATGGTGTTCCACTGTACGACTCTTCCCAACTCCTCAGTCAGTGTCACCACGGTGTAGCTTGAAATTTGTCACAGTGGAAATATTTACACCATGGCAATTAGAAAATTCTTCCAAACGGGACTTCATTTTCCCTAGAGAGCTGGTTATTAAATATTTATGAGCGCACCACTGACTAGATACATATATTGGGAGTCATCAGAGATGGTATTTAAAGCACACTGCTAGCATGAGTACAAAGAGAAAAGTTAAGGTCAGGACTGCAATATTTAAATGTTAGAAAAGGAACAATTAGAACAAAGAGATTGAATGGTAGTGTGGTCAATGAGACATGAGAAAAATCAAGAAATCATGATGACCTGGAAGAGTGTCCATAAAGAAGGAGGCCATGATTAGCTATACCAAATACTGCTGCTAATCAAGTGACTGATACTGAGACCTAACCACTCACTCTTGCATTACGAGAGTTGGTTGATGATAATGAAGAAAGCAGTTGTAATGAAATGATGAGGATGAAATTCTAATTACAGTAAGCTTCAGGAAGTATGAGTATAAAGAAGTACAGAGAGTGAACATAAGTAACTACCTCAAGGAGTTTGGCTATAAAAAAAAAAAAAAGAGGAGAGAATTGAGACAGTCGCTGGAAACAGATGTGGGTCAAGGAAGTTTTGTTTTCAAAAAACGGAGATAGAGTGCCAGTTTATTCAAAAGATCCAGTTGATAGTATCAAATGCTACTGCAGGAAGGAGATGGGCCAGCTATAGATAGGAGTGAGTCCTTGAAAAACTCAGAGGATGAGACTGAGTACAGTAAGTGGTGGTTTTGGCTGACATGGGAGCAAAAATAGACCACCCACTGTGATATCCACTGCAAGCTGGCATATGGGGTATAAGAAATGAGAATATCCCACCCCAAATATGCCACTTTGGCATAAGGATTATTTTGAGCTGGAGGTAAATGAGAATCAACAGCTTCAGAAAGATGCCTTCCTTGAGCTTCCCTTATCTGACAAAAATTAGAAAAGCCTGAGAAGTGAGAAGTGAGAAATTTCACAGCCATGGAGAAGACAGAAGTTTGGTGGCAAGACAGACCTAACTGTACAAATAAACCTTACTCCATTAGTTGCCCCTATATAGTAGCCTTTCCATAGTTTACAACCTTTGGGAGCCTCAAACTACTTTTCATTTATCTTGTCATGTTCCTTTAAATTTATTGTTCTTTGTTAAGACATTACCTAAGCCGAAGTTCTAACCACCTTTACGAGTTACTCATCAACGTGTTTTTTTGTGTATATACATAATACACAAATGAACAAACTCTAGTTTTCTCTTATTATCTGTCTTTTGTCAGTTTAATTGTCAGCTCCAGACACTGAATCAAAGAGGGTAGAACAAACTTTTTCTCCTTCTCTGGTAGATCTAGACAAAAGGACCCAGCCAACCACTTGACTACCTAATCTATACCCATACTTCAGTTCTCTGCTCAAGTTTAATTGAGTAAACATTCCCAGACCACCTCCCAACCCCACCCAACTGTGGCAAATTGACCTCATCTATGTTCCCTAACACCCTGACAAAGTGTATAATCTGTCACTTTTCAGGACACATTGAAGCTACCCCATTCCAGGTCATTCTCAAAACCTGGTGGTCCTTAGTAGAGAAACTTGTAGCTCAGCCTTAGCACAGTGCTGGTGCATAAGAAAACCTCAGTAAATGCTATTAGACATCATGAAATGCAGAAGATATTAAGAAATAGGAGACAATAAAAGAAAAGGTGTCACTATTTACTGCAGGTCCTATTCACATAGAAACCATCAGGGAATTGCTATCCTAAAGATACAGATGTAATGAAAACAAAATCTGTAAACTCTAAATGGGAAAGAGAATCCAGTAAAGCCTACAAAAGAAAATACATCACACTTTGGTATTATGTTGACTTCAAATTCAATTTTAGAACACCAGTTTTCAAAAAAATTAATACATTTTTAAATATATCATAGATATTACTCATAAGTAAATGTGGTTTTCAAGCAAATGATTTGGGGTCATATTTCAAGACCACATTTATGTGGAGAGAATCAAAAACGCTATCTTGTCATCTGCTCGCTAGATGTTTTTCCCTAGTCATTTCTTCACCTTTCCTATCACCTTCATTTAAAAACAATCAAATGTGCTGTCACGGATGCTGTATTATAACTTCAGGTACAAAACAAGTAATGCGCAACTCGTTAAAAAAAAAAGTTTGCCTGAATGTAATTTAACAAAGAGACAGTGGAAATGGGCTAGGGTTTTCTCTGATGCCCTTTCTTAATATGGAATTGGCCCTCCAATGTCCAAGAAGCTCCAGGCTCTGCACTTAATAAGCAATCCTAAATCTATTCTGCATCTCCTAAGGTGTGCTGAACTCCAAGTCCAGAAATCCTGCTTCCTTTTGATTCCTCCTGAGGCAGATTCCAGGCCTCAAACTTGGCACAAAGAATAGAGAATTAAGCATCTGGCTCTGGTATCCCCTGGAGGCCATTGAGTAATTAATTTTCACTTTCCCACCTCTCTTTCCACCACCTCCACTGATTCTTATCTACAAACTCACCGCTAAATATTTACTCCTTACTATTTCAGCAATCTTTATCATGTGGGTCACCTCTGGTACTCTGTAAAATAAAAATTCTCCCAGTACTCTCTCTTGGAGATTATGATTCAATAGCCCTGAGATGGGACTGGTTGCTCCATTAAAATGCATATATCCCAAAGGAGAGAGAACAGCTTAAGCTATTGTTTTATCCATTTGATTTGTTTATGCCTTCTTTCTTTCAGGGAAGAATTTGCGGTGCCTAGCCATAAGGTGGACTATGAAACTTCATCTGATTCACAGAAGCATCTCAAGCTGCTGCTCCACTGGATTCATAGCTCCTCTGTGCTCATCTGCTCAGATCAGCAGGAAGACCCCTGGGCTAGGAGTCCAGCAACAGTGGATGGCGTGCGCAACCCTTTGTCACCAGCTCTTTGAAGTTCGAAACTTACATAAACTGGACTAATGCATTTCTTTGACTATAAAGTGTTGAATTTGATGGTCTTGCTGGTAGATGCCTTCCTTATATGTAAAACAAATCCATTCCTTCCGACCTTCCTATGAGGCTTTCGGGGAAAATTGCTAAATATGATGGGAAAATATTCCATGGCCCTAAGACCCTTGCCAAGTAAACATAAAAATGAAATGTTCCTTTTTACCATTTGTTGCAGGTTGACTTTTATCCCCACAAAGATAGTGAAGTTCTGACTCCCAGCTTCTTACAGTGTTACCTTATTTCAAAACAGGATCCTTGCAGATGTAAACAAGTTAAGATGGAGTCTTACTGGATTAGAGTGAGCCCCATTCCACTGACTGGCATCCTTATAGAAAGAGGGAAATTAGAGACACTAGGAAGGTGGCCATGTAAAAGAGGTAGAGACTGAATGATGATACATCTAATGCTAAGGAACCAAGGATTATAAGAAGCCACCAGAAGCTAGAAAGATGCAAGGAAAAATTCTCTCAGAGATCCCTCAGAGAAAGCATGATCCTGTAGACCGTGACTTCAGATTTCTGGCCTCCAGAAATGAGAGAAAAAAAAAAAATCTGTTGTTTTAAGACACCCAGTTTGTAGTACCTCATTATAGAAGCCCTAGAAAATTCACCATTTACCTACTAAAATATAACCAAAGAATTGTGATGTTTAGAACCGTATTTAACTTAGAGTTAAAACTCATCCACTTGTCAACCCCTTTACAAGAACTTTCAAAAAGAAACTTAGTTAACAAAGAAAGCAACACCCCACCCCACCACCTCCACCTCCCACCATCACAACTTCCATTCCCTGTGACGTTGAAATCAAATGTTGTCAGCACACCTCCTCAGCAGTTTACAAACAGTGGGAAAGAAGGGGAACTGAGCATGTAAAATGGAAACATTTGGCATGCTAATCAACTGCAGAAATAGCTTTATCAGACGGAATGAGATTGAGTCTTGCCTATGTCTGCCAGACAGAAATATCTCATGTTCTAGGATACAGGGAAAAATACTCTGGAGTTTTACTCCACTGTTACCCATTATAATTCAGAATTAGGTTTACCGGTCCATCCTGGAGTCTGTCCAAATTGGGATGATCCACCAGGGAGACTTCTTTTAACATTCATGCACCTAAATCCTGGAACAAAAAATGACTCTGACTAGTGAGGGTCCTACAGAACCCTTGGTTGTTGTGGAAGCACTAAAATATTATAAATAGACCAAGAAAAGGGGGGAAAATGTAGTCTTCTAAGCTGGATTTCTCTATGCATTAATTTTTTTCTCTCAAGTGGCAGCTGCTACCCATCACATTTTCCAGAGACAGAGAGAACTGAAGTATTCCTTCTGCTTTTTACACTATCGGACAACTCACTTGCTGAGGAATAAATGCTCCCAGACATCCAGTCTTCTAAATAAGATTTGGGGACCTGTTTTGTAAGACTTTCCTTTAGGAAACAAACAAATAAAAGCAGGTAGAATAAAAGAAATCTGAGAAAGGCAGCATAATAAGGAGCTTTCCAGAAGAATGTCCAGGTACTGGGTGTCTCTTAGTTTCATGTGTGAGTTCTCAGGAGTAATCTGCCCTTGTTTCTAATCATAGTGACGTGATGAGGGCAAATGTCTCACTCTGAAAAGTTTCTTTTAATTAGCCCTTATGAAGATTTGCAAGCATATAATATTTCATGCTAATTAAGAAAACAACACAAAATCAATACCTTTATAGTCATTTCCCTTTTGTAGTCACCCATAAATGACTTAATTTGAATGAATAGTTGTTCAAATTTTTAATGAGATTTTATGAAATGTATACCAGAGAAAGACCAAGAGGCCTGAGTTGCCAGTTCATGGAGAAATTTTACTAGTGAATTTTCCCAGGGTCAACAAAAAATTAAGAGCTAGTGATGTGACTAGAATTGACTCTAATTTCTGTCTCCAGTTTTGAAGAATAGTCTAATAGCTGGAAATCAGATCTAACAAAAACCGTCAGATCAGTACATGTCATAATTAATTCCAGTATCTAATGACACGATTATTCATAGTTATATTGGATAGTATAATTAGTCCTAATAAGATTATAGGTTAAAATAGTCTGAAAGTTTCTATTTAAAAAAAATTTAAAAAGTGCTCATCACACCAAAATCATTCTAAGGACATCACATAGTCACTACCTACAGGATAAAATATTCCTGCAGTCTTCTCCATATTTATTAATACAAATAACATAAGAATATAATAAAATAAAACACTCCCCAGAGATGTAAAGCTTTTTTACTGGGTTCCAAGTTCCTATCACTGCTTAACAGTCACAGATTCTCTCTGTCCCCCTTCCCTCTCTGTCCACATACTCTCTCTCTCCCCAGAGACTTCCTTGCATTCTTCCTCCATGACTTCTGCTATTTGACTTCTCCTACCAAACTGCCCCTTCATACAGACATATATTAATTATACTACATAGCACTGTAATTTTCAAGCACAAAAGAAGAAAATAATAAGTATATATCTTCATTCAAGTTTATATTAATTCTTGTAGTATCCAATAGTCTTACTGTCTCTAGATAAATTAATTCTTCCTAGGGCACCTCATAGAACTTTTTTCTCTCCTTCTAGTTCAGCTTCCTCCCATGTCCTAACCTTGAGCTGAACGCTCCTCATTCTTTGGGCTTCAGAAACATCACACATATGTAGGCTGACCATATGTTCTGTTTTAAATGGTACAGCACCGTTTGTTATTCACATTTCCCAATCATCAATTTGACTATCCTGTTTTTAATAAACTAGAGACATCTGTAAAGTAGGGCATCAGGGATACTCAAGTTGCCCCATGTCCAGCCTGTTGAGGGGGCAAAAAAGTCCCATCCTGTTTTGTACCATTTTGAAATATAGTCAGCCTACTTATATGTAGAAAACAGTGCCACCAGGCACACGAAAGTGAAATTACTCTTGCTTCAAAAACATTTGCATCTTAACCCAAGCATTTCCTTTCTTGAATGTTGTCCATTTTCACTCCTCTTCTCTGGACACATTACAAATTTAATGACTGTAGTATATTCAAAACTCTTAAACTCTTTTATAGACTGGCCTTTACCCACCAATCTGTCTTCTAAGAGCCACACATTCACATGTAAAAGAAATCACCAAGTAGATTATACTTATGTCATGTGTCATATAACTTTTAATGGAACAAATAGAGAATCAAAATCAGACAACAGACAAGACAAGGACTCTGTAGTCACACTGCTCTCAGTTCAGATCCCAATTCTATCAGGTACTGTATGATATCTGACACTTCACTAGTCTATTTCTTAGTTTCTGCATCTATAAAACAGAATGATTTATGTATCTTTTTCATAGGCCTGTTATAAGGATTCACTGCAATCATCTGTGTAAATTAGCATGGTCGCTGATCTACAATAAGACCAAACAAACACTAGCAATTATCATTATCGTAATTTAGGTGCTCATGAGTATGCTCAGCTTATCATCTCTTGCTCATCATCATCATCATCGTCGTCGTCATCAAAGCTTAAATTTGGAAGCTACTATGATACTGAAATAAAATCTTCAATTCACAATAAGGATATTGGCACTGTAATGCTATGGTAAGATAGAGGAGAAAACAATAGGGATGGTAAAATATCATGTCAAGATCAGTACAGGAAACAGGAAACGAATCTGGGATGTAGGAATGTGGTTTTTTAAAAAAAATATGGAAAAAAAATGTTTCTAACACAAAATGCTGTAATATTACATCTGTGAAGAAGCATCTTAAATCGTATACTTATCTCTAAAAAAGTGCAATAAGGCAGAGCAATGCTTTAACATATTTAAGTTATCTTTATCTTTCCATTTACTCCCTTTCAAATTTTAACACATTTAATATCATACACTTTCACTTATTACACATACCTGTTCCTTTGTGCCCCTTAATGATTTCTGTGTAAAACACAAATTTAAAAGCTAGTAATTTTTTGAGGAATCTCCATACTACTTTAATTTACCCTAAAAATACAATAATATCTATTTGCAGAGATATATGCACCACCATGTTCATTGCAGTGCTAGTGACAATAGTCAAGAGCTGGAAACACCCTAAATGCCCATCAACAGATGAGTGAGTAAAGAAGATGTGGTATAAATGCACAATGAAATACTACAGTTATCAAAAAGGTGAGATCCTGACTATTGCAGCAACGTGGATGGACCTGGGAGGATTTATGCGTAGTATATAAACAGCAGGGGAAAGACAGGCATTGCCTTATATCACTCATATGTAGCATATAGAGATATCAAACAAATAAATGAACTAAATTAAATAAAAATAAACTTAAAAAAATGAACTCCATCAGGTGTGCCTTGATGGAGTACAGGTTGGGTGCAGTCCACGTACATCCCGAAGTCATGGGTTCACATCCCAGGACTAACAAGAGCAACCAAGATGAACAACCAAATAAAATTTTAAAATGCTTCTTCATCCTCTCTGTTTCTGCTTACTGACCTCTGCTCACCTTCATTCCTGTCTGAACTTTTCCTTAAAAAAAAAAAAAAAAAAAATTAACTTAATCAAGCAATAGACATTTAACCAAAAAAAAAAACAAAAACAGATCAGTGGGTGAAGAAAAGGGAAGGCAGGGGGAAATGGGGTCATGTAGATTAAGTATATAGTGAAGGAATAATTGAAATAGTGGTGACCTTACTGTTTTAAATACAAATGCTGATTTACTAGGATGTGTGCAAACCTATTTAATCATATAATGCAATATCCTTCAATAAAATCAATTAAAAATAAAATAAGAATTAGTACCTCAAGAAAAAAATTAAAAACCAATAGCAAACTTAGTCATTTGGATAAAATTTGAGATAGATATCATCAACAGGCTAAATATTTCTAGGAGTTTCTGCTGGATACAGTAAGGGTGGTATGAGATTGAAGGATGGGCAGCTTGTCACAGAAGTCTATAGGAGAAGAGACTGTTAACCTCCAAGTGAATTCAGAAGAGTGAAAAATGGTACTAGAAAAGGCTGTAGATACTGAAAAATAACCATGCAGTCTGTTTCAAGTTTTTCTTAACTTAGATTCTTCTAGCAGTACTTGAAGATTTCTGGGAAGCCTTCATCCACAAAGCACATAACAATTAAAAAGTTAGAAACCCTGACTGAGATTTGGCCCAGAATGGGGTTCAGAAGAGAGGAGAACATAGAATGGCGCTAAAGTAATATAAAGAGTATAACTAAATTTTCTGAGTAATCTATCCATTCCTGTAGCATGTTGTTAAAATTGTACATGATATATAGAACGTGAGAAACTTCTGAATTCTTAAACTTCTTTGGAGACTCTTAGGCCTTCTATTCAAGGGTCCTTCTACAAATGATCAAGGCAGTTACACATATAGGCACTAGCCTACCTCTACTCCTACTTAATTAGTAACTTGTACTGAGCCTTAGTCTCTAAGGATATCTATATCTATATATAGTAGCAGTATATAGATATAACCCATTCCTTAGTTCAAGATGTATCATCATCTGTATACCAGATCATAACTCATTCCTTATCTCAGGATATCTTTGTCTTTATAACAGATATAGTATATTACAGACTTAAATTTAGTGTTGATATTGATAAAGGTATCTTGAGATAAGAAATGGGATAGGATCTTGGAGCTTCAAGGAGAAAGGAAAGGGACTGATGATAAAGAAAGTGTGACTCAAATGATGAATGCTCTATAATTAGATGTTTGCCATGACATATAGATAAGTTTCTCTCATCAAAAAATACATATTTCTGGTAAAAATCCTGATTCTAAACAGTATCTCCAATTTCCATTCCTCTAGGTAATTAAGGGAGTGGTAAGAGTTTCCTCTGCACCTACAGGGCTTCCAGTTTAAAATAATCTACATGCCAAGGTGACATATTTTGGGAAGGCCTAGGTGGATATCTTAGGGAAGATTATTATTCATAAAAATCCTCCAACTAAACATGAAGTACTCACAAATGCACACTCAGGAAAAGTTTGAAGCTTTTGAAAATTCTGAAATCTAACACTGATAGATAAAGTCTAAATGCAGGAGAAACAGAAACAAAGTATAAGATAGAAGAAGAAAAATAAGGGGAATTTTATTTATAGTTCTAGTCCTGACTTCATACTGCATCATTACATGAAATTGAAACAGACTGAAAAAAAATTAGATATGTCTCCATACTCAAAGATTCAAAGCCTATTCCAGCCAGAAAACAAGGGAACTATTTCTTCCCCTTGATGTTGCTGTGTTAGGCAAAAACAAAAAAGGGGGAAAAATAGTACTGCTTTCCTATGCTATCACCTAATTTTTCCCACTGACTTTCCACAAAGAAGGTTCTAGGATGTCTAAAGAATAAGTGGACAGTAAAGAAGGATAACAGATTTCTGAAAAGAATTTCCATTACAAGGCAGTACTATATGCAGAGGGGAGGAAAAAAGAAACCCAATAACTATGCATAAACAGAACTAGAGGTTTTCAGCAGTAGCATAGATGAATTCTAGGAGAAGATCTGCTACGATGTGAGAATTAATCCAGAACTTAGAACCAAAGGAAGAAATAAAATAAACTCTTAGGAAAAAATGTCTTCCTAGATGTGAGGAAATACAGTGCATACAAATCTAAACAGGTTAACATTTCCCAAGAAAAATCCAAAAAAAAATGTTACACCTAACAACAGTGAGATAAGATTTTCAAGTAACAATAACAATAATGAAAGAAATCTTTTCTCAGTCACCTCTTACATCTAACCACCTCCCAAACAAATAAAAACCTCCAGAGAAGTAAAAACCAGCCTGATCTCTAACTTCTCTTCTGCAATATTAAATATCAGAAATAAATGGAGCAACTTTCAAGCTGTCATTGAAGTTCAAGGTAAAAGACAGTTCAGCTATTCGAAGACTCAGAAAATGCACTTCTTTCTAAAGAAATTACTTGAAGTACTCCAACTGACTGAAAAGAGATAACTGAATCCTTTAAGGTCAGTTAAAAATAGATATTTATGAAAAACAGCCAACCCTGAAACATTTGTAGCAGAACTGAGGTAACCAAAAGGGAATAGGGCAGTCAGGGAAAATGGGGACGAACACTTGGTGATTTGGTGGAGGGCATGGTGTGTTGAAATATATCTAAGAAATGGGGAACCTATACATAGGAAATTATTTTAATGTATAGAGTAATTACTACAATAAAAATAAATTTTAAAAATAATGAAGTAATATAAAACAAAAAATAGATATCTAGTATAAGAAAAAATTTACAATCTGAATATAAAATTAAATGCAAGGCAAAAATGTCCCCTAAACCATGTATGTGTGTATGTATGCATATATATATATATATATATAACATCTAAAGTATGGACATATTGGTATAAAAGACTAGAATTCAGAGAGGGGAGTGGACCCTTTATTACTTCTATGAGAAAGAAAAGAAAAAGTGTTGTAAATTTCTTATAGCAAAGAGCATGCTCTTATAGCAAAATTCATGTACTTTTAAACCATAATTAAGAGTCTCACAAAGGAAAATTTGGAGTAAACAATACAGACATACATAGTCAGGTAAGGAACCTGGGGTCAAATCTCAAAGCTGCTAGTCCACCAATTAGACCTTTGCTAAAGAATTGATTTAGAATCAGAGACTATTCTCACCTAGTAAAAGATAAAGACAAAAAGATTACAAAGACACTGTCAAGTAACCTTATTATCTATTGTTCTTTAGCATATGAAGATATGGGGGAGGGCCAGCTTGCTTCTATGAGAGCCTAGACTTCAGTAAATATTGACTGAGAAAACATGAAAATCTTCTTGATTGTTCAGAGATACCGAACTGAATCAAGCATCATAGCCTTTCTTAGAGACTGAATAAAAATGAAAATAACTAATTAAGAAAATAAATGAAAGCCATGTCAAACCACAAGAAGATGGCCCCAGTTAAAGTCCATGACCCAGCAGGCAGCTTCAGTTCTAGTACGACTGAGCTGATAGCGAGGAGCAGGATGAAAACAGTGTAATTGTCATTTGCCTTTCTAGTTAAGATATCAGAATCCAAAGAAATGTCCCACAGCCTGTGAAAGCACAGCCTCTAATTCTAAGAGCCAATTTATTTCACTCTAATTGGTGAGGTTGGAAAGACTTTTGAGATGATTTTAAATGTCTTTTGCTATTAAACTGTGGTTAGGAAATCTGTTAAGCCAAAATGATGCTAAAAGAGCATTAAGTTTATGAGTCACGAAAGCCAGAATGATTCCGATTAGTTTCTTGCTCTTTAGCACAATAGAAGTCTTTAATATGTAATGGAACACTGCTTTAAAATTGATACAAATAGGAGATCAGAATCATGGCTTCTCTTCCCTCCTGGATTATTTACCAAGTAAAGGATAGGTAAAGCTATTCATTCATTTGAAAGACTCCTCTTCTGTGGAGTGAGGTTAACTAAAGGCCCATTTGGGTCTTGGGTGGCAAAGAGTTGGTTATTGCATCTCTTGAGAGTGAAGTCTTTTATACATACATTGTAGTAGTGAAAGGCACTGAGGGCTGATTTCCTCTCGGGCCTATACATTCAGCTTTCTCTCCCATTCCTCTATCCATTCCCTGCATGCTCTCCTCTCCTCCCCTCCCCTCCCCTCCCCTCCTCTCCCCTCTCCTCCTCTTTCCCTGCCTTCTCCTCTCCTTTTCTCTCCTCTCCTCTCCTTTCCTCTCCTCTCCTCTCCTCCCCTCCCCTCCCCTCCCCTCCTTTCAAATTTGTCTGCAAAGTACCGTTTAACCTAATTCCATCTGGTTCCATTAGGGATTCAATAGTTCTTATTAATTTTGTAAAAGTGTATTGTATATTAGAGATAATATAATTGTTTGTAATACACAATTTATCAATACATTATAACTTTGATTACCTTGGATTAAAAAATGTAAATACCTGTAGATAAACAATAATATATGTATATGCATATGTACATATATATACACATACATACACACACATGTGAGTTATACTTACAAAGCCCTTCTCCATCCCAGTGTCATTAGTCTCAGTCTTTCATTTAACATTGAAATCTATAGTCTCCCTGAAATTTATTTGGGTGAAATGTGTGAAGTAGAACTCTAACTTACTTTTTTCAAGTGATTAGTCAGTTATTATGATGTCATTGATTAATATTATTCGTTCTTTTCCCCACTTTTATCTAAATATATTTACATATATACTTTCTGCATTTTTTATTAAATTCCTTTAATGAAGTTTTTCTTTAGGTTCACCCCCAAATCACATTTCAAAATTAAAAAATCACATTTGAAAATATAAAGAAACAAATGAGACAAACAGACAAAAACACAACAAAATTCTCAGGATGCACTACTGTGGCTGCCAGAAGATGGTGTGGGGGGAGGAAACGAGGGAAGGAAGGAGCTGACAGCGTGATGAGGAACTCTGGAACCCTGGCTGGATGCGGTGTGAAATGCACACAGATGGAGGTGCAAATTCAGTATCTTGAAAATCACATAGCAATATAAATAAAGCAAATAATAAAACAATAACAACAACAAAAATCATCTGTTTCGAAGTCTTAAGGAAAAGTCTCATTTGCTACCGTTAATTATGTGTATGAGAGTATGTGTCTATTTTGGTACACTTTTTCTTCCTGATGAATTTCATTATTTTATTGAAGGAACATTGCATCATAACATTATATAGATTTAAGGTGTGTAAATCAGCCTTGAGAGTGCTTTAGGAGAACATTCTGAATGTCAGAGTGATGCTTTTTCTGTTCTCTGTTGCCATAGTCACATAAGATGCCCTGAAAAATGCTCAGCTGGAATTTTTTTTTGAGATTTTTCTCTACAGCATAATATGTTAGGTTAAATAGTATACCCTCAAAATTAATGTTTTACTCAGAACATGAACTTATTTGGAAATAGGATCTTTGCAGTTGTAATCAGCTAAGATGAAAGCATATTAGATTAGGATAGGCCCTGAATCCAATGACTAATACCTTTATTAGCAGACCAGTGAACATAGAGACACATACAGGTGAGAGGGCCAGGAGAAAACAGAGGCAGAGAATGGAATGATGCGGCTTGCAGTCAAAGAGACCCAGAATTGCTGGCCACCACCAGAAGCTAGGAAGAGGGAAGGCAGGATCCTCTTTCAGAGCCTTCAGAGGTATACAAAATCTCTTGCTAGTATAGTTTTTCTGTTCTTTCCTTAAACTTGTTTTAATCATGTCCTGTTATTTTGGAGCTAAAGACTATGGTAATTGTATTATTATTAGAATTATTTTAAGACTGTCATTTAAATATACTGTTTCATGTAATGTTTACTAGAATTCTTTTTCTAATCTTAATATTTGACCACAGCTTCATTTTTTTTTTGACAAAAAACTTATGGCCAGTCTTTGATAAAAAATTTTTTATCACTATGTTTTAGTTGCTTCTGTTATATACTTGAAAGTCGATTGTCATACCCCAGATTTGAAACTAAATAGGAAAGCAATAATCTCTTCATTGGGAAATGTATAAAATGTTGCCAATTTGCTATAGTTGGTATTAATGCTGTTTTCTGTTTGATGGTTTAATAGAAGTGTCTCCTTAATGTTTCTTTCCTTTATTTTCCTTGCTTTCATATTGTCAAACATTTTGCCATGTATTTATCTTGTTTCCATTATATGAATGGTTACTGAAAGAATTTCTTAAACTAAACTTAATATGTGATAGCTGGAATTTTCTTTTGAATGGAGTTCTTTTCTGAGACGTTAGTTAAGAAGAACCAAAAAGAACAACAGAGCTCTAGTATTTTACTTGTACATACTGGTTTTAAACACATATGCTATATATATATGTACACATATGTATGTATATATGCCACTAATCTCTCCTCCAAGGTAGCTAATACCTTTCTACCAATATTTCTTAGAAGCCCCTTGCTGCCTTAGGCTCTCCAGGAGTAGAATCTCTGTGCATGGAACAACCAGAAGCTAAAGATCATTTGAAAATACAAGAAACTCTGACACCAAATTTTGTCTTAACCCATGTGTGCACTTTTTGCTCCCATTCATCTTATATGCTCTTTGGGATTTGACCCAGATTGACTTCCATGCTGCTGCACTGATGTCTTCCCTTTAAGAGTCCTACTTCTGTTTTTCCTTGATTTTATTTAACTCCTGTACTGTCTTAGTTTATGTATTTAACCACAGCCTGCTTTTAATTCTTGGCTTAGTTCAATCTCCCATGATTCCACCATTTGGACATGAACTTTTATGTATGATCTGGCCGTGGCAGTGAGCCTCTTCTCTCTCCAGCACATCCGCATGTACAGATACTCTAACAGAAGGCTAGAGACGGAGCCTCAGTCCTGCTTTTATCCTCAATATTTTTATTTTGTATAACTATTTCCTGACCCTTTCCCACCTTCTTAAGTTTCTCACAGGTATGATCCCTACATTGTGCAATGCAAGGTGGAATGTGACATAAGTGTGACATCGTGCACATACACACATCCAATATGCACATGCATGTGAAGCTTTGGCTTTGTCTATTAAAAATCAATTGTTTGGTATCTATACTTTTTCCCCCAGTTTCCTTTTATTTCACTTCATAGGTGTAATTCTGAGAATGTCAAAACCTGTCTATTAAGTAGAATCTCACTGACAAAAAAAACCAATTACCTTACTTTTTTTTTTAAACTGAGGCTTGTCTCTCATTCTGGTAACTATAGTTTTAATCTATCCATTACACTTTAGCCAGAGTATAAAGAATGTTCTTTTACCATAGAATTTACAAGCCTCAGTACATTGCTAAAGCTTAAGATTTTGCGTACATTCCCTCATTTAGAAGTAAACAAACTCTCAGATACTTCGGTCTGCACACAGGTGTCTTCATACCTGTCTTCCTCAGTTTTGGAATAAAATGTTTGATTTAGGCATTTTATTAATACATGCAAACTAGCATGGTAGCAAGTGTCACGAGACAAGGTCTAAATCAGCCCACGAGCACCAGCACCACAGCAAAGGGCATTGTGCCCACAGTATTATGCACCACATAACATCTTTGTTATTCACGCCAGGTCCTTTTGCTATATTTTAGTTGCTAATCCGAGACTAACCAGGAGAAGGCAGTACAGGCTAAACAACAGAAGTTTCAAATTTCCTTTAAAGTGAAAAATATCCTGATGAAGACTGTAGTTTAAACCTCTGTCCTTGTCAGAGAACAAGCGAGCCTTCTCCTGCATGATCATTGTCCACTGAATATCTCAACTCTCCACACCTCTGTAGATCATTTTACTTTCTCCTACTCATGCCTTCATTCTTCCTTTTCCATTAAAATCATACATATATATATATGTACATTTAAAAATGGGAAAAAAATCTAAATGTTAATGTTTCTCAGTCCTGCCTTAAATCTTTGAAATTTTTTAAAACACTATCGCCTAAGGCAAAGGTTTCTTTTTAAATAGTATTTTCTAAGAGCTCATGATGCTTTTCTATGACAGGATGTACTTATCATGAGTCCTCAAGGCTGCTTGTTTTATTGCTCAAATATAAAATCGTTTTATACATCCAAGCAAGGGAAATGTCTTGATGAATAAGGAATTTTCTTTTCTAAGAACTCTAAGAAGTGAAAGTTACTTACTAAAAGCCAGCAGGAGGATTCTAATTAGAATCTCCACCTCCGCCACCCTAGGATCCACTCATCCCACAAGCCGCATGGGTGGAGGGGTGGGGCCGTAGAGCGGGATCCTTCTGTGCTATTAAGGATGCTGAAGAGAAGGGACTAAGTTGCTATCTGCAACTTCAGGCAAGTTCAGCTCTTCCACTGGACAAAGTGGCAGAAGCTTCATTAGCCATTAAGTTGCACTTCCAAGTATGTGTGTTTGGGTGGCTGTGTTGCCTAGAGCAGTGATTGCCAGACTATCCCACACAAAAGTATAAAGTTACCAAATTGGGCCTTCATGCCTTCCATTTGCAATTCTTTCTTTAATGCCAACTTTATCATTTCCTTCAAGTACATAGAATCTTCCCCCTGATCCTGACTAGTCAGGGCTCTCCTCAGAAGCCGTCCACTAAGACCTTCCTTCTGCTTTCCTTTCCTGTGCATTTACTCTCCAATAGAAGCTTCTATTTTTAAGTCTCTCCATGTGAACAGTATTGGGGTTTCTGAATCCTTGGACTTGTGATCTCACTGTACTAATTAAAACCATACTGGATTTACAAAGAATCTTTTTTTAGTAGCTATCTAGCACTTTAGCCTCAATTTCCTATTAAAGGAAATTGGAGAGACTTGGTAAATAGGCTGGACCAATTAGAAGACTTAAGAATGTCTTTTACCTCTTAAACAATGAGGCACAAACTAGAAGGAAACTTTCTCTTTTCTTCAGGCCCACCTAGGGTCTTAGTCTCCTACATCTTATCATACTCATTTCATGGAAAAAAAAAAAATTAAAAAATATTGTGAAATATGATAAATATGCTGATAAGGAAAAAGTAATAGAATTAGCTTTTATATATTCAATAAAAGCTTTATCAAATATTAACATTATCCCAAATTTGATTCAGAATTACCTTTCTTAGAAAAAAAAATTACAGAATATTTTTAAATATATCACAATATAGAATTAAACCCCCATAATCCATCCTCAGTCTTCTTACTTTCTCCAAAAAAAAGAAAACTCAGTCATTAAATGATTCTACATATTTGCTCCATATTTATAACCATAAACATTATTGATACTGTGTTAGAGTTAAATCTTTTCAACCATATTGCATGTAACATTCTATCTAATAAAAGTACTATGTGTCAACAGTATTTTTATTCAATATTATGCTTTATCTGTGCTTAGATATACCTCTAGTTTATTCATCTTAATTGTGGCACAGCATCCACTCAGATAATACAATCATAACTTATTTATTCTTCTTCTACCTGGTGAACATTTAAATCAATTGCCGCAATGGACAGTCTATATATTTCTCCTTTGCCATACATATAGAAGTGAACTTGCTGAGTTAAAGCACATGTTAATTCACAATTTTAACAGATATCAATAAACAGCACCTAGAACTGTTATATCAAGCACACTCTCACCAATAGTAAAATGGTACCTCAGTAGATCTGAGTCATACTTTTTAACAGAAAATGCTTTTGACTGTCTCAGCACTATATATATGTGACACATATAATCTGATTATTTTTCCAACTACATCTTACAAACCATGTGCAATAATGTACAATAAATCCTCAATTAATGCTGTTGAAAACTGCAACTTCAATTAAAACAGCATACAACATTATAAAAAATAATCCCAGCTGACGTGGAAAAAGATGAGATTATCTGAGGGCTTGCTGCACACTTTGAGGAAATGAATATAATCTTTGAGATTGTGTGTACTCTCAAAATTCAGTTTGCCTTTTAACATACATATGTGTCATTTTATAAAATCTGACCAGCTGTCAGGCATGAATAACTATATTGATATTTCACCAAATCGCAGTACAAGTTCACTCAAGCAGAAGACATAAGTAAAAATAACATCTAGAAAGTCTTCTAAAATTACCTGTCATGTCCTTACGCTCTTCATGGTAACATCAGACTAAGTCAGAGCACCTGTGTGCAGGTATCATTACCTGTAAATTCTGAGGTAGGACCTGGTTTCCTGCTTAATGAAGTAAAACTATGACTAGTGTAAAGGACAAGTGCTTTTTTTTTTTCTTACTACATCTTATTAACTTAAAGGTAGTTCACATATATCAGGCATATAAAATGTGTCATACTCCATGGCAAGTACTTTATCTAAAGTATTTCCCTTAATCTTCCTAATGACTCTAAAAATAACTCTGTTATTGTCTCCATTTTAGAAAGAAACTGAGAGTCTGAAAGATAAGGTAAAATCACAAAGCTTAAGAGGAGTCTAGAATTTAATTCTTCCTGATTCTGAAGCCACACTCATGAACCTCCTTCAAAACTCAGACACCATATAACTGTTTTGAAAAAGTTTTCTCTTAATGTTAGAAATATGAACCTTTTTTCTGTCCTAGTTCTAATCCCAAAGGCAAAGCAATGCTATATCCATTTGAAAACAACTCTCATGTCTGCCTGAACCCTCTGTTTTTCAAGGTAAGCACTCTTAGAATTGGTACCCGTCTCCATCTTTATGTTCTCCACATTTTAAATCCTTTTCACTCACCATTCAGTGATTTTCAGATATCATCCCCCCTTTGAAAGTATGATGCTCAGAACATAATGCCCCAGCATATGTCCAAGCAGTATTCAGCACAATGGATTCATCAGCTACCTCATTCTGGGCCTTATACTCTAATAAACGCCACCCTAAATCATACTGACCTTTCTGGCAGCCATGTCGCACTGTTGACTCATTCTGAGCTCATGCCAGCAATAATTCCCAAGCGTTTTTTTTAAACACATATTCCTGTTAAGCCCTGTCTTTCTCAGCCTGAATTTTAATGGTTCTTATTTCATCCAAATGTAGGATATTACATTTATATATTGATATTATATTAAGTTTTTTTTGTGTGGCCGGCTGGAAATATTTTTGTTCTTGATTCTTTCAGTTTACTGGCATTTACTCTGACTTACATGATCCATGTGCTATCTTTGCCCCCATCAAATTCATTGATTAAAATTTTCCCAGTAGCCTGCATAACAATCTTTGTACTACGCTGACAGACATATTTCTCCAAACTCACACTGATCTCTTTAAAAATTCATCCAGTTATGGGGTAAGCTCCTTTGCCCTGTAAGTCCATCTAAATGTATTAGCTTCTATCTCACATTTCTTTATCTTAATAACAAGAATACAGTGGAAAACTGTCAAGTATCTTCTCAAATTTCACACAGACACTTATTTTTCTGCACTCCTGCAAAATATTTTTTAAATGGAATTATTTAAATGTAATACATTCTCAATTATCATATTAGATTTATTTTACTGTGCCCCTTTGTAGTAATTCTCCATCTACCTTATAAATAAATTTTAGAATGTTACTGCATATCTAAAACAAACCTTCTGGTTTATAAAGCATGAGATTTGCTTCTCTTTTTCTCTTTAACAAAAAACATCAACTTCTAAGAGAGATGTAGTGGGTCCTTATTCTGACTGGCAACTAGGAGAAAAATGATAAAAATCATGCTTACAGATACCAGAAAGCCGTGGCATCAGTGAAGAATATATAAACTTACCTTTCAGAGTAAAGAGCCTTTGCTAGCCGAGTTGACTACTGCCATCCATTTTCTTTCCTGGGGTCATGTAACAATTCTGATGTAGGCTTGTGGATTAAGGTTGGCTCTGGAAGAGGAATTCTACCAGGGAAAAGAGCAAAAAATTTATGAGTTTGGATGCTTCATAGATGCTTATCTGCTCTAGAACCTAGAGAAGCCTTAACTATAACATTAATTTCTATCATGAGTCAGTTTTTGAATTCTGAGACAGCACAATAGGCTGGAGTAACTAAGGTGGAAAAGCAAATTAAAATAATTTAGAATTTTATGATACCATATATATATATATGTATGTATGTATCTTGCCCTTAAGATATTTTCCAGATGTTGAAGCTGGGTAGGGCTATGTGTAAGACATGTTCATATTCTCCAATGCTCAGAACTGAATTCCCCCAGTAGGTTAAAGTCAAAGGGACAGAGACCCACAAATGACTTAACCCAGTGATAAAACAGAGGCCAGATGGATTTCAGAAAAAAATCTAATCCAATCCCAAACACAGATCCATACATGACTAGACATGTGTCCTTCAAACTATCTTCCCAACAGAATAAAGTGAGAATCTTCTTTTTTGGAAAACAGTGCCATCTATAACCTCCATAGTTCTTTTTGTCACATTGTCAAGCTATAAAAAGTTGCTAGGTACACAAAGAGATAGAAAGATGTAACTAATATCAAAAGAATAAACCATAAAACAGAAGACAGTTCAGATATTAATCACACTGAATAAAAATTTTTTGAAGTTTTATGAAATAATCAAGAAAATGTAAAGACATCTAGAGAATGGGAAAAAAATTAAAAACCATATATCTGACAACCACGTGCTCAAAATATATACAGAACTCATATAATTCACCAACAAAAACCCAAACAATTTAATTTTAAATGGGCCAAAATATTAAATAGATGTTTATCCAAAGACATGCAGATAGTCAACAGCACAGGAAAAGATGACCAGCTCGATTAATGTTCAGGGAAATGCAAATCAACAGCAATGAAACATCGCCTCACAACTGTTAGGACAGCTATTGTCCAAAAGATAAGAGGTAATAAGTGTTGGTGAGGATATGGAGAAATGGGATCCCTACTACTGTTAATGGAAATTTAAGCTGGTACAATAATCCCTATGGAAAATAGCATGTCTGTTCCTCAAAAAAATTTTAAAAAGAACTACCATATGAATAGAATCCAGTGAGTCCACTTCTGGATATATATCTCTAGGAAATGAATATTTCAAAGAGTTATCTGCAAGACTATGTTTATTATATCATTAATCACAGTAGACAAGACATGGAAACAACGTGAGTGTTTATAAATAGATGAATGGATACAGAAAACGTGATATATATGTGTATGTGTGTGTTTGTGTATAATGTCTATATTAACATATATATATCATATACATATGTAACATACATACACACAATGGAATGTTATTCAGCCATAAAGCAATTAAATCTTGCCATGTGATACAATATGGATGGAACCTGAGAGCATTATGCTAAGTGAAATAAATCAGACAGAGAAAAACTAACACTGCAGAGGATAACTCATATATGGAATCTGAAAAAGTTGAACTTACAGAAACATTTATTAGTATGGTAATTACTAAGAACTGTGAAATACTAAAAAAGGGCAGATCAAAGTTTTGGTTGAAAAGACACAAGCTTCTAGTAATAAGATGGGATCTAATGTACATCATGGTGATTATACTTACTAATACTAAATTACATACTTAAAAGTTGCTAAGGAATCAGGTCTTGAATATTCCCACTGCAAAAAAGAAATCATAATTATGTGATATGATAGAAGTGCTAGCTGTTGCTTTGGTGGTAATATATTTTCATGATACTTAAAATTATATCAAATCAACAAATTGTATACCTTAAACTTACATGATGCTATTTTTAAATTATGCTGCAATAAAGCAGGAAAAGAAATGAATGAATAATTTCCAAATTCATGTGACATTTATCAAATTAGATATTGGATCATAAAATAAGTCTCGACAAATTCCAAAGAACTGAACTCATACAAAATGTCTACTCTGCCCACACTGGAATTAAACTGAATGAAAATGAGAAAATAGCTTGTGCCATATAGCTAAAGCAGTGCTTAGGGAAAGATTTTTATCTTTAAATGCATATTTTAGGAGAAAAAGATTGAGAATAAATGATGCAAGTTTCTAACTCAGAATCTACCTGATGAATAGCAATATTAAATCTAAAGGAAGTAGAGAAAAGCAAACAGTAAAAATAGGAGAAAAATAAATAAATGGAAAGTAGACATACAATAGTGAAAAGCAGCAAAGCCCTAAATTGTTTCTTTGCAAAGATTAATGAAAGTAATAAATACCTAGCAAAATCAACTTAGGAAAAAGGAGGGAGAGAATGCAAATGACCAATATCAGGAATAAAAGAGGGTATTTCACTATAAATCTTAGACATTAAAAGAATAATGGAATATTGGGAACTAATAAATTTGACAATATAGATTAAATGGGAAATTTTTTTTGAAGAACTATATTTAACAAAACCAACCTAAGAAGTAATGTAATATCTATTAAATATCTATTAACAAAATTGAGGAAGTCATAGCATTTCCACAAAGTAAAATCCAGGTCCAGATGACTGCACTGATGAATTCTATCAGACATTTAGGGAAGAAATAGTATCATTCCTACATATTATTTCAAACAGAGGAGGAAACATATCCCAGTTCATTTTATGAAGCCAATAGAAATATGATACAAAATCCTAGAAGAACATTACAAGCTAATAGCCCTCATGAATATCAATGAAAAATTCTCTATAAATTATTAGTAAAGGAATCCAGTAACATATAAAAAGGATACCATATTAGGACAAAGGAGGCCTCTTCACAACTGCAGGTCTCTCTTCGCCTGTTCTAGACTGTAGCTTACTTCCTTCTTTGATACCAACTTCAGTGGTCTACTTTCTAATTTGGGGTTACCTCAACATCCACTTTTTTGCTCTTTTAGCATGCCAACACTGTGAAAGCAATTCCCTAGACTTTGTTTAAAATACTCAGCTTAGCCTGTTTCCTAATTAAGCCCTGCCTGATAAAGAAAAAGATAAATTTTCCTTCACCTTTGATAATCGGTATATAATTCTTCCTCTACTCAAAACATCATTTACTCCCTCTTTTCTCTACATAGAGATAATATCTACACCTCCCTTTGAACTCAGCTTCAATGACAGGTCCTCAGGGAATGCTTCCTTCCTATGCTCCCTAGCCCCTGGTGTGTAGCCCCTTATCATAACACCACATTCAATTACTAATGACTATTAACTTGTTAATATTGATGAATATATAGGTATCTTCATATATATTACAGACATAGCACATGTGTGTATATATACATATATGTACACACATATTCATGCCAGGATACCTCAAGACTTATCCTGGTATATAGGGAGCACCTGATAATGAATAAGCAAAATGTATAGAATGACAATTTGTTCCCAACTCTAATCCTCAGTCCAGTAGAAATGCCAATTTCTCAAGCTGTAATGTGGAATGCAGATCATCCCCCCACAAACACACCCTTCTAAAAGTAGTGTTCCTGTGAAACCTTTCCTATGTCAAAAATGGTACAAAGAAGCAATTACCATTAATTTATATGGAAAAACTTTTGAGTACCTCAAACCAAAGGAATCATCTCCCAAACCATGCCAAATAACACCTAAAACCTAAAATCACAATAAAATACAGTAAAAGCAGCAATGATATGATAAATACACAGCCTGTATAAAGCAGTTCCTGGGGATGCCATTGATGCTGAGGGTTGGGAGAGAGAGGAGGCACTGCCTCTAGAACAATTGCTGCCAAACGAATGATAATTTAGCTTTTTGTCTTTTGTTGTGAAAATACACATTCTCTTCAGTTTTCTTTCAGTTGGTGAAAATGAGTATTGATACAAGTCTTTTGTAAAAGTCAAGCAACATGAACTCCTGAAGAGGAGTGAGTCTCTGGATTCAATAGCCGCATACATTTGTTGACCTCAAACAAACAAGCAACCAGTTATTTCAGCAGCAAAATGGGTTTATTCAGAAAACACAATGAAGAGCAATTCAGAATGTGCTGTCTCATGGTGAAATAGGGCACCCTTCAAAAAATGAACACCCCACTGGGAGGAAACTGGGTTCGGGATTCAAGAGGTGTTTCATTTGCTGGGTGATGGTGCTCTCTCAGGGGCTGCCTATTACTGGTAAGGAGGCACCTCCTTCCATCCTGGAGCACAAAGCAGCATCACACCTTCTGGGAAACATGAGACCTGTCTCCATAGGTTGTGTCTGTAGTGTACACTGAATGTGTTTGTGAGTGTGTGTGAAAACTCTTCCAGCTTCTGAGTCTTATTTAAACAAGATTTCCATTTATTAATTTTCACACCTCAGATAGATAATTCTAACAGATATATCACTTTCAGGTAGAGCTGTTAATTCATCAGCAACTGTATGTTAATATTTGAAATGTGCCCATTCATTTAATGCAGGTTTATGAAAATATAAAAGTCCTCACCCGTAAACATGCTTAAACAAAAATTCACAGTCACTGCCATGATTTCACAAGCAATCAAGTGAGTGAGATCAAAATTAATTTCTATTCACCCAATATAAATTGATAATCAGTCTGGACAAGTGGAGAGCTCTTGGCCATTTCCCAGGCTGAGCTAATCCTCTCCTGTGGCATACACAATGACGTACCACTGTGAAGTGAGACTGAGCCGATTACACTGCCACACACCTGCCAGTGGTCACAGATGAGCTTTCGGTCAGTGAGCTGCAGACAGGCCACCTTCACACTGTGCTTGCCCTGCACTCAGGAGGAGGAGAGGCAGCCACTGGACCAGAGCACACTGCTGGGGTCAAAAGAAACGTCTTTGCTAGCCTAAGTCCTCCCCTTTCCCTCTGAAGCCCTCCTTTGCTTCCTCAGTTCACTGATTTCATCTGCCTTGCTATCTGAACTGTTCCTTGGGCATATGGATGACTCAGAGTTTTTTTGTCTACTTATATATATTGTGACCCCCCACAACCCCTCCCCCTCCAACCTCACCTTCCTCAAAGAGGAATCTATTAAGCAATTAAAGACAAAAACATATGAAAGAGCACTACAGGACCACCAAAAGATACTCCACAGGAGTGATAGCAAAGGCAGAAAAGAGATGAAAGAAGCAGGGGAAATAAGACATCCTCTCTATCTGTCCCACCCCACACATTTCAGATTCAAGTCCTTGTTTCTTGAGTGTAGAAAAGAACTCCTATGAATCCAATCCCTATTATAAACTAGGTCTCATCCCTTATTCTTTTTCACAAAAAATCTTATACTACCTATAGGCTGCTATTGCATAGTGAGATGTTTGCATCTAGAATAGCTTTTCCCCACTAAATGCTAAAGTTTGTGAAGACAGACTTTGTACTAGACTCTTAGTACAGAGTCTGCACATAGCAGGTCCTCAATTTTTGCTGATTAAAATAAATGGATGTGGGAATTCCAAAGAGAGGGTACTTCCTAAAGGAGTTTCTGCAGTCAAAAAAATCTTGGCAGGTCTTTTAATGAGGAGTTTTGAGAGGTTATTTAGAGTGGAGATGTGTTGAAGACCCCTTGGGACAGACACCCTTCCTTCTTAGCAGCAGGAGTACCCAGGGTGTGGGCCAGAGGAGACAACCAAAGATCCAGCCACTCAAAAATTTTCCCAAACTTGTAATACAAAAGGATTTAAAAGCATGGACATTTTAATTCGTTTCCAGTCTATACATCCCAGGTCACAGCATCAGCAAAAGTGCAAAATTTAGTCCACAACTCAAGTAAAGAATAAAGAAAGTGCATTTGGTAAGAATACTCCCTCTATACTTTGGCAGCCTGCATTTTGAGCAGACTTGACTAGTCAAATACATTTTAAATGTATTGAGTGCAGGAGCTCTGTTTTAAACTATATGGCCTCCCTTACATCACTTTTTGATTTTCAAATCACTTTTGACTCAGTGCTTGTCCTGTTAAAATTTTTCAATGACTTTAATGTTTTAACCACTTATATCCTAATGGGCCTCTATAGGTTTAGGTGCTACATTGGTGACTAAATGACCTAAGACGTTGGAGGAAGAATTTGAGCATCATTCAGACAGATTATTCCCTGGATTATCAGAAGTACCTAACAACTCTGGGACTGCTATCCCCATGGAAACACACACTGAGTATCAAAAACCCAAAGTCCGAGGGCTTAAACTAATTACTGTGGTAAAAAAGAATGAGAAAAAAAAAAAGAAAACCAATCTATTTTCTTCTCACAGAGCGGAAATGGTTATTAGGTTAATGGACCCTGATCCCTTTTCCTGGGGGTATGCTTTTATAGAAATAAGGGGAAAAGTTCTTCCTATGAAAACTTTATCTGAACCTGTTGATTCCAAGCTGAGCCAACACCATTTCCCCACCAACTCTTCAAAATTAAATAGGACCATGATCTAGGAGTTAAGTAGGAATTAGAATATTAAACACACAGCCTGGATATGTGTATATTATTTTGTATCATTTTATTAAAAGCATTGCTCAAAAAGAAGCCTGACATATAATGAGCTCTTTCAAATATATATTTTTTGTGACCAGCAAACCATAACTCTTTTTGAAAACACATATAATTTTTCAATCAAGCCATCAAAATATAGATGAAACTTCAATAAGGTTAAAAATTGAGACTTCCCTGAACTTAATGTATAGTAAGAGTTTAATTGCATTTATTAGTGTTTTATTCTGTGGTCCTAAATAGAATACACTAAAGTTTATGGATAAAACACGATATACAGGCAAGCTTGAGCATATTGAATGGTTTATCGTATAGCACATGTTTTTTACAATGGAGAAATACTTAATTTCTATCTAACCCATTATCTCATAAAACATATAAAAAATACCGACTAACGATTTTCTCAAGTGTTAAATAAGTAGTTGGTGCTTTAAATATTTTAAAATCCAGGCCAATTTCTCTGTACATGTTTCAGAATATTTTGTCAATATAAGAAAAATGTGTTGGGGCTTTTGTATGGGCTGGGAACACATTATTACTCTCCCATTTAAAATAATAGGATAGTCTCCTGGTATTCAAAAAGTTACTATTTAAACTATGTTTAGGAAAGGCAAATATGACAAAATGTGCACTGATCACATATGGGTTGTTGTATTCTAAACAATGGAGGCTAAAATATCAACCTTGAGAGTGATACAGCTGGGCAGGAAGACATGCTCACAGATTCCCAGCATTGAGCACACATCTAACCCGCTCACAGCAGTGATGAATGAACAGCAGGACAGATCTAGCATCACGGATAAGAACAGAAAGGGTTTTCCCTCCCAGGGCAGCCCACCTCCCAAGACAATGAACTGAAAAGAAAAGAAACTAACTATTAATTATAATTAACCTAATCTGCTAATCAGACACAGTTCTGTGTATCACCAGGACAAAATGAGATAAGGAGCAGAGTTAATCTAATTGAACTGTCTTTACAGGAATAACAAACAAAAACCAATGCCAGGATCAGGTAAGAAGGTTTGCTTATGTAGGTTATTAACAGGAAGAAAGAAAAACTGCCTTACTACGAAAGCTACCTCTAAAAATACACACACATACACCCACCTTGACGTTTCTCTGCCTGTTTGCACACATGATTCAATTATCTGAGACAGACCCAACATTAAAGCAGCAAGTATACATATGTTTTCTGTCTTGTTAGACATCACTTGTTTTCTCTTGAAATTGGGGAGAGTTCATCTTGCTGCAATCCAGGACTCCTCCCTACACCTGCATAGAACTTCCAACTCCAGGGCTTTCCATTTTTTCTCATGAGCTTTAAATGCTCTGTAACAAAAAAAAAGAAAGAAAAAGAAAAGGCAGCTTTATCCTGACTGCATTCGGCAAAACTCTGAAAGCTATGATTCTTGGCAATGGCTTCACAACCAAATGAAGCATTGAAGGGATCGCCATACATTTTCAAAACACTCACCAGGGAATGTCCTATTTGCAGCTGAATTGCGACAAATAAATCCTTTTCTAAATGTCACAAGTCTAGAATTAATGGAGTGAAACACATGCAAAATGGGTATGAAAACCAACCCATTTTGCTGCTCTCCAAACAATATTTTCCCTCTCCACAATTGAAGCAAACATTTGGAAACTTGGTGGTATAAAATAAATGCTTTGCAGAGATTGCTTAGAAAGCTTGGGTGCATATGGATAAAAGGTGATTTGTCATGCTAAGAGCTTTTTGACACACTTGCTGCTAGGTAACACAACACAGCCAGAAGTTGTTGTCTGGATGAATAGTTCATGATTCATTTACCAAAAGATAGACCCAAAATTGCCCAGCCATGTGATATTTTAAATTTAACTCTAGAAAGAACTAAAGATTTTTTTTTAATGGCAAGAAAGAAATAATAAAATTAGTTATTTTCATAACTAGAGGATGAGCTTGATGAGCTTGAGGATTCCCAGATGAGCTTGAGGATTCCCACCATAGTTTTGTGACTCTAAGTAATATTTTATAGAAAAGGATTCAAAAGAGAACATGACCACTGTGGACTTCCAAACCTAAGTAGCAAGTGTGGTACAAAATAGGTGTTTGTAATAAATATTCCCCTTCCATTCACAGGCAATTTAAAACCTTACACGATACGTCTCCTGTCTTTCTCCCCCTACATTTCTTCCACTGTCCTCTTTTTTAGCCATTTACCAGACTGCTGCTACTCAGGCATATGCCAAGCACAATCTGATCTCATAATGCAGCAAACTGATGGCTCCTGCTCTCAATCCATTCAGACATCTAGAGAGGCTTCTCTGTACAACCCATCTGAAAATCAGCAGCCTCCCACCACCCACACTGCTCTGTATCCCTTTAGACTTCTTCATTCTTAGTAGCACTTCTCTCTAACACATTCCATAACTTTTTAATTTATTCTCAGCATTCCCACTCTGGTGAGCTTCATAAGAGCAGGTAACTTTGATTTGTTCACTAAAAAGCTTTACATAGGAAAACCATATCAGGTACAAACAGTTAAATGAATTAGTGGATAAAACTTTCTGTATCACTCTTTAAACTGCATATAATTGGGTATTGTTTAAATTCAACCTCAGAGTCTCTTCTTATTGATAACAGGTTCAGTAATGAACACTCATGGCGTTAATGATAAATTGAAATTTATCTCTATTATCTTATTTTTTAATCATATAATTGATTTCTCCTTTCCCCCTTTCCTAACTCTTTAGATGTATTCAACCAATTTTTCTTTGTTTCCACTTATTTGGATGTTTAATATCTCCGGGTTTGTTTTTTCCTTCCTACATTTTACTTATCCAAAGTTTGTCTTCTGATGACAAAAGCAATGCATGATTATTTTATTAAATAATATAATACAATACCACACAAAGACATGATAGTAAACAAAATTCTAAGAGGACCCCCAGATTCCCAACCCCTGGTGAATGCTCTCTGTATAGTCCCCTTCCCTTGAATGTGGAAAAAAATCTATGACTGTGATAGGATAATCATGTCTTCACTAAGTTGTGTTAAATGACAATTGCAATGGGATTGTCACTCCAGTGATTATGTGACATTATATAAATGTCCTGCTTAGCAGACTGGAGAAAAATCATCCAGCAGGCACACGTTATGAGAAGGCCACATGGCTAGAATCTGCAAAAAGCCTCTAGGAACTACAAGTAGACTGCAGCAGATATTCAACAAGAGTATGGGGACTTCAGTTCTACAACCACAAGTAACTAAAATGCTGCCAGCAACCTGAAGGAGTTTGGAAAAAACCCATGCTTTGGATGAGAATACAGTTGACCAATACCATGACGTGGCCCTTGTGAAACCCTGAGCTGTAGAGTCCAGACATGCCATGCCCAAGTCTCCGACCTACAGAAATCTGCACTAATTAATGATCTGTGTTAAGCTCCTAAGTCTGTGGTACTTTTTGTCATGTGGCAATCATAACTAATAGAGATATCTACAAGGTTGTGGGCCTAACCACCTGGAAGGATGACACTGTAATTAACCAAGATGGAAAGACTCCCCGAGATGGAGGGGTACATATCTTCTCATCTAGCAGGGAAGAGAAGAGACCAGTCCTAGGAGAGACTCCAGAGAACCTTCACAGAGTGGACAAGACAACGAGGAACAAACATAGCTCTGTTGGAGAATCTATTCATAAAAACTTTAACATACTTGTCTATCAATTCCTTCACTACTCACACAAAAAGTTAATTCTTAACTAAATAATGTGTTTTCTCAAACAAATGGAAATGTACATAAGTGAAATGTAAAACTGATAATGCTTTTTCTTTTTTTAAAGAAAAAGTGCAGGGGAAAATAAAGGTGAGTAGGAAGGCAGACAGGAAGAGAGGAGAAAGAAGTATTTTATTTTATTCTTATTTACTTGTTCACATTGGGTGCTCCCCCAGATCCAGGAAGTGAACCCAGGTCCTTGGGATATGTGGGGCCTGCACTCCTACAAAGGTGGCTGACCTTACTGCTACTTCACCAGGGAGGGCTGGCATTGCTTTTTTCTTAATCCTTAGGCAAATATACTTCTCTACCCACAGAATTGATTTCCCCAATATGCTCAGAAAAAGATGTGTTTTTAGAGGATATATGCATGTCATGTGCTGCTGATGCTTGACGGCAACCACCTTAATATTGGCCAAATGATATGTGCTTCCTGCTGTATTTCAGCAGAACTACAGGTCCAAACAGCAGCTGTCTCATCTGATACATACAAATCCATACCCTATAACCTTCCTTAGATGACAGGTCACTGCTCCTATACAAAATACATAAAAATCATACCCCACTATCCATTATCAAAAAGCAGCTAAATTTGATGCTGTAAAGATTTTAGCTTAACCCAAAGAGAAGTCTTGCCTTTGCCCTTGTTTCCTGAGAAGCCAATGCAAAGTGCTTGAAAGGTCCTTCCTGCATGAGTATCTTTGTCCAGCTAGGAGACGTGGGGCAATACCACACAGTCTTGCACCGTGGTATCTGGTAGAGGCTTTGGGTCCTATGGTATCAGTCACATGGTATTCAGAGGGACTGAAGACTGAGGCTGGTCAGCCATATCTATCTACATAACCAAACCCAAAGGAAAACCCTGGACACTAAGGATAACATGCAATGCATGCAGATTTTGCAATGCTATGCTGTATTATTTACACATCATCCCAAATGAAGGTAAAGCTGCCCATGACTCCATTAGGAAAGACTACTGTTGAGCTCTTCTGTATGCTGCCCCATACACGTCGTCCCTTGGTTGATTTTAACATGTTTCCTTTTACTGTAATAAACTACAATCATGAGAATAACACCTTTCAGTAAGTTCTGTGACTCCTTCCAGCAAATTATGAGGGTTATCTTGGGGACCCACAAGCTTATAGCTGCTGTCAGAAATAAGGGTAGTCTTATAAACTACTTTCCTAATTCTTTAGGTATGAAAACATAAGTCACAAATTGTAAGCAGAGGAAACCTCTATTTGTTAAAAGATACAATAAATGAATAACATTACCTGAGAATACTCCTTTGGGGGAAGTTAAAATAGAATTCTTGCTTTTTTTATTTTAAAACTTACCTTGTAATAATATCCGGACTTGGCTCATTTTAAATCAATGTTTACAAGACACATTTTTAAACATATTTTTATGCAGAAAATATTAAACACATACAACATAAATAAAAGAGCAATCGAGTGGGGTATAAATAGTATCTTCTGAGCCAGATATTTGACCAAAGTTTTTCAATTTTTAAAGTCCAAAAATTTTAGACACAAGCAGAGAGCTGTATTTGATTCATTTTCTTTTTAACCCTAAGAAGTAAACAAGATGAGTCATAAGCATATAGTGTGAAAGGACAATGTGACTAAATCCTTCTATTATTCATTTGAATTTTCCCAGTATGATTTACATGTATAGGCATTTTACACTCAGCAAAGTGCGCCTAATCAGGATGCTTTCAAGAAGCAGAATGATGTATTCCAAGAAAAGATGCTTTGGAGTATTTTCAGACTCCAGAGGTAAGTCTAAAGTCATTCAATAATCATTTCTAAGATTCAAGCAGGGAAAAAATGTTGTGATCAGTACAAACCAATGAAGCACATTTTTGAACTAAAGCATGGTACGATGTGGAGGCCTTCAACATTGTCAATACAGAGTAATATCTGAAACTCAAATGATGAAAGTCTTTGATGTTTTCTTTTATGTTTCAAAATACTAATAGGCCTAAAGCAAGAAAGAGTTGCTTGCATAAATAGGGAGAAGAGATGAAAAAATGTAAAGAAAACAATGTAAATGACCAGGGAAGGAAAAATGTCCACATCAATATCAACACTGTAGTTACCTTCATTTACATTGCTTCTATCTCACTCTAAAAATTGCTTAACAACATTGTTTAAGTAATCTATCACAGTTTGGAAAAAAGTATTTTATAAGAATAAATATTGGGATCACAGGTATTGGTTGTTTTTTTAAACTGTTAATCCAGTTAACGTCACTCCTAGTATAAAAGAGAAGTTCTTAATGGCAACAAATCCGTGAAAACAGAATGACTCTCAATAAAATTTTCTTAACTTAAACCATAACATTATTCTTAGTCATACTATAACTATATTGTACTTCTTATATTGATTTTCATTATGAACATGAGTTTGTATCACTGTGATAGCTAGATCTAAGAAAAATAAGAAAATAGGAAACCAGTTAATGAGATCTAAATAAATTGCCAAATAAGTGATTCAAGCCCCATCACCTTTTCAAAATTTATAATAGCATTTTTTAGCCAACATAGCTAAGTAATCACTTCATTCATTAAAAGTTCTATTGAATGAAAATCTTAGTGAGGTATCAAGCTCTGGGGAAAACAACTGACATCCATAGCAAGTCAACGGGTTAATCTCTTAAAATTCAAAATATGCATTACAAATACAGAATGCTAGAAGATTCTATCCAAGGGGAAGTGGTAGGGTTGGGGGGCAGGATAAAGATAGATTGCTATAAGAAGAAAAAAACAAAACTGAAAATGAATGAAAGGAATTCCTGCTTTAAATGGTAATTTTTCCAAATTTTGTACTAAAAATCAAGGACAATACATTAACATACATTGAAAATATTGACATATTTTCTGGAGAGAAACTGTAATTTTCAATTTAATCTTAAAATAGACAGTCCATTGGCTCCACATTTACTGCACTGAGGGATTTTTTTTGAAGAAATAATTAAAGAGATTTTCTAAAAATGATTTATAAGAATGAATGTGGCAGCATCATTACTTGAATGAAAAAAAAGTACAAATCAAAGGGTTAAATACATCTTGGTATCCAAACGACTGAATATGCTGGAGCAGTTGGTAGTACTGCTGTAAGAGGATATTTTAATGCAAAAAATGTAGCCACAATATAGTATATGAATCAAAGAAGTGTTTAGTAGAAGGCAATTTGAAAATAGAGAACCTAATTCAAATCTCAAGTCCATACTTACTGGCAATACAACTTTGACAAAGTTCTGTTTTCTATTCAGTAAAGGGGAGATGAGCAGTAGGTACTTCATTAGGGTTTTCTGAGGACTGAATAATTCAGTGTATATACAGTGGTTAGAGAACTACCTGATATACAGTAAGGGCACAATACATTTTAGCTATCATTCTTATTGATCTAGTTAGACCATGTACCGTCTTTAAAAAAAAATAAAATAAGCAAGAATTTAATTAGAAGACAAATGGGGATTTAACCAATGACAAACTGCAACACGAGTATACAACCCAAGTAAATGTTCTGTATATGTTAAGATGCCTTTGTTTTCAGATGTTTAACAGGACACTGTGCATCAGTTATCAGTTACCCTGAGGAGGATTCCAATCACATCTGCCCATGGCATCTAGTATCAGAGTCTCCAAGGAATACATAACATGTCAAGCACTGAATGGAATAATGCCTCACTTACTTTGAGAAAAAACAACAGTATCAGCAATAGCAGCAGCTGACGCAAGGTAATTTACCGACATACACCTTCTTATGCTGCAATGGAAGGACCCCAACCCTCTTCCGTGGAGTATGCAAAACTGAAAGCTAGGTGCATGCTTGAGGATCATTGATTTACATGTTTAAGCAGAACAAAAAAGTATGCATTTAGCTTCACAGGAAAAGCTTCCCTCACCAAGCTACAAACCTGGCTCAGGTTGTGTGGGTTCTTTTTCTCTTAGTAACAAAATATGCCAGGCCTAAGGCTCAGTCTTATGTGACTTAGTAGTAATCCAAAAAAAGGCGACTACCTTTCCCAACAGAAAGTAATAGAAACATTAACTCAAATTGCTTTAAGCAATGAAGATGGAAAATGACTACTGTAACTTCAAAAATCTAAAGACACTATACATTTCCAGTTAGTTTGATTCATTAGCGTAATGACTTGTTTCAAGAAAACGCAAGGTTGAGGTATTTTTATTTTTAGTCTCTAGCTGCTAGGATAATGTCTGATGTATAATAGATGCTAAATGATTCTTTTCGTGTAAAGTAGGGTCCTATTTCCTACTATCGCTACCATCTTTCTACCTACTATCATGGGCCAAATTTGCTGCAGCAATAGCAGATGCTACATCTTTTGCTTTCGTGTCTTTAATTAGTTTTATTTATTTATAAATATGCTTTATTGAAGGGATATTGCATTTTAACATTAACATGATTTGAGGGGTACATAATAGCAAATCCACATCTGCACATAGCACAATAGGTTTACAAGTAGAGATGTTACATCTTTAGATGGTAATATTCAGAAAGAAAGGGAGAGTCTTGCTTCAAAGCTCTCAAAGAAGAGAAATGAAATGTCCCCTCGGAATCAAAAGATGAAGGTCCCTAATTGCATGACAAACTAGAAATCATGGGGTTTCCTACCAAATTTATTCAGTGTCAGAGTTCTGTATCCATGAAGTATGATAATTTATGTAGTTAAGATCAGCAATATTACCTGAAAACAAGGAATGATAAGAATTTTACTAAGATGTGTGAAATCAATATGCTGTATAGAAGACTGTATAGCAAATTTACACACACACACACACATAAGAGGGATTTCAGTCATTCTACAAAAGGACAAAGTGATATCAAGCAAACTATTGGCCTGGGGAGGGAACACAAATATTCAATCCATAATGATGGAATGAATCCTATTCAGTGATAAGAAGGAAGAAACCAATGATATGCATAACAAGACAAATTATTTTTTTAATTACTGGACTGAGCAAAAGAAGCTAGGAAAAAAGAACATACCTGATTATCTATGAAATTCTTGAACAATCAAGTCTAATCTTTAGCAACTCAGTGGATACATGAGATAAGACACTGGGGTATTCTCTGCAAAAGGAGCACAGAGAACTTTTCAGAGAAGTGTAAATATTCCATGTCCTGACTGTTATGGTTACATGGATGTAGTCACTGAGCTCACTGACTGCTCATTTAAATGGACTCTGTATTAATAGGTATGAAATTTATTTTTAAATATTCCAATGGAAGCGAATATCAACCTAAAAATGTACAGTGGTAACACATCTCTAAATATGATTTGCTAAAGGAAAGCAAAGGAAATTTTCATTATTAACTTCTCATACTTATCATAATGTAAGACTTTGATGAAGTAGCAACAGAAAGCAAAAACAAAAAAAATGAGAATAAAACACTAATATGAGTAGAAAAGAGAGAAAGATGCATAACAGGATAATTTTAAGGAAGATGAAATCACAATAGTAGGATTTAAGTATAAGTTGATACAATGAAGCATAAAATTAGACTTGAAAATGTCTAGTCAAACAAAAATAAATTTTTCAAAATGTAGAACAAATCCAAAATGACCGAAAAAAAGAAAGAAAGAAATGGTTGATGGAGAAGATAATAAAGGAAATAGGAATTGAACATAATAATTGAAACCATTCTTTGGAAGACATCACAATAGCTAGAGGAAAAGCAAAAATCAAGTTTAAGTGAAAAATATCTGTCTACACTATCAAGAGAGCTTAATGTTAAGAGCTGATCACTAGGCTGAACATATGTCCAGTTTAAAATTGAATATTACCATTTGTCTTCATATTTCTTGACTGTCAATTTTACCCTGTTTTTAATAAACCAGAGCCACCTAGCACTGGGCAACTGACACAGTTGAGCTGCCCTGAGTGCAGATTACTGATGGGGGCCCCAAAGCCCCAAAGCCCCATTTTGTCCCATTTTAAAGCATGGTCAACCTACTTATCACAAACTGTTCTAACTCACTGAAAAGAAATCATAAATATATTTTCACTGAAACAAATAATAAAACTGCTAAAACACAGAAATGGGATCACCCCCAAGACAGAATAAAAATCATATTCTCATCAAACTCTAATTGTACAAAAAGCCATGAAATGAGATTGCATTTATAGTTTTAGGGAGGAAAAAACATGCCTTCAATATTCTGAAATCAGTTAAATTTCAATTCATGCATGAATAAAAAAATTTATTTTAAAATATGCAAAGAGTCTCTCACTTCCAGGTATGTTGTAATACTTGTTATACCAGAGACCAGTGCTACCATGTAGAATTAGGAAAGTCAGATTGAATTAAAAAATTGTCTTTTTGAAATCAGAAGAGAGTTGCCAAAATAAAAACTAAAACCAATCTTTGGACATTGGCAATAGAACCGAGGTTACCAGTAGGAACTAGAGACCTGCGGGAGGCAGGTGTTGGTGGCAGTGGTGGAGGGTCCAACAGACAGTGGTAAAGAACTCTTGGTAATTCCGTGGTGGGCAGTGTATACTGACTTATTTGAGGAATGGGGAACCTGCACATGTGGGTTTATATTATTTTATAAAGCAAATTTATCTCAATAAGTATTAAAATTTAAAAAACAATAAATTAAAAAATCAATTAAAAAAGAATGTATGAATATGCACATTTTCAGTCTTAAATTCAGGAATCATGATGCTTTCCAGAAAGGCTATGCCAAGGAACACCCTCCCTTTTCATCACCTGAAAAACACTGCCCAGACCTGGTTTTCCACTAAAATCTTTCTCTGATTATCTCTGATTATCTCTGATTATTATTTCTGATTATTATTTCTCTGATTCTCTGATTATCTCTGATTATCCAATCTTCTAGAGTTAACAAAACAAAAAATCTAAATGAACTAATATTCCAGAAAGCAGAAAGGAAGGAACAGAAAGGTGAACTGGATTGTGCTGTTGCTTTAATCTGAATATACTACTGAATTTGAATATAAGCAAGAAATTGAGATCCTAGGGCAAAGACCAGTGCAATATACGGAGGAGGATATTGTAGGGAAAAAGGGAAGTAAGAAGAGTTTTTGTTGGTGACAGAAAATTTTAAATGCATGCATGCATTCTATTTAAAAAACCTGAAACATTTATCTAATACTGGAGCAGTAAATATCAGAAGACAAAAACTTAAGTAGAAAAGTCACCAAAAAAAGCAAAACAGAGCTATTGTCAGTGTTAAAATACAAAGGTTAGACTTTGAGACAAAAAAGGATAGAAACACAAAACACAAAAATTCTAGATGAAAATTAGAGGGTGGGCGTGAATTAGAGATAATTTGATCTTTACACAGCCATGATTCATCACAGTTCCTTATTGAGTTAAAGCAACTGATTACCACTATGCCTAGAAGAAGGGAAAGTTAGCTTTCTCGTAGGAGTAGTAGTTTGTATTTTTTCAATAAGCAATAGCTGGCATCTATTCAAATATTCCTTTAACATATTAAAAATAATAATAGAAAAACTAATCAACAGAAACAGACCCACAGAGGACTCCAATTTTCAAACTAGAGAACAAGGACTTTAAAATAAGTATAATTCATGTGTTGAATAAAATAGAGAAAATGGAGGAAAGAAGTGAAAAGCAGGCCATTTCATAAGTATGTCCAAAACTATAAAAAGGATCAAATGAAATTATAGGAATAAAAAAATCCTAAAACATAAAAATTGTATCTAAAATTAATAACTTATTAGTGGGGGTTCAATAACATATTAGATACAGAAGAATGTAAGAATTCTCACCTAGAAAGCAGGTTAATAGAAAATAGCCAGACTGAAGCAGAGAGGGGGGAACAAAAGAAAAACAGAAAACAGAATTAGAGAAAAATGAAACTCAGGAAGAAGATCTAATAAACATGTAACTAAAGTTGCAAAAGAGTTGGAAAATGGGCTGAGTCATACTTAAACACCACAGGCAAAGAATTTCTCAAAACTGATGAAGCACATTTAATAATTATACATTCCTGATAGATTGATCCTTGTATCACTATAAAATCTTTCAGCACTTCCCTATGGCTGAAATTTTCAAAAAATAAAAGCTAGAAAATTTTTCTTTTTGAAAATAATTGCTTAAAGATCTATTTATAGTGACTGAAAGATTAATTCAAGGCACTGCTTTGAAAAAGTGAAGTTGTATAAGGAAACAATTACTGTTTGCTTTGAAATTACTTTAAAACTCCAAAAATGAAAATTTGTTTTTAAAATTAATCCATATATATTCTTTAAGGAGATTAATATTTAAAAAAATAATTCAGTAATAACAGTTTTGATTTTAAATGTAGTTTTAGGAAATGAGGAAACAAATGAAGAGTAATACTAATTCATATTCCTCATACTTTACAGAGATTCCAGAAATACTGATGGGGGGATTTCTTTCACTGTAATTGTTGATTTGATTCAGAGAAACTATTTCTTATCCCAAATATTCACGTTTCATAGTTCAGGAACACAGGTCAGTAACATACTTACATGGAATTCAACCAAATGAAATTCTTACTGTTCTGAAATCACTTTGCACTCTGAAAGATCCCGTTGTTTCTCATCTCCTCATAATATTTCACGGGATAATTTCTAAAGAAATCTGTGTATGCCTTCTCTCTTAGCTCAGCCACAGCAAACTTAAAGAAAGCTGCAGCCTCCGGGGATAAGATGAATGCACCAACCAGATGAAATTTAAAATGCTCAGCCAGAAGATCACACATCTGAGGTTTCAATTATAAAGCACTGTTCTCCTCAACATCAATGTGCTTCTAGACTGACGAAGAAATGACTGGTGCTCAGAAATATTGTTTTATTCCTAACTTCAAGAAATAAAAGTAGGTGAATGGCTTATATTCTTCAGCATTGGAGGCATTTTTCCTGTGCTTTAGAAATCCAGAGTTGAGAAGGAGTTTATCTCTCATGTGAGCAGATGTTAAGGAAAGTTGTTTGCTTTCCCTAAGACGTAGCAACTACGTGGAAGCCATGCACCCCAAACTAAGTCAATCATTTGAAACTGCAGAAACGAACGACCATCTAAAATGGCTTCTAACAGGTTCAAAGCAGAGAATGACTTCTTGAATCAAGAGCCTCATAAAAACTTAGGGATGTTTGGTGATTGTGTTAAAAGTAACTCTTATATCCTGTGACTGTAATACTAATGTCGCAAAACACAAAACACAATTGTTCTCAGAAGTTATACAGTTCCAGCTGAATTCTATTTCACTAACTCTTTTATGTAAAAATTAAGGCATAGGTTAAGAAATAATTCAGTCTCCAGAATTGAAATGGTGATATATGAAACCAAATATTTGGAGAACTCTATACACTGAATCCTCAGTTTTCAGTAAGCCTCTTTTGTCAATCAAGAGTCCTAATTATCTCATCTGATATAGCTTTATACTTTTTATTTGAAAAATGTTATGGTTCCTTGACTTAATTTATGATTATCTTTAATAAAACAATATTTAAGATGTACCAGGGATCAAATTATGAAGTCAATATCAAGCCCTAGAGGACCTTGCTTGCTTACACACACACACACACACACAACATGTTGGAAGTTTTTGATATTTAAATTGACAAAAATTATAGGGAATATATTTGTAAAAAATTCAGACAGTATTTGAACAAAGAGGAAACTATGGCATATTTATTAATATAGAAACAATTATTGGCATTCCATATTCTTTGTAAGAGTCTTTGCATCTGAAATAGTTCTATACATATTTATACCAGTAAAATCTAGACTCACAAGATGACCCTCGCCAAATGAATTTAAGATTCTGAAAACTCTCTGGTACAATGTGAAAGGAATTCAAAGACTGCAGAGTGAAATGCTGAAGAAGTTTTAAAATGGACAAGCTACCTATCTACTGCATCATCATATCACCTGCAAGAACCCAGAAGGTACTTCCCTCCTAAATACTCCAAGATATTCCTGATCAAAGAGAATGTGAACCATCTCTGAGAAGCAGGTTAGAGGAAATTCTTTTATGGAGTAAGGAGACTGGATGACCAAGATGCAATATAAATTATTTCTCTGATTTTAAAGAAAATTGAAAGATCTGAGAGTGACAAAGGCCACATTGGGAACTCAAATGCCAAAAACATAGTAGCAATATTGGGAAGTAAGATCAAAGGAAGACCCTGGTGGTATTTAGAGAATTAAAGTAGATTATCAAAATGGAAGCAGATTTTAATTCTAATTTTAGCAGTTATTTTAGAGGGTTCTCAGAAAGGGCCCAAAAGGAGAGAATATTTTTATCCAATATGATTGCCACTGTCAAGGATGCTTTTAATGATCAAGTAGACAGTCAGCCCTTATCTTCCCAGCTGATACATCTGTAGCTTACAGAGGTATATATGAAGTTATGTGTAGGTTTATCGGCATGGACTTCCTTTCACAAGGGATGACCAAGCTGTCACCATTGCAGTTTGCTCAACTTTCCTACTAAAAGATCAAGCTTGAGGTACCAAGATAACACTATCCTCTTAGAGGGCTGACCAGCTACCTAGTAGGAGGTTTCCTATGTACTAACTTTCCTTCCTGGTCAATGTAGCAATTTGACCTCACTCACTACTTGGATTTGGATTTGCTTTCCTCCTTAATGTATATCTACAAGTACCACCATTACTGAATGCCTTACATACAAACATAATGTCCAAAATGACATGATTTCTCTTTAGTCTAAGGAATTCATTTCTGCCGTGAAAGAGAACAGCAAGAAAACAGCCACTGGTTTTATCATGTGTCCCATCATGAAAACGGCTGGACTTAGAGAACATTGTAATGAGCTATGGAAGACTGAGCCATTCCAGCTGAGAAACGATACTGTGCCAGATTAGACTGCAGCTTTTAAGGATACCATGAATATTCTGCTTCTTCTGTAGCCAGAATATGGGCTGAGGAACCAATGCAGGAGTAACAGTGTGATAACTCTAGGATTGAAACATAATAATATACTTATAAAAGCTTGACAGACAATCGCACCCAACTCTGTTTCTCTACTAGAGTTTAAATTTTGCTTTCAACTTTTACTTGAAGGGAAGGAGCTAACTTTCCTGCTGAATGGCCAGCAGGCTATTTGTGTTTACTCTGCCCCTGGATATATAGCTCAAATAAGGTGTTACAAGATAGCCTGGTAATTGACACTAATTATAAAAAAGCAAACAAGGATGCCCTTTCTCCCTAAGGATAGAGGAGACTATGGTTGGCCCCTCTCCTGACAGGCTTAATGGTCAGTTTTAAGTGAATGACTACTGAAGCCCTACACAGACAAGATAAGCCAGGATTCCTGGTTATTCTGAAATTAAGCAAAGACATGGGCTCTCTGGGAAAGAGCCCAAATCGCTGAAGAATGACTAAAGGCAAAGGAAGCAAAACCATTTTATTTATAGCTGTGCTGTACAATATTGTAGCCATCAATTATATGAGGCTATTTGAATCTAAATCTAACTTAATTAGAAGGAAATATAATTAAAGTATTAGTTTCTCAGCTTCACTCATATTTCAAGTGTTGCCTGACCATGTGACTAGTAGATTCTTTCTCGAATGGTACAGGCAGAGAATATTTCTAATATACAAAATTTATAGAAAATTTTCTTGACAGTGCTGATCTATAGCCACAGGATCAGCTGAAGAAACAAGGATCAAACCCTTATTTACATCTCCTTACTATGAATTTATTTAAAACCACTTCTCCTTTTCTTTCCTCTCTCTTTACTACTATATTATATGCAGTCATTAACTTTTCAGTTTAGTCACTGTTTATAAAATACTGAGAAGGGATTGTGATAAAACGAGAGAAGGACTGAGTATTAGCCAGTCATCTGGGACATGGTGACCAGTACAAGGAGGACCTTACTTCACTACAGAAGTAAAAAAAGGCAAAAACATTTTTCTCTCAAACATACTTTAGCTCTATAACAGGCTATAAACAGGCTTAGCCCCTTGTGTACTCCCACTTATAATATTAATGTGAAGCAAAGGACACATAGAAGCGAAGACCATTCAGAAATCATCTGGTAGTGGCAGCTGTGGAGTTTAATGTACAGCGTGGTAGCAAGCGAGATGAGTGAGGAAGTATTTGGGGACTGCAGTAACAAAACCATAGCATTACAGTGTACAGAGACCATAGCAAACACCAAACACATTTACTGCTGTTCCTGGGGTATGGCTGCCTCAGACATGGCTGCCAATGGCCTCTCCCTGTGTACCTACTTGCCTTCTTATCCACTCACTTCCTCATCCACATGAAAAAATTTTCTCTCCTGTCTAATTTAACTAATCAGTTTCTGTTGTTTGCAAATAAGAATTTGCTGAAACAAACAAAAAAGATTCATAACATTAAATATAATTTTTCAAAAACCAAAAGCCAAAAGATAAACAGATGCTTATCTTTCAGAACCTGGGGAAAGGTAAAAGCAAATAAAGTATATAATTCACAAAGTAGAAGACATAAATCCAGAGACAAACAAGGAAGCATAAAATATCAAAACATAAAACAAGATGACAGAGGCCAGGCCAAGCATGTAAGTTATTATAATAAATTTAAATTATTTCAACTCCCCATTAAAAAAAAGACTTTAGAAGTATAGTCATGTGCTCTTTAAGCTTAAAGAAGCACATTAAGTTCTTTTTAAAGAATAAGCAAAGGCTTTACCAGATAAATGGAATTTTTTTTTTAAAGGTGCAGCCCTTTATATTTCAAACAAAATTTAATACAAGGTAAAAAAGGTTTCCATGGAAAAGAGGGTCATTTTATATTCATAAGAGGCAATATCTACATAAAATATGTAATAGCCATGAACTTTTATGCTTCTATAAAAGCATCAAATTATTATAACAAAAATAGAATTGCCATGAGAGATTGTAAAACATCTTCCCATATTTTATAGATCTATTAAGGAGAAAAGACAAATGAAGAGTGAAACTGGGAGATGAAATGAACTTGATAGATTTAGCACAGATTGTGTCCATCCCTTCCTCTTCAAATTCACTGAAATAGCAGAAAACCAATTTAAAATCAATTTCCAACAGTGCTGAAAACAAGTTATAGTATTAATCAGTTGATCAGAAATCTTGAGTCATCCTGGAAAATGGAACATCATTAATAGCAGTGTGATGGAGAAAGAATGGAAAGAGAAACTTCATCCCAAAACCAGTAAAGAAAAATAAAAACCATGGACAAAAAAGCCACTCTAAATACTTTAAATGGCATGAAGGTGAACAGATTAGAAGAAAGGAAGGGCTATTAGACAAACAATAAGGTGATTAATTAAAGAACTGTGCCATAGGCTGTATAGGTAACTTCTTTCCTATGCATTTCTCACATCCTGCAGCAGATAAAAATGTTTTCTGCCCTAAAATACATTTTCCAAGAACTTTTCCACACTCTGTGGAAGATCCGCCTGAGGCATTTCCTAGCACTGTAGTTAGCAATCTTGGCTGTGAATTAGATTCAGCTGGGGAACTTTAAAAAACAAAACCACCTTAATGCTCAGACCCTTTCCCAGATTAAATAAATCAAGATCTCTGGGGACAGGACAAAGGCTCCAGCAGTTTCCAAAGCAACTACCCAGGTGGTTCCAATGTGCAAAGTGGAGAACCAAAGGCTGAGTAGAAATGTTGGAGCTGAAAACAGAAGTGCAGAGACCAAAGTAATGCTAAACTTCCACATAGAAAACAATGAAAAAAAAGAAAGAAAATGGATGACTCTGGCTTAGTCCCTAAGTAAAAGCCATGAGCACCACTTTCTGAAGTAGAAGACTTGACCCTTAGCACCTAGGCTCCTTGAGTAGTCCCCAAGCCCCACCAAACTCACAATCCCCCAGTGACAGACATCTGAAAATTGTGTCCTGACAGCCTACCTGGCAACACACCCCATCTCCTCTCACCAAATGAGCTGACACAGCTTTCTGTACTCTGAACAATCACAAGACCAGCCATGAGCTTTCCCGGCCTGAACTGGGACTAATAAAGTCGTGCCTCGGAGTATCTTGACCCACTGTCTCTGTCTCTTCCATCATGGATCTCTCATACTCCAAACCACCAACAGGTGAAAACCAAAGAACTATTCAACATCTGAGGAAAATCAACACACCTGAGAGAAAGGAGCCAAACTCAGCCTAAAACACAAAGGGAAGGAAAGTTTCAAAACAAGGATGTTTAATATCCTTAAAGAAATAAGAAAGGACATCTTCAAAAAACATAACAAAGATCTTAGACATGATAAGTATGGTATTTTAAAACTGAACAGATTAAAGAGAATAAAATAAATTGAACTAAAGAATTCTCCCATAAAGCACTTTCAGAACATCAAAACAACCAAGAAGGTAGAAAATATGAAATAAACCTTAAGATGCTTGGAAATTCACCAACAGCAAGGGAGAGACAAATATATACAGAATTTTACACATGTGGAGGGTACGTGTTATGTTTACAAACACACAGAATATACATTTGTATTGTAATATGTGCGTATGTTTGTAATATACATAAAAACTTTCAGAACTGAGTAAAGATCCACATCTTCTGAATGAAATGTTTACTAAGCATCCAAAAAAAAAAGAAAGAAATAATAAAAGTTCTCTCTACAAAAAAACAAACGAACAAACATTAGTGCAGTTCAGAACTCCACAGATAAAAAGCCTAAATGTGTCTAGGTAGAAAAATCAGGCTGCCTACAAAGGAATATGAATCATCTTGACTTACCATCAGCAATATTAAAAGTTAGAAAAGACAATGACCCAATATCTTCAGGTTCTGATGAAATAATATTCTAATAGAGAGCAACATATAATAAAAGACAAGGGAAATAAGAAAAAATAGAGCAAAATAAGGGAGATTTTGAAATGTTAGATATAAACATGGAGGACAGTTTCCAGTGTCAGAAAGGGAAATCATGGAAAAGGTTTGGAGATACTTGAAAGAAGTATAAAAGGATTCACCAATATATACATAAAGAAGAGGATTCCAAAGGACATGGTTTTAAAAATGAGCACTGAAAGAAAAATAATAGAGAAATATGGTGAGTTTGAGGATTTCAAGATTGATTAAGTCAAAAATAGTACCACAAGATAGAAGTTTTGTGTAACACAACAGGCTTTATTGGGTGGTCCTTGGACAGAACTGCAGGAGAAGAAAAGTGTCTTACAGCAGGAGACCTTCCAAAGCAAGAAAGGGAAGAGCACAAGGGAAGAAATTCCAAGGGAAAGGGGACTCCATGAGGGTCATAAAATATGAAGTGGTTTACCTCAGCGGCAAGGCTGCAGGGTATGCAAAGTGGGAAAAACGTAAATATGCTTATCTAAACTACATTTTAAGCAACTGGATATGTAAGAATTTCAATTAGGTGCTGGGAAGCTTTGAGTTAATAACTAAGCCAACAATGTAGGAATCAATATGTAAGGGGCCATCTTGGACCCAGTTTTCTGCGTTTTTTCTATAGCATTTGCTTAAAAATTTATATCTCCTACTGGACTGTAAGCTATTGAAGAACAGCAAACATTTCTGGCTCATTTTAGTATTGCAAGTATCCAGAATAAGTTTCTAGCTCTTAATGCGTATTCATTTTTGAATGAATAGAGAAACATAAAGAATTATAATAATACTCCAAGTGTACAACCAAGTCCACAACTAAGAATAAATTCTATTACAAGCCATATTTATTCTGAAGCTGTATATTCAATTTTAAGTTTTATAGTTCTAAGATAGCAAAATATCAATCTTTCCCTCATGTCAAATCTATTCCTCAGTAAATATACTATTGACTCAAAGGCATTTTAAAAATATAATTTCAAGATTATTGAGGGATATTCATTAATTCTATCTCAGTCATTTTTTGGATGGCTGAATCCCTAAATTAGAAATTGGAATAATCTAGTTCATCATTTAGAATGCCTTGGTCTGCATTTTCAAAAATATTTCACTAAAAATGGCTTACCACTAAGAATTTATGATCACACATCTAAAAGTCTAAATGTTGGTTTCAGGTCAGTTACTCACCCCTCAATGATATGTGGGCTCCAATTTAGGATTTATATCATTTTTTGATCTTTCAAGGAATGCAAGATGGCAGTCACGGTTCTAAGCACTGTATCCTTATAAAACAACATCCAATGGCAGAATGAAAGAGTAGGATTTCTTCATGGTTCTCCCTTTTTGTCAGGGAGAAATCTCTTTCCTAGAAGCCTCAAATAGTTGTTCTTATGTCTCCTTGGTTAGAACTGTTGCAGCTTCAAACTGATCACCAGTAAAAGGACTGATTATTAAATAAAGTGGGTGGGAGGTGGCAAAATTAGTGGCTCCAGGTCCACTGAGATGGAATAAGCACACTCTACCCTATCTTTCTTACAAATTACAACAAAAATTCTTGGACAAATGCACAATGCAAGCCTGTGGGGGTTCTGACAAATAAATAATAGTATGTATATTGGGGAAGGAAATCAAATCCTGAAGAAATACCTGGATCTCAGAGAATTTTCTTTTTCCATTCCATAGCTCTTCTCCCAGACTTCAGGGCCACCCAAGTACAGGAAATGCACAGCAGGTATGAACAGAAAAATTACAAGAAGACAGAAAAGAGGGGCCCCTGTGGGATGGAGAAATTATAGGGAAATCCCCATTTTTCTCCTTTTTTATTCTTCCCACCCTATACTGAGGCAAGTTCCACACTCAGGATAGCCTGGCTACAGAAGCAATGGATTAGGAAAGAAAATACTTCTCTTAGACCAGAAAAGTCAAGACAAGGGGACCCTGTGGGCCTATGTGTTTTTCTAAAAGTTTTATAGTTTTATGTTTTACATTTAGATCTATTTTATTCAGTTGAGTTAATTTTTATATAAAGTATAAAAAAACTGAGGTTGAGTTCCATTTTTTATATGTGAATAACATTGTTTCAACACTATTTGTTAAAAAGACAATCATTTCTCCACTGAATTACTTTGACACTTAAGGGAAATGTCAAATTGTCATATTTGACCATTTAGGGTCTCCATTCTGTTACATTAATCTATGTTTCTATTCCTTCACCAATACCACATCATCTTTATTATTGTTTCATTATAGGAAGGTTTAAAATTTGATCATGAGATTCCTCTAACTTCTCCTCTTCCTTTTTAAATTTTTTTTTTTCTGTCTAGTTCCATTGCCTTTGCGTATAAACTTTAGAAATGGCCTGTCTAGATCTATAAAAAGAATCTTCAAAGATTTAGATTGGCATTGAATGAAATCTTTAGGTTAGCAAAAGTTGATATTTTAATTGTGTTGTCTTCCAATCATAATCACAGTATTTCTCTCTATATAGGTCTTCTTAAAATATTTCTTTCATCAGTGTTTTATAGGTATCAACACGCAGACTTTATAAATGTTTTCAGAGATTTATACCTAAGTATTTCATATTTTAGAGCTATAATAAATAGTATAATTTTTTTAAATTATTGTCCTAATTGTTGTTAGTATATAGAAAAATGGTTTTTGCATATTGACCTTGTATTTCAGAATTTTGATAAACATTAGTTTGAGAGCTTTTTTGTACATTCCTTGAGATTTTATAAACAGTCATGTTATCTGTAAATAGGAACAGCTCTCTTGTTTCCTTCAATTTGTCCTTTTTTTCTATCTATTGTCTTATTGCCCTGGGTAAGACACAGCACTATGAATTATGGGGGTGGTGAGAGTGACATTCTTATTTTGTTCTTGATTTTACAGGGTAAGAATTCAGTCATCATTAAGAATAATGTTAACTAGACTTATTATAGTGATCATCTCACAAAGCATGCAAATATCAAATCATTATGGTGGACAGTTGAAATTAATATGTTACATGTCAATTAGACCTCATTTTTTCTTAAAAAAAAGAACGCTACCTATCGAGTTTTTATATATGGCCTTTCTATCAAGCTATGGACACTTATTCTCTTGCTGAGTTTTTTTGTCATGAATAGATGATGAATTTTGTCAAACATTTTTTCTATATCTATTTGACATAATCATGTGTTTTTCTTCTATAAATCATCAATATGATGTGTTGCATAGATTCATTTTTTTTCTTAGAACTGAATCAGCTTTGTATGCCTGGTATAAGTGATTATTGAAATGGTTGGAGTAAAATCTATTATCTTGTTAGCTGTTTTATATTTATCCCATCTGTTCTTTAGTTTCCCCCTCTTCATTTTCATTTTGTTAATTAAGCACATTTTGTTTTAATTGATGTTTTAATAGATTACAATACTGTATAAATTTCAAGAGCCTATTTCATTGTTCCATTCTACCTCCATTATTTTTACTACTTGTTCTAGGTTTTAAAATATACAAATGCAATTTACAGGAGTCTACCTTTAAGTAATATTATTACCTGTCCAGTATAAGGACATTGCAATACTATAGTTTCAATTCCTCTACTTTTACATATGCTATAAACACACAATATACTGTTACCATTTTCATTTAAATCAGTCATTTTTCATAACATGCTTCAGTTTTGTTTTGCTTTTTACTATCTTTAAGGTTTTATTTTTGTCTTTTGTTTTCAGCAGTTTCATCATGGTATGATAGGTACAAATATTTGAGCAAAGGGGTGTGTGTGTGTGTGCATGCACATGGAGGTATATTCTCTGAGACTCTTGGATCTGTGGTTCAGTTTCTATCATTTATTTTGGAGAATTCGCAACCATTATTTCTTCAATACTTTCCTGGGCTCTCTCTCATTTTTACTTTCTTGGGTACCAGTTATATATATGTTAGAACACTCAATACTGTCCACTAGCTCTTAGATATAACAGGAAGTTCTGATGTTCAGGAACAATTTTTGCACCCCTCCACATACATACATACATTTCTCCAAGCAAATTCTTCCTCACTTCCATCGATATTAATGAGAGATACAGAATAAGAGAATGAAATGAAGCCTAATACAAGGGACAAAGGGTATGAACTTTGAGGGAAAACTTCTCTCTTTATGTCTTTGAATTAGAGTCATAAAATATTAACAAGAAAAAGTCAAGGTAAGAATCCCCAGATGAGAAAATGTTGGGGTAGTCAGTATCTGAATAATCTTTTAGAAAGCTGAGCTTAAAGAAAAGAAGTGAAAGGCTGGCTCTTTAGTTGGGAAATGAAGAGCTAGAATAATGAGAATGGAGATGAAAAGTAGCACATTGGTCAAGCAGCAGCCAGGTTTACGCAACACACAGGACTTCTCAAGACAAAACAGAGAAATCTGATGCTGAAGTAGTCCTTGGAGGTAAGAGAGCAGGGAGGATCCATTCTCTCACTTCCCTTTGACCCAGGTTTACATGCAGGGAGCTGACCCCACTCCTCACACAGTTCCAGGTTGTATCATCCATCCGCCAGGACCACTTTAAATATTATGCTCTATACTTTAGAATGTAGCTTTTAACTACATCCAGAATTAGGTCACTCAGCACAGCTGTGACACCAACCCACAAAGAGAAAGAAGGCTCAGAGGCAATCTAAAAGTTAAACAAGTTTTGTGTCCAACACAGTCAATCTGCTTTGACTTCTGCCATGGCGAGAGCCAGGATGTTCCCTGGCTTAGCTGACCTGTTTGGTTACTACAGCATTCTTCTAACACATCACTGATGTAAGTAATATACCTCCCCTAGCCCTATTTTGAGATTTCTTTGGGCTAGCCTCTAGTTATAAGCAACACATTACCAATGACTTTTATCCAAATTTTCTAAGAGTAACTCTCCTGTGTTCTGGCAAGTCAAAGCATCCAAATTCTTATTCTGAATATTCAGTTTATATATTTAATTTGACAAACATTTGTTGAGCCTCCACTCTATGCCAGGCTATCTGAATTCTAAAGAATGCAAAAGAAACAGAATTCTTTTGTCTTCTGCTACCCTTCTTTCTCATTTCTGCATTTACGTTTGGTCTATTTTGCTGCTCCTTTGCAGAGCCAAAAGAAGAAAGGAAAAGAGAAGAAAGATTCATTTCAAAACAATAGACAGCTTTTAAGATAATTCTGAGAAGAGATGCAACTTTTAGTTAAAATGGGCCACTAAATTGTTGCTTTTTGATTGACCTTCTCTCCTTACCAAGGGGTAATTGAAAGTAGACTGCTACATTTTGATGAGAAATTACTTGTACTTAGGATTTGAATAGACTTAATCTTCACTTTAGTGTAGAAATGATTTCACATCTATAATTGAAGCAAAGAAGAATTTTTTTATTTATTTTTAAAGAAAGTAGAGTTTAATGAAGCCGGTTATTATTTGTTTGCTGACATTACTTGACCTGATAGAATAGTTATCAAACTACCTAGACAAATAAGTTTCTCAGTTATTTCCCAGATTCCCTAGCTATGGAAAGTATAGCCTGATACTGAAGATGTTTCTTTATTTGATTTTTCTAACAAGTCACATTTATTAAGGATATCTTGGTTGCGTGATGCCTGGTTGTCCAAAAGTGTTTCAGTCAAAGATCTATTTAACAATAGCAATTCACTTGTAAGGGTTCTTTGAAGCAGAGGAGTTGAAAGCAGTGAGATCAGATGTCAAATTAAGATGGCAGGTGCCTCAGAGCTCCAGACCTCCCGGCACAAGTTATCTAAGTTTTTTTTTTTTTTTTTAACACAAAATCACCAACATTGGAAATTGAGAATATTCATGAATAATTTTACTTAATGTAGAAAAAAAATTTGTGCCTACTTCTAAGTGAACAAAGAAACCAGCAAAAACAGTTATCAAGGTAACTATGTATAATACAAACAGAAAGAAAAAAATACAAATCTTGGGTGAATGACCTGATTACTTTTATCACAGTTAAGACAAAATACCATGAATCCTCATAATGAGGATCTAGGAAATCTCCACTGAGAATGTGAAACTATAGAATCTAAAAAGGAATTTTTTGCCAGCTCACTAACCAAAGGAAATAACTGAGAAACATAATTAATGGCTCTCTCTTAGGCCACTAGAAATTAAAGAGGTCAGTAGCAGGGTCTGTGGACAAATTCTTTGTGAGGTAATTGGGAACTGGTCTTATAGAACGAGTTAGGTTTGCATACTAAGGCTCAGATTTTGTTAGGCAAGTTTTTTACCTGATAGTGTCTGGAATTGGCAGGTGGGCAATATTCTAGGTCTGCTCTTCCTCTACTATCTGTTTCTCAGATGGAGCTAAGAGAATGTTCTGGTGTTCAAAGTTAACAAGGGTCAAGCCCTTATGTAAATTAGAAGTAATGGTTTTGTACCATAACAGCAACAGAATAGAACCTTATCAAGGATGGTAGAAAGCACTACCCTCTTATTGGGCCGTTAAGGGCATGTTCTTGAGATACACACAAAACAAATCCTTTTAAGTTTGCTGTTGTGGAGACATACAAAAGTAAGAAGAAAGTTTGAAAACGGGAAATGCAAAAACATGATAAATGAGGGGTACTTTTCCACTCACAAGAGAGTTAAATATGTGTCCCTGGAAAGAGCCCACGATTAATTGAAGATTGAGAATCTAAGAACACGGGGTTAATGGAAAACGTGAATTGGGAATTTGTAAATATATGAGATAGTCAATAATAGAAGGAAAAGATCCTCAAAAAAGTCCTTATTCTAGTAGTCCCCTCATCACAGATTCTAAGACAAGAGTCAGTTTACACAGTGGGTGAATGTTTTCTGAAATAAGGAAATTTTAGTGTTACAATCAAACCCATCAATGGGAAATTTCTACCTGAAGAGAACCAGAACCGACCTAAATTAGCTAGCAAGGCTGAAATCATAAAAACCATTTCTTTTTTTCTCTTTTGGTTGGTGGTTTTATCTGTTCATCCCTTTCTCCAGACAATAGAGGTCTTTGTTCAGACTAGAAATAGCAGAAAGGACATAGATCAAAAGTTTTCAATTTTGTTGTCTATGTGAAACATTCTTTGAATGCTATATTTTCGGCACTCAAAAAACACTAACTAAACAATCCAAGAATAATTATAACACAAATACTGCTGGAGAATAATGTCTCACATTTTTTGATAGCATCTACATATTATATGGTTTACATGGTCATGTATCAATATTATGTCACTATTTTAAATAGCCCTCTTTACATCCAGAAACCCACTATTATAAGTCCTCCTATGTTCCATTAAATTCTTCCTTGGCACCAGCTTGATAAGGTTGTACCATTCAAGCCCCTGACTTCCAGCATGGAACCCTACTAGACAGTCGATTACATGATCTACTTAGCTCAGTGATTCACCCAAAGGACAGCATTCTTTCAAGATGCAGTTCTGATTTGAAACAAAAATAAATAAAAGGCTTTTAGTGTGACAGTGTAATGCAGCATGCAGTCTGAGAATCTGTGTTCTAAATTCTTGTGGTCTTATTTAAGCAGAAACAAAAGTGGGGCCCAACAGAAAAGAGAGAGGCTTAAGGTATTTAGCAGAGATCAAGAGCTCTGGGAGTTAGAAGTGCTCCTTCTTTGAGGTGCTTCCTAAAGGACTCAACTTTCTGTGATGGTGGCCTAAAGTCAGATCCAAGGAAGGCTGCTCCAAAAATGGTCATAGAATAGGGGACAAAATAGGTCTTGAGTTCTATGTGATCTAGCCAATGTCAAGATTCTTCACATGTATTAGAAACTAAGACTTTAGAGTAATAATCAGAGTTCCCTTGAGAACCTGCAAGAACATCAGGTCTGGATTGAGAACGCTGGGATCCAGGATCCAAGCCAATTTTTAATTCTGCCTTGTGGAAACAATTAGTATAATGTAGGTAATTTGCAAACTTAAATGTTTTGTGACAAAATGCATGGTTTACATGCATAATAATTTCCTATGTTCATATATCCATTTCTTAAAATAACAGTAATCAGAGCATTTAAAATTGAGGCTTTGTCATGAAGGAAGGAGTTGCAAAAGGAGAAACATACTAAATTCTTTGTCTGAAAAAGGTAAAACTGAAAAGACAGTATTTCTTCTTGACTTAATCATTGGAAAAAATACAATTCTTAAAATGCATTTGAAAACTTAGAAGCTAAAAACAGAGGATTAAGAGCAAATACACATCTTCAAAATAATAAGTTATAAATACAGATAATACATGATTCAAACAGGAAAAAAATATTAAAAAGTGAGAAAGTAAAAAATCTCTTTAAGAGAAAGAGTAAGGGTATTTAAAGCAAGTTAAAAGGAGGTCTAAAAAATTCTATAGCATGAGTAAAATGCTTTTACGAGTATATATATGAATTTATTTGTATATATGTATACATTTATTTTTACGTATGTTTAAATATGTATATATTTATATATACAGAGATCTTCAGAAGAAAACTATTAGTCTCAAATTGGCTGGATTGAGGATAAGTTTACTTTAATTTTTTTCTGTGTCAACTATAAGCATGTATTGCATTACAATGTTATTAATAATATATGTAAATAATATAATTGTATTTATAATACACTCTTGTTTTGTTTTGAGCCTCTTAAGAAAGTGTTTTGAGTCACTCCCTGGTAGAGCAGGTGTTGGGCAGGGTCTTTGAATCCCCTACACAAGAGCAAGACACATACCCGGGTTTGAGTCGCAGGGAAGCAATCAGTGTGCACAACTAAAGAAAAAATAAAAATAGAATTCTGCCTCCTCTTCCTCTCTTTTCCTGACTGCCTTACTTGCCTTCATTCCTGCCTGCAACTTTCCTTTAAAATAAAAAAAATTAAAAAAATTAAAAAAAAAAATTTTTCAATTAAAAAAAAATTGTTTGGAAAGTAAGTTATTTTCTTGGCAAAAGAGCTTATAGAAGAGGGACATGGACAAGCTGAATTAAGTCTGTAGGTGGAGGAGGCTGAACAGATTGTTGATGAGTGTTAATGGAAGACAAGGAAGCCAAGAGGAGCAAAGTAATGGCAGGACTCTGCCCGGAAACCTCAAGAGGAGAGGATGGCAGCTCCCAATCACGAATCACCCAGAGATTGGAGCCTGTGCAGGTCTGTTTCCCATGTAACTTAATCTCCTCCCTCCTGTTTGCTGAGGTGGCATGTTGTTTGACAGGTGCTTAGAGTTCTCTGGAAGTAGCTTAACGCAAAACATGACATGTGGAAGCAAGATTGGGAAGTGTCCAGTCACCCCTCAGGATCACAGGATCAGGCTCAGCTCCAGCCAGCTCTAACCAGTCACACTTGCAGGCAGCAGGGCTGGTCCTGGAAGGCAAGATTACTTTTACCTTCAGATCTCTAAAGAGATCTAACAGGAACCATCCACTACCCAGGCTGGGATTATGGTTCAGGGCATGGACCTATCTTAATTGATAACTTGGAGACTTTTAGGTAGATGGGAAATAAGACTCCATTTATAGTCTTTTCCAGGTCCCACAATCAGTGGGCTGGTTTAAAGTACCGCTTATAGAAACAAGTTTAATGTCTTTATAATTGCATTATAAAGATTCTGCAGCTTGTGATAAGAAGCTGAGCTTTACAGGTCTATGTGCCACCATAAATCATAACCCTGGGAAGTTGCCTGCTCCTGCCAATCACAAGGACCCAAGAGCCAGGGAGACTCACTCAGAGTGCGCACTACAAAGGTTCACTTCCAAGATCCATATCCCTTCAGAAGAGCAGTCTGAAAGAATTTTATTCCTCCAATATTTTCTTTATTTTATGAAAAGTGTTTACTATCTGTTAATCCAGCTTAATATTTATGCCGTGGATATATAGTTTCCTTTGGAAAAGGAACCTTTAAAACCCTGACTGAAAAAATAACTTGTTGGAGTTGATGGTTATTTCCTTGATGGGTACAATTATAAGGCTCATATTTTCACGACACAAACAGTTGTTTTGGTGTCCAAATAGCCTGAGATGTGATTTGACACCAAATCATGTGTTATTTGGGCTCCCAGGTCAGGACTGGTGCGAAAGACTCTGCACCAGAGGGTTGGTGGCACCCAGTCTAATACTGGCTGTGTGACCTTGAACTGACTAGTGATCTATGTTGGTCTCCATTTTCTGAGTAATAAAATGGAATTGATGCTATAGTCTTTGTCTATACCACAAGGCAAAAAAAAGATTAAATTTGTCATTTGCGACAATATGAAATTATAGAGATTATGCCAAGTGAAATAAATCAGAACAAAGACAAAGATAAATACCTGCATATTTCATTCATATGTGAGATATAAATAAACAAAGCATAATGAACTGAGCTTATATAGTGCTTACAACAACGTTACCTCATTTTTTAAAAAGTGAAAGAGTATCTAAAAACTGGTATAATATACTTGGAATATTTTAATTATGCAGATTTATTATTACTATAAATAGACATGAGTCTCTTAACAATTTTTTGATCAACAATAAACAGCACATACAATGGTCCCAATAGGCTATACCATATATCCTAGAAATGTAGTAAGCTGTACCATCTAGGTTTGTATAATTACACTCTATCATAATCACACAAGGACAAAATCATCTAATGTTGCATGTCTCAGAAATATCCCTGTTGTTAAGCTATGTATAACTATATACCAATATTGTCCAAAAGAACAATGACAATAGAAATGCTCTATATATGTGTCATCTAACAGGGAAGTCATTAGCCATGTGTGACTATGGAATATTTGAAATGTGAATAGTACAATTAAGGAAATGAATTTTTAAAATTTTCTTTAGTGTCACTTAATTTGCTAGTGACTCCTGTACTGGATAGCATAGCCAGGCCATTACGGGCATCTGTTTGAGCCTACTCAGCATCTACTTCATATTTATCTATGATAGCACTGTGATATTTAGTTTATGTATCAGCCTAACTAGAGTGAGAGATGCCTGATAAATAATAAAGAAATAAAACATTGTGAGGGTGTTTCTGAAAGAGAGTTTGAACTGGTGAACTGAGTAAAGCAGATGCCCTCACCAACGTGGGTGGATATTATCCAGTCCATTAAAGGACCAAATTGAACAGTAAGGGAAAGAAAAATGGGTTTGCCTTCTCTTTGCTTGAGCTAAGATAGCCGTTTTCTCCTGCCCTCAGACATTGCCACTCCTGGTTCTCAGACTTTCAGACTCATACCAGGACACTTAGCATCAACCCAATTCTCAGGCCTTCAGGGTCAGACTGAACTATAGCATTAGCTTTCCTACTTCATCAGCTTGCAGATGATAGATTGTGAGATTCCTTGGCCTCCATAACCATGTGAACTAATTCCCATAATTAATCTCCATTTATGTATACATCTGTATCTATAACTATATATCCTATTGTTTCTGTTTCTCTGGAGATCCCTAACCCAAGTTTTCTTTGGAGGGATTGCCTTTCATTCACTGTGTGCAGTCTTTAAGGGACAGTCATTTTATCTTGTTCTAGCCCACTGCATATGACCCAAATTAGGCCAGAGACCATCGACCAGACTTTAAATTTTAACAGCAGTTGCACAAAAGTGAAGCAAAAAACAGAAGTGATAGAAACTGAATTAGTAATGGTGGTACCTCTCAAACTCTTCATTAACTTACACATAGTTTCTCCTGAATGCTCTGGTTCCCATTGCCTTTCAAAGGTCAATTCTTCAATTATTGCATGTCTGTGGGCCACACTAAATTGTGTCAACTAACCAATATACATGATAACTAAATTTCAAAATATTATTGGTTTCTAAACAACAGGTGAACTCAAAGAGCATGTTTCACAGATATCCCAAGATTCTTTGAAGGTGAGAAATGTCTAGTTTTACTACACTGTGTCCAAAGATTAGTGTAAATTGTTCATTTTGTTTTAATCTGAAAAATAACTCTTAAAGTAAAAAAAGTTTAGAAAAGTTTTAAAAAAAGTTTAGAAAAGCTAATGGTGGAGATCAATTCTTAGGTACCTCTGAATCTTCCAGATGGGCAGGAACTCTCCCTGAGTAACATGTCCCCTTCATGGAGAGTGATATAGAGGTCATAGTAGGAGGTGCTAACAAATGCCTCCAAAGTCACATACTCATTTGTCATTTTCTTGTAGGGCTCTGTAGTTTCTGTCTTTTCTTTTTCTCAAATCTCACCACACCTATGTTCAAAACCTTCCAATAGTTACCCATTGTGCTCAGAATAAAAATGTAAATCTTTAAGAAGGCAAACAAGGTCCTTTAGGTATTACCCTTACATATCTGAAATCCTCTTGACTCCTACCGCCTTCTGTTCTTACTCTCATTCATATTGCCTCAGCCACACAGCCTTTGCCTGGGGACAGTAACAGAACATACCACTCCAAAATGCGCCACTTCGGTAGATTTATTACTTTGAGCTATAGGCATTTGAAAAGTAGTAAATGCTGAAGGAATCTTTCTGTGAACTCCCCTTGTCTCCCTAAAGACAGATCCTCCAAAGCAACTCAGTTGTCATAAATCCTCTCCCTGGGAGATTCATCTGGAAACTCAGGTGACACTAAATGCAGACAATTTGTCACAAACCACCAGAACCTCCATCTTTTTTTCCCATTCAGTTTTCCTAGAAACCATTAATTCTCCTCCAAGGGACCTGCATGCCCTCTCCTTTTCCCCTATGAAATGGTATTTACACCTGAATTCTAAAGTCACCACTTTGGGTTACTAATTTTTCTTGGTTTCTGTTTGGTTTTCTCTAGTTAATCTGTGTTTTATTATAGGAATCTCAGTCAAGAACTTAGAAGGGTAGAGGGAAAAACATTTTCTTCCCAACATAGGCGTATTCCTGCCTCAAAGCCTTGTATCTGTTGTTTCTCTACCTGCTATGTTCTCCGCAGATAATGTCAAGCTCTTTCACCCCATCAGTCACCAATTTAGGGACTTGCCCTTGCTCACTCCATTTAAAATTGGAAAACTTCCCTAGTCCCAAACCTCCCAGTACCTTTTTCTGCTGTATTTTTCTTCTTAGCATTCATGAGATCAAGCACACTGTAAACTAACTTATTTATCTTAATAACAACTCCTTCTCATTAGAATATAAACATCATAAGGTTATAGAATTTTGTGACTTTTATTCACTACTCTATTCCCTGAAGTTTAAATCAGTACCTAAAACCTAATAGGTGATTAATAAAAATATTTTGAATGAAATAATATTTTCAACCTTTAAAAAGTCACTTTCTGTTCCTATTTTCCTTTTTCTCTATGCTATCCTTTGTTTTTTCCTTTTAACAATTTATACCCACTCAGATGGATCATCTGATTTTAAGCTGCTTTAGTCTATATTACAATTAAATATGTTACATCATTTAATTTAATATATATTTCTCCATACCCTATTTTCAGTGGAATAGTTCTGGGCTATATTAGGCACAAGGCTATAGCAACCATTATTAACTCATCAGTTCATATCCTTTGTCTCAGCTCAGTTCACCCAAAGGATGAGCAAACATTCCTAATCTGCCAACAGATTACCACCTCTGTTTAGTTTCTGGGACTCTCTTCTCACCCAGAGGGGCTTCTGTGATACCAAGAGAAACAGCCCTGCTGTACTCAGCTGTAACCAAAAATGTAGGGTTAACATTTCCAGAGATAGCTTTCACACGATGGGAGGCAAAAGTTAGTGGATCAGTGGTTTAAACTCCAATTTATGAGACACACAAATTATTGAGGGTCCATGGGGGATTATGTCCCAACTGGCCACAGTATAACCTACTCATTAATATGTCCTAATTGAATTGTCTCATTTTGTCTACTGGGATCATCTCCCACCTACTTACATCCAAGTTCTGATCTCAGGGTTTTTTAAGAATAAAGAAGGAGGAAGGTAAAATCTGGCAGATTGCTATCCTTGGTTGGAAGTCATAATTCCTAATCAGGAGCCAGGTCCCTGTCACTGAGCAGAGACCTTATATTTCCTGCACATAAAAGTAACCTGTGTCCTGAGAACAGCTGTACTGGGGAGGTTTCCTGGGTAACACTGCAGTAAATTTGTCAAATACTTCATGCAGCTAGTGCTCTTAGCTAAATGAGAATTTCTGTACCAAAAATGATCTTAAATGCATATTCGTAGTGATCTTCCTCAAAGTCTTATGATGCCAGAATGATTGTGAGATCCCAACATGGCCTTCCAACCCTCTTCTCGTCTACATCATCAATCTTTCCCTTACTCCTTGTTCTGGACTCCTTCATTTGCATGCTTCCTCTAGAAAAGTGGGATCAGTTGGGCTAGAGAAACAGAGAATATCTCTAACTTTTCCATGCAGAGGATGCTGACACCTAAATAGGTCAATGACTTGATCATAATTTGAACTTGAGGTAGAGCACACATCAGCTTTGCAAAGAGAACAATCAAATCATTCAAAGCACATCGGAGTGGAATTTGCCAGGAATGACATAATCACTGGGTGATGTCAAGCCAGCACCCGTATCTGTAGCTGCTACTATTTACAAAATGCATTTAAGAATGATCAATCATATCAGAAATTCTAAGTCCAAATTGCAATTAACATGCAAAGGATATGAAGACTTGTAGCCTCAACAGAAGTTTGCTTTTACTTAGGGATTAATTTTTTTTAATATTTTTGGTTTGCTGCCATTTTGAATAGGTGAAAACACACATTTAAATAGTGGTTCTTTGCTTTTTGACACTGCTGTTTTCTCTTTAATTTTTAGTTTCATTCTATACAAGGGAAAGAGGGAAGAGTTAAAGGGCTCACTGTAGCAGAAATCCAAGATCTGATTCAAAACAACCATCTTGTTGAGTAGTTTCCAATAAATGGTCCTGTTGTCCTAGAGCTCTGACGAACGTCTCATGGCCACTGGGAAACAGGTATGTGTAATATGTTTATGTATGTGTATGTGTGTATACAAATATATGTGTATATATATACATATATATATATATATATATATGAATGAATACCAGCTTCCCTCCTGCCCCACATTTGTTTCACCAGAATAATTTTATTTATTGCATCAGAACTCCATAAAAGATTTTGTGTGAGGGAAAAAAATTCCACAGCAAACACTGAATTTGAAAAACGGTGATCTTATACTGCAATACACTCATTGAGTGACACTCAATGCTACCAGACCTATGGGTTACATACGTGTTCTGGTTCACTAAGAAAAGTGGATATAAGATGTCACTTTCTATTATTTGCTAGTTAACTTTACATGAAGGCATCTCTTTCTACCATTTTCAGGAAACTCTCACACTCTACTGCATACAGAATTGCTAAGACAAATACCCTACTTCCTTCTATGAAAGCTGAAAGAAGGAATCTTCCTTTTCCCCAGACTTGTTGACCACATGACGACATGGTTTCATCCAATGAAGAACAGAGAGAATTTATTTTAATCACAAGCAAGAACACAGATTGATGCAATGTGGGTTTAAACACCCCTTTACACACCCATGTTTAGATTTCTCTATTATAAAAACTTGATTTAGGTGACCTTCTGTGGCTGAGGCTACTGAGATGCTTTTATTGTAGATCATGTAAAACCCAAAAATCAGGTTCAAGACCTAAGGCTGAGAAGCAGGGAAAATAAACTAAAAATCTTGATTTAGAATACAATGTAATAAAGTATCTGTAACATATAATGTAACCAAAAAAATCTATAGTTTTATGATTATTAAATTTAAGCAAATTATAAATACTAAACATATAAGTAATGCTTTATGATGAAGAAGTTTGTTTTTTTTTTTTAAATGCAAGAGAAAAAGGGTTTCTCTTGTATAAAATTTATAGAAATAAGCATTGGATGGGAGTTGTACAGCTGATTTATTTTCAGTATAATAAACCTCCATTTGAAATTTAGGACTTGAGCAATTCTCCTGAAGCTTCTAAAGTTACTTACTGTATGACTGCAGAACATCTCTAAACATGCCTATCTTAATAAGAGCACAATGAATGGCAAATGCTTTTGGCTAGAACAAAATTGGCCATGGTGCCTCCAGTGTTTGGCTTATAAGAAAAATTACCAACAAAGATATGAGTGACTCTACCAATCAGGACAGGTTATACTACAATAATGCAACAAACAAAACCCCAAATCTAAATGACCTAACACAACAAAGGTTTCTTTCTCACTCATGTAGACTGATGTTAGTGATTCTCCAGGACAGCTATCCTTGTCTTTCTGTCTGTCCTTTAAGAAGCCTCTGGCTCATTTCTACTTGTCAAGTCCATGGTGATCAAGTGGCACCATGCGACGCAAAATTCTTTTAAGTCTCCTCAGAATCTTTTTTAATTCTTTAGAATCTGAAGGACAAGAATACCAGCTGCTGCAAGTGTTATTGCTTTATGAGTGTTATTATTATTATCATCAGATATCATTAGCCAACAGCCACTCTGACACTCAGCCAGCAATCTGTTAGTCTTCCTGATTGAAGGCAGTAAACAGGACATGAGCAGCTCTGAGTATTATGGGAAGGATGTTGCAATCCTCCCGGAAAGTTAGAGATACCTTGAGAATAGGGAAAGCGAGGGGGGAAAGGGAGAGACAGAAGAGGAGCAAGAACTAATGAAGGAGACTGACACTGTCAGAAATCTAGAAGCCAAAGCATCAGAGACAAAGGGAAGACGGTGACACAAAGTCAGGCTGAGAGATTGGTGGCACCCTGAGCAGTCATAAAAGGAGCATTCGTTCACAATAAACAACAAAAAGGTGGGTGTTTTCAAGACCGGAAGCCACTCCAGCACCTTAAACCTGATTTTGCATTCACAGTACAACACCCATGCTTGCCCTGTGACTCATAAACTAATAAAAGGAAGACCTCATCTGGTCAAGAACATAACCGCATAAAGCCAAAAGCCATCCATGTCAGAAATCATAATTAACTTCACAGGTTAATTTTAATGATTGTCAATTTATGAAAAACATTCTTTAGGAATACAAATGCTCCAGTCTTACCTGAATCACTCACCATCTTCCTCTTAGCCCAAATGCAAATGAATAAAAAATACGCTAAGTTAATTGTCATCCTCGGCTTATGATGACTCTGATATCCATATGATCACAAAAACCTACATTTGAAGAGTGACTTTTTTCATCTTTTCAAAATGCTTACAATCCATTATCTCATTTGACTTTTATGAGACTATCTAAAATGGAAACAGTGTCTCGTTTTCCTGAGCTCCCTCCTAGAGAAGGATATACTTCATAGGCTATAAATCTTCAGTCTTAGACACAATAACTGGTACAAAATAATCACTTAAAAATATTTACAGAAATAATAAATAAGAAAATAAGTAAATGAGTAACAATTATTCCTACTTGAATGCTGAGAAAACTGAAGTCCAAACAAAGTGTCATTTGCTTAGAATCATGATACTATTCAGTGAGAGAGATGGTGTCTTTCAGTTTTGAGTTTTCACTTATGGAAATCTCACTGTAAAAATACTGCTTTGCATATATAACTTCTAATAAGAAAACCTGATCCAAAGGGCACATGAAAAAGACAAACCCATCTTCTATGTAAGTCATTATTCTATTTTTAATCCAATTTCCCATGGGCTGATATGGGAAATGGGCTAATTCACAACTGAAACTGATAATATGCCAATAGGAAACATAAACAAGCTGCTTTGACCAGATTCGCAGCAAAGTTCTGAACCTGTGAAGAAATGCCTTTGGTTACGGGGTACACATGAGTCAAGGGTGGTGGGGCTGCGGCGGGGGAGAGAATCTGGTTAGCAGAAACATGGTGTTAGCAATCTAAGGCATGCGGAAGCATCACAATCACATCACCTGTGTTTGGTAGTGATGCAGCAAGGACCTTGGAGGCCCAGATGGCTGTTGAACTTGTGTTGCAATAATGGTAACTACTATAATTGGTCTAGAATGGAATGTAATTCCTGAGCAAACTACAGTGATGATATAAATCACTTAACCAGCAAAATGGTTATCCTTCAAAATATTATTATCGGTTACCAAACATAGTATCATATGTATCTTTTCTATAAATCCCTCCACTTTTTCATGCAACTTCTTCCCATTTATAGATGTAACCATAGTTAACAGTGTACCTGCTGACTCACAAGGGACTATATATCAAGGAAAGGGAGCAATAGTAACTTTCAGATAGTTACTGTGTACGTCCAAACCATAAGTATATGCAAAAATCTGTTCTTCCAAATTTTTCAAAAATGCATTCTGTTGTAAGTCCAAACATCGCTAAAGGCACTCATTCTGTAGCAATAGGAGTCTGGGGGTCTTGAGGAATAGTATAAGGTTAAAGTTAAACTATTACATCCTTAATTTTGCTTCTTGCCTTTCTCCAATGTTGGAGAAATACTGTTGTCCTGATATTTTATAATTATACAGATGGGAGGGATGACTATTCAAAATAAAGCTTGTTTTGTCATATCTGTTCTGTCAATATTTTCAAAATATTGTACATATATAGTGTTTACAAACTTCTCTGTGTTATTCAGAAGTGCAATGTTTACTTGTATTTTCTCTTGTTTTTTTTTATGATGTAGTATTTGAAAATTATTTAACATTAGAATTTAAATGAGAACTTAGATAACAAACTGATCTTCTAGGGACATGGGAGAACACAGAAACTATTGAGTTGCACTCATTTCTGATTCAGCCTTTGGGAATAAAATTCCTAGTGAGCTAAAAACGATCAGTGAAGAGAATGTAACTTTAATTGGTTAATTAGAAGCACAATCAGCATGTTTCACCCTCAAAATGAGAGAAAGAAGAATCCCATTTGCCCTGCAAGTGCCTTGTGGGCTACAGCCACCTAGTTATTGAGGACATCATTCCTGTGCTTGATCAGGTTGTCAGGCAGTCACAGTAGAAGAACACCACTGGTCTCAGAGTTCCAAATGCAGAACATCCAGAAATTTTACTTTTCATGTTGAAATAAAAGAAAAAATATTGATCTTACAGGTAGATTTATATATTTCTAGTCACCAGTCACACTTGATTTAGGAAATTGTTGTTTGAATTAGGAACAAAAATCATAGATTTTGCAGTTATCCTTATTTCTCACATCCTGTTCTGCCTCATTCATAAGCCATCAAAACTTTTCCAAGTTTTAAACTCTATTCCCAAATTTTCTAGAACTCAAAAAGCAAAAAAAAAAAGGAAGGAAATGTTTTATGGAGTCAAGATGGTGACCTGATAGGACGTGTCAATCTCCTCCTCACAGAACAACTGGAAATCACCTATTTTTCAGAATCACACACTGTGGAAGGGCTGGCCCAGAGACTAGAGGCAGAGGCAGCAAATACCACCACAACGGTAGGAAAAGGCATCGGAGTTCAGAACTGTGTCTTGAATTTAGGACTCCCAGCCAAGGGGAAAAAGCAGCAGAGGGTTTGGAGCCTCAGGAAGAACAGGGCCTGAGGACCTCCCAGGAGTCACTCTGAAAGCAGCAGAGAGACTGCCCAGCAGATCCAGGAGACAGAGCTGGGGGGAGAGGTTCTTGGTGCAAGGTGGAAAGAGGACCAGCATCCCAGTGGTCTGAGTGGGAGCCCCCAAAGGAAAATTACACAGGGTACGGCCATAATCAGAAGGCAGTTAGGAGAATTCCCCCACTTACCCCCCCACCATATTGATCCAAAGCTGCCCACTGGAAATCCCATCCCCAGGCTTAAAGGAAGAAGAGAGTGTCCCAGAGGGAGGAAGTTTCAACAGCTACCCACAGTGCCACCTTGTGGGTGAAAGTGGAACTGCAGCCCAATTGTTGATTGTGGACCAGCAACAAGGTGGTTGGTCATTCATTACCTTTTAGACCTGGGACACTGGATGAAAGCTCAGCATCCCCCACACTAGCTCTAACCCCATAGGCTGGATTCTTAGGCCCTATCACAAGGTCTACTTAAGAACTTCACCAAACCTAACCAGTGGTGACACCACAAAACTCAAGAAATCCCAGTATTCAAACCAAGATCCAGGGTCACTCGGTGCAAGTTGATACCCTACACAAGATCATAACTGCAGGGACACCTGACCCATAGAAACATAAACAAAATGCCAAACAGAATGAAAACCAGAGAAATATGTAAAATGGTAGGGTAAAATTTTAATATAACAGACACGTGCAAACTACCTGAGGACAAATTTAGGACAACAGTGACATACTTACTCATGAAAATCAAGAAAACAATAGAGAAAGTAAAAGAGAACAACAAAAAAGAGAAGAAATGAGTCAAGTTAACAAAGAAATGAAGAACACGATAGCCAAACTAAAGAACTCAACAGAGGAACTCAAGAGTAGAATGAAGGTCACAGAAGGAGAAGAGAGAATAAAGGGGACAGAAACCATACTTGAAGAAATAGCAGCTGAGAACTTCCTTAACCCGAGAAATGAAGTAAGCCTCAAGACTCAGAAAGCTCAGATAACTAGAAAATATAGCACTAAATATAAATGGTATATGTAAGACAAAATAGTACTAAATTCCACTAGAAAATCCTTTGGATAATATGTTATCTGACATTTCTCAGAACTATGATGTTCCCAATCTTATCACTGGTCATTACCCCTATCAATAGTATTAGAACTTAAAATATTGAAATTAGAGGTAGTTTATGACTTTCCAAGAGGATCCTGCATTTATCTTCTACTGAACTGCACTGTCAGAACAAATATAAACTACGATTCATGACATCATATAAAGGGAAAGTTTTAGGACTTGGTTTCAGAAAAAAAAAAAAAAAAACAGGATTTCAAAATTAAGTGACTTGCTTTAAAAAAAATTAATTATCCAACTCTTAGAACTACAATTTTCTCATAAAATTGATACAATAATGACTTCTTTGTAGTATAAACATTCGGTTGAGGTTCACTGTTCAAAAATGAAGGTTTGTTACACTGATTTCATGAACATATATCACAGTTTTAAATGTCTCACATCCTAGTGTCTGGGAACCACTGACTACACTGCTATTCAAATAACACAACATCCATTCCTATGTGACTCTAGAAAGTCCAGACTTAAATCAAGTATTTATGATAAATCCCTAGAAGCAAGGGCTTCCTATACTCTGTTGCTGTGTGAGGTCAGTTATTTTGAGAGCTGCCTCCAAGCTCCTTGACTATTTCCTACTTCCTCATTCCCTGTAGCTACTGTCATTTCCCTACAATCTTTATCCAAGCATGGAAAATTCCTTTCTCCTATATTATCCCCAAGCAATGCTAATACTGTGGTGTTGTTAATAAATTTAATATATTTTCACTCAAGTTTTAAGTTTTCAAATATTAACACCATTACCTGCTAATTCCATAATAATTATATGAAACATACTCCTAATTGTTATTGACCCTAATCTAGTAGTTTTGCTCAAAACCTTAATTACAAAATGTTGAATTTTCACCCAATGCCTGTCTTTGTGGTATTATGTTAGTACCTTCACCTTCTCCCCTTCTATAAAGTATAACAGAGAAATTTTAAGACATAACTCCAAGTCATTAAAATCCATTTTGTGGCAACAATAAAAACCTAGTCCATGAATCCCTTCATTAGATGAACTTTAATGCAACTACACTATTAATTCATGCAACAAATATTAAGGGTTTACTAAGTGCTGAGCACTGTGGTAGGTTTTATGAATAGTAGTAAATAAAATAGTCATGTTTCCTCCCTCTTAGCTCATGGAGTCCAGTGAATATAGCCATAGAAAATTAAGCTGGAAACTTGCTCCCTGACTGGGGAACTGCAGGCATCATCAGAGGACATTTCAAAATTGGTGCTTAGTAGAGCACAGGGAGAGTCCAGTCACTGGAGAACAGTGGAAAGGGAGACCCACCTCACCACACCTCCACCCAGTCTTTAAGGGAGCATACAGAGGCCAAAAGGCCATCTTACTCCCTGACTGAGGAGCTGGGGAGAACGAGAACAGGACCAGTTACCCAAAGGAGCTATAGTAACAGTGCACAGAAGTACACCTGACAGTCTCCTTTCTCCTGATTTGGAGAACTCTGAGATCCACAGAACTCACAGGTCTGCTTGTAAACTCAGTCCTTGGCCTGGAGAGCTTTCCATCAGCGATGTTCAAGAGAAGAATTTCCCTCCATCCCCACAGAATTCAGTGGACAAAGTGTATAGCATTTGTGACCCACCAAAAGTGAGATTTCCAGAAACAGGAACAGGCCCCAACTCCATGGAATCCAAGTGGCTACTACTAACAACACCAGGACCCAAAAGCACCACTCAGGAAGAAATCTAACATTAAAAAAAAAAAAAAAAAAAGAAAATCACAATGCTAAATTTAAGACAGAAAAGAAAGCCATGCAAAAAGAAAATTCACCCCCAAAAGTGCAAATGGCCAAAAGAGAGGAAGATTCCAGGACCTACCCAGAGAAGAACTTCATTGACATTGAATGGAGCAATCCAACAGAGAAAGAATTCTAAACAATAGTTACTTTAAAAAGCTGAATGGTATGTAAGAGACACAAACACTCACTCAAAGGCAACTGGAAGACCTCAGAGTGACAGGTCCGAGGGAATATGTTACCAAAGAGATTGAGGCGATGAAAAGAGTGTTCACAGAAGTGCTAAAATATAAAAGACACAGTCAATGAACTCAAGAGAATCATGGAAAACTCCATAAACAGATTCAATCATGCAGAGGAATGAATCTCAGAAATTGAAGATAGATCACATAGGTGATCCTCATGGAAGAGGAGAGAAAAACAAGACTTAGGTAAAAATGAAAAAAATCCTACAAGAAATATCAGACACCATAAGAAGAACAAACATAAGGATTATAGGTGTCCCAGAGGAGAGGAGCCAGAAAAAGATATAGAAAATCTATTCAAAATAATAATAGCAGAGAACTTTCCACACCTGTCACAAAAAGTAACCACAAATGTTCAAGAAGCAGATAGAAAACCACAATTTCTAAATTTAAAAAACCCACTCCTAGACACATCATAGTAAAACCAGCAAAAGTCAACAACAAAGAAAAACTATTCAAGTCTTCTAGAAAAAAGAGAAATATAATCCACAAAGTTCTACCCATCAGGCTATCATCAGACTTCTCAGCAGAACCACCACAGATCAGGAAAGAATGGAATGACATATCAAAACACTAAAATACAAAACAACCAATCAAGAATACTCTACCCTGTAAAACTATCATTCAAATATTATAGAGAAATAAAGGTCTTCAATGATAAACAAAAATTAACAGATTTTTCCACCACCAAAACTACCATTCAAGAAATACTGAAAGAAACCCTACAATACATAGGGAAAAAAGAAAACAAAGATCCACCAACCCCTGAGAATGGTGATAAACAGGAAGGAAAATGTAGAAACAAAGACAAGACCAGCAGGAGAGAACAAAAATCATCAGTGCAGGAAATAAAATTGGAGTCCATATGAACAAATAAATATGCTATGGCAACAGCTCATGGAAGACTATCATAGAGATGATGTAAAGACAATGACCATCTACATGACAGTCACAAAACCTGACTCTAAAAAGACACATAGCTAGCAAGTAAACAAAACTAAAAGAACTGATACCAAAAACCATACAGAGGAAAAAGTAAATAAAAATCAATGGGAAACAAAGCAAAAGACACAGAAAACAAAAGCTCAGATGACAGCATTAAAGCCATATATATATGCACATATATATGTTTTATATATATATATATATATGCTATCACTCTAAATGTGAATGGACTGAACAAACCAATGAAAAGATAGAGTGGCTGGATGGATCAAAAAACAGATTCCATTAATAGTATGCTTACAAGAAATTCATATCAGATCCAAAGACAAACACAGGTTTGTCAAAGTCAAAGACTATGAAAATACATGTTTCAAAGCAACAGTGATGAAAGTAAATCAGGAACTACAATACTAACTTCAGACAAGATAAACTTCCACCTGAAAAGGATACTGAGGCAAGGAAGGTCACTACATTATGATCAAGGGGGTATTTCATCAAAAAGAAGTAACTATCATTAACATATATGCACCCAATGCTGGACCATCTAAATAAGCAAAACAAAAATGGAGAAATTATGGCAATGACAGTAACATAATAATAGTAGGGGACTTCAATAATCTACTTACACCAACAGATAGATCACTCAGGCAGAAAATCAACAAAGAAATAATGATTCTAAATGAAACAACAGAGCACATGGATCTTACCAACAAATATAGGGCATTTGAACCCACAACAACAACAGCAACAACTTCAATTTTACAAGGAATATTCTCAAGGAGAGAACACTTCTTGGAAACTGAATCAAGTCACAGAAAATTTAGTAAGATTGAATTATAGAAAGCATCTTCTCTGATCACAAAGGGATAAAACTAGAACCAGAAGAGCAAAACTACAAGAACCACAAAGATGGGGAGATTTAACAACATGCTTCTAAACAACTCATGGTCCATAAATGAAATTAAGACATCGGGAAACAAGGAAAATGAAAAGGTGAACTATTAAAAACAAAGAGAGAGCCCAAATTAAATCTCTAATCTCAAACCTGTTGGAACTAGAAAGAGAAGAACAATCAAAGCCAAAACTCAGCAGAAGGAAGGAAATAAAAAAAAAATTACAGCCAAAATAAATAAAAACAAAAAAAACAATAGCTGTTTCTTTGAAAATATAAACATAATTGATAGGCCACTAGCTATACTTACAAAGAACAGACAGAAAACCATAATAACAAGAATCAGAAATAAAAGAGCTGAAATTACAACCAACAGAAATACAAAGGATCATGGGAGACTATTATGAGCAATTATATGCAACAAATTAGTCAATCAGGAAGAAATGGACAGATTCCTAGAAAACTGTAATCTCTAAAAACTGACCCAGGAAGACATGTGCACCTTGAACAAATCAATTACAGGCACAGAAACTGAAGCAGCAATAAAAAAATCTCCCAAAAAATATAGAGCCCAGGTTCAGATGGTTTAAGTAGTGAATTCTACTAAACAATGAAAGAAGAGGTAGTCCCCATCCTCCTTAAACTCTCCCACAAAGTTGAAGATGAGGGAAAACTACCAGATACATTATATGAACCCAATATTACCCTAATCCCCAAAACAGACAAATACATCACCAAAAATTTAAACTATAGACTATATCACTGATGAATATAGATGAAAAAATTCTCAGCAAAATCCCAGTAAGCTGAATTCAACAGCACATTAAAAAAATAATATACCAACATCCTGTGGGATTCATTCTAGGAATACAAGGATGGTTTGATATACACAAATAAATCAATGTAATACACCACATCAAAGAGAAAATCAAAAAGCATGTGATCATATTAAATGACACAGAAAAAGCAACTGACAAGATTCAACATCCATTCATGATTTTTTAAAAAAGCCCTCACCAATATAGGAATAGAAGGAACATACTTCAACATAATAAAAGCATTATGCAACAAACCCATAGCCAATATAATAATTATTGGTGAAAAAAATGAAAGCCTTTCCCCTAGGCTCTGGATCTGCCGTCTCTCATCACTACTATTCAACATAGTCCTAGATGTCATGGCCAGAGCAATAAGACAAGAAAAACATATTAAAGGAATGCAAATTGGAAAAATAAAAAAATAAAAGAAATAAAAATAAAGAAATAAAACTATCATTATTTGCAGATGACATGACATACCTGTAAAATCCTGAAGACTTCACCAAAAATCTACTGAAAAAATAAATGAGTATAGCAAAACGGCAGAATATAAAATCAACACACAAAAATCAGTAGCATTCCTATGTACAATGAAGTAGAGGAAAAAGAAAAATAAGAAATAAATACCATTCTCAACATTTGACCTTAAAAAGATCAAATTCTTGAAAATAAACCTAGCAAAGGAAGTGAAGACCCCTATAATGAAAATGAAAGACTATAACAGAAGAAACAGCAGAAGACACAGAGATGGAAGACTATTTCATGCTCATGAACTGGAAGAATTAACTTAATTAAAATGGCAATTCTACCCAAAGCAATAAACAGATTTAATGCAATTCACATCACAATTCCAGAGATATTTTTAAGGAAATCGAGTGAACAATATTGACATTTATCTGGAATCACAAAAGACCTAGTATAGCCAAAACTATCCTGAGGGTGGGGATGGGGGGAGAACAACAGAGGAATCATACTTTCCAACATCAACCAATTCCACAAAGCTATCATCACCAAAATGGTAAGGCATTGGAACAAAAACAGATGCATATATCAGTGGAATAAAATTGAGAGCTCAGAAATAAAACTACACCTATAAGCACAGTTAATCTTTGACAAAGGAGCCAAGGAAGAAGGGAAAATCTATTCAATAAATGGTGGAAACTGGACAGACATTCACCAAAAAAAAAAAATCCTCAAAAAATTAAATTATTCATTAGCCCCATATACAAATTCTAATTCAACCTGGATCAAAGATCTGGACATATGGGCCAAAACCATAACATACTTAGAAGAAAATGTGAGGAAAATTCTCCACAATCTCAACTTCAAAGAGATCTTTAGGGAAAAACGACTGTAGCAAAAGTAACCAAAGTAAAACTAAAACATTTGGTATTACATCAAACTAAAAAGTTTCTGCACAGAGAAAGACACCACCAGTAAAACAAAAAGGCAATCTACAAAATTCAAAAAAATATTCACATGAGATACATCAGAAAAGAGCTTAAGTTCCGAAAAGTACAAAGAGCTCATACATCTCAACAACAACAAAAAATAAATGACCCACTCAGAAAATGGGCAGAAGACCCAAATAGACACTTATCCAAAGAAGACACACAGATGGCTTACAGACATGAAAAAATGTCCTATATCACTTATCATGAGAGAAATGCAAATGAAAACAACGAGATAACACTTCACACCACTGAGAATGGCCTGTCTAAAAGTCTAGAAATAACAAATGTTCAAAGGGGGTGTTGAAGAAAAGGAACCTTCCTTCACTAATGGGGGGAATATAAATTAATAAAACCTCTCTGGAAAACATAATGGAGATTCATCAAAAAATAATAATAAAGATAGAACTACCATTTGATCCAGCAATCCCATTCTTAGGCAAATACCTAGAGAATACAAAAATCTCTAATCAGGAAAAATATCAGCACCCCTATGTTCCTAGCAGCACAGTTCACAATAGCCAAAACATGGAAACGGCCTACATGCCTGTCAATAGATGACTGAATAAAGACACTGTTGTACATATACTCAATGGAATTCTACTTAGCTACTAAAAAAAAAAAAAAGAAATTGTACCTTCTGTAAAAATCTGTATCGTGTTAGACAAAATAAGCTGGAAAGAAAAAGAGATGTACAGGATTATTTCACTCATATGTGGAATGTAATGAAATTAAACAAACAGATAAACCACAGCAGAAACCCACGGATCACAAGATAAAGGGTGCCAAGAGGTTGGGTGGAGGTGAAATTGAAGAGAGGGCACAAGATGGTGGAAAGGACACTAGAACTCTGGTGGTAGGTGTGGTGTGTAATGCCTAGAATGAGAAGTAAGTTCAATATCTTAAAATGAGTATGGCTTTGTAAACAAAAGAATAATAAGATATTATATTATTTTTAAAAAGCATCTTTTAGCCTATATGGATATGTGTATAGTATCATTATCATGGAGTCTAACAGCTCTAGTAAGAACATAACCCAAACCTTTTGTACTTTAGATGCTCCATCTGAAAAACCTTCAGAAATTAAAAACTTACTCAAGGAAAGCAGCCAACATAGCAAACAATGTGCAAATCCTTTTACATAATGAGAAGTTGAGATAATTACATGTTTATGCTAAAGCAAAGAAATCTGGAGAAACATGATAAAGATCTATAAAATCTGGAAAAAAAGAACAATCAACCTATGACATTCCAGTAGCTTCTTAGCACCAATAACTTGAAAGTTATAGGGAGGTAGATTTTTGTTCAATACAAGGCTTAACAATTTGACAGAAATAAAATGTAACACCAAGTAAAAGGTGAGCTCCCCCCATCAAAACCATTCAGATAGACATTGTTTGGCTATCTCTTTGTGATGGTGCAAAAAATAATTTTTTTATGTTTTGAATGAGGTTGGTCTAACACCATTTAAGTTCCTACTAGACTCACAGTTGCATCTGATGCTTTGTATGTGTGGAGGAAGAGGCAGGTTTGGAGAGGTAGGGCTGTTGGGAATTTAGAGGAAACTCACTTTTTTCACTTGAATATGAATTAGAGTAGTAATGTTGCAGAGTAGCAAATGGAATAGAAAACTAGCCAAGGTCACTTTCTAACGAAAATTGCATTACTTACAAATATTGCAAAAATTAGAATCATAAATTCATTTCAAATATAGAAAGTCAAACTAAAAATTTCCTATTCTAAGTATTTTCTGTACAAAGTCTGTAATGAGCCTACCCATGAGTTTGCCCTGCCATTCCAGGAAAATATATACATTTTTTACTTTTTCCTCTTTTTTATGACTGATAGAAGCAAATATTTCTTTTCAAATTGTAAAACCATTATCCTTCCACTAATTAATTCTATTTCTGTGGTTGCTGTTTGCAAAGTACTGCTTTTTTCATCTTGAAATAGAAGTGAAACTTTTTAAATTGTCACCTATGGTATTAAACATGAAGAATAAAATAAAAAAAATTCCGTTCACTGTCAAAAAAAAGAAAGAAAGAAAAGAACAAAGCTAGAGTGCCCTTGTGGAGTGGTGGCGTCTTCTGCCTCCAGGTGAGTAAAGTCCATATACATTCCAAGGGCCCAGGCTTGCCTCCAGAGATGGGGGGAACAACCAACGTGAACAACTAAATAAAAATAAATAAATGCTTCTGTCTTCTCTCTTCCTGCCTGTACCTTTCCTTTAAAGAAAAAAAAAAAAAAAAAGCTGAGAAAGCTAGAAAGGACCTTCAAAATTATGAGTCCCTCATTTTAACAATAAATTGTATAGAAATGGTATTACTAAATACATTTGTTGCTAAAGACTGCACAAGCTGGTGATTTAACTCAAATTTCACTATGAAGAACTTAATCTCAGATTAGATAAAATACAAACTGCATTTATATGACATCTAGTTTTCACAGAGATCTCTCTAGAACTATTTCAGACCCTTACAACAGACATAAAGTCCAAAAACCCTACTTTTCTTTAGTAGTAACAGGAACAGCGACCACAACCATACTGACTTGCAGTAAAAAGTTACCTGGCTCTGATCACCTAAAAGCATCACAAGTCTTCAAGGTTTTTTTCCCACTTGTAGGTGGGGACTGAGATTCAGAGAGGTAAAGTAACTTGGCTCGGTGCCTCAAAGATAATAAATCTCAAGCCCACTTTGGTCTTATGACAAAATCAATAGTCCGATCTCTACACAGATAATATACAGAATGTGAGTGAATAGAAGATTTCTATAGACTTCTAATCAGAATATAGAAAATGTGCAATGTAATTGAAAAGAAAAAGATACAAGGGACCCAGCAGAAGATGCTTTATAACAAGTTCCCAAACTCTTTGGCAGGTTAAAAATCATGACACCTCTACAGGTATTTGAGTATCTCTGGACTTTGAGAAAAGCATATTGACACTCAATTCTTTTTATATATACTTTATCAATTAATGTGTTAGATTAGCTGAAAGCAGATTTCAATGGTTTATCTGGTTCTTCAGAATAAGCATAAATGTCTGTACAAGTCCTCCACAGTGATAGGTGATTCACTGGTACAAATTTTTTACCAAACGGATACTATGTATTAAGTAGTGCTTAAAGTTTTTAGAAGTAATGGTGAACAAAATCATCATAATCCCTTTTAACATAATTACATTTGAGTACGAAGTATTAATTTTAGTCTCTCTTTCCACTGAGATGCCTATTGCCTTCTTCTTTTCTGTCTATAAATAGCTCTAATCTCCCCAAACCCTAAAGGGTCACCATCCCAGTCCCATCCTTTCACCACCCACAAAGTGTTTCCCTTGAGATCTCTTTCTCAATTAGCAACTTCTGACTTCTGCCTCTGAACGCTCTGCCGAAGCTGTTATCTCAGTGTCCCTTTGGTAAGAGAATAAACCAGCCAAGGAGAGCATGGCAGGTCAAATCACAATACCCAGGTCCCCATCCCTAGCATCTTACATGGTAACAGGATTTTGCAGAGGTGGTTAAAGGAATTTGAGATGGAGGGATTATTCTGGATTATTCAGCTCAACCATAAATATAATTTCAAATAATCTCACAAAAGAGGGGGAGGGGCAAGGGGAGATTTGAAGACAATAGAGGAAAAGGCAATGTGAAAGCAGAACAAGGCAAGACACTAGACTGCTGAACTTGAAGCCAGAAGAAAGGACTCTGAGCCAAGGAAATCATCTCTGTAACACGGAACTCCAGTGTTTCCAGTATTTGGGAAAGGTCAGAAAAAATATTTTTCTCCTAGAGCCTCTACAGAGATCGTGCCTTTGATGACACCTTAGTTTTAGCCTGGTCACATATTTCAGATTTCTAAGCTCCAGAACTTTAAGAGAATATACATGCGCTGTTTTAGGCTACCAAGTTAGTGGTAAATTTTTACAGAAGCATGGGAAATTAATAAAGGGGGTCTAAAACTCTTCACCCAAATCTATATTCTACTGGTCTTCCTGATCACACGGCCAGATGATAATTCTCAGTTTCCCTCGTAGTTTCTTTTTCTCTGCTTTAGTGAAGCTCTCCGCAAGCTTTAAAGAGGCCACACGTCTTAAAAATCTGTTTCTTATGGATTCCTTGATTCTTCACTCCTCTGGTTCTCCTCATAGATCTAAACCTGTACTATCTCTGCCTCTCCTGACAAGATCCTCATCCCTCCCTTTTGCTCTTCCCTTGATAATCTCATTCTCTGTGAACTTTATCACAATGATGCAGGTAGAGACAAATTCTGCACACTCCGTTCTTGTCTTTTGCTTTTCCAAAACTATAGCTTACACCCATCTGATTGACCCGCTAGAAATTCAAATTAACATTCATTCCAAAAATTCAACTTTCTACTTATTCCCTATGTGTGTACCTGGCAGCATCAATCTCTCAGTCAACTATAATAAAAACTTAGAGCTATCATTGTGGAAGGATGAGGCTTTGCATTAATTTTTTATATAAATTTGTTATAGTCATTCAATCAATATTTGCTGAATATATATCGTATTCCGGGAACTCTGCTATGCTACAGATACAGTGATATGTCCAATGAAGTATTTGTCCTTATGAAAGTAACATTCTAGTGGAGAGGATAGAAAATAAACTAACAAGTAAACATGTATGATTGTTGGTAATAGGTACCATAGAGAGAAAGTACTCAAGGGAGGAGAATATATCAGAGACTGCTAGATATTTATCTGTATCACTAATCCAAATAACACTTTCCAGTCTCCCCTGCAATTTGATTTAGTTAAGTGATTAAATTCTAGTAAATGGGATATGAATAGAAGAGGAATGTGTCATTTGTAGATCAAAGCTCTTAAAAACAGGTATTGTCTTTATATTTTATGTAGATTGTTACATAATATTCTTGAAGGGGTCCAGAGTAAATCATTGTGGCATAAAGATTATATTGAACTGAAAACATATGAGAATCAACAGATGCAGCAAGAGACTTTTTTCTGGATCCCATTAGCAGTCAACTGTCTTTTGGCCCCCCAAAAATCAACTGTCACAAATTCCTTCCCCAGGAGTTTCATAACCACAGAAGATTGACTCCTATCACAGGAGATGAAAAATTGACACCAGTCTAAGAAATTGCTTAAGTAGACAATGGTCACAAAACTATCATATCTCCTATCTACTTATCTTCCCTAAAAGTAATTTATTTTCCCATAAGTACCATTCTCCTTCCTCTATTAAAATGGTGTATAAGTCCTAAATCCTACCTACCTTTTTGAGCCAGATTTTCTGTGAGTTTCCATTTACGTATGTGAAAAAAAACTCTTGTCTTTTTTCTTGCTAATCTGTCTTTTGTCAGCTTAATTCCCAGGCCTTCAATTACTCAACCTGAGAGGATACTGAAAAAATGTTTCCTTCTTTGTAATTTCTATCAAGATTCTTGTTCTACTTTGCTAACTGAATTTACCAAGCATGTATGTTGAATATCTGATACATTTCATTACTGAGATGATCATATGTTACTCATATGTTACATCCAACTGCTACTATAATAGATATCTCCATTTAGTTTATTTATTTAATAGATATGTATCTACCTCTGCATTCTTAGAATAAATCCTATTTGGTCATTGTGGCAAAATTTGCAAATTGTCCACTAAATTTATTTCACCAATGTCCACTCTGACAAGAGTTGCTGCAGGGAATGTGGCAGCTGAGCTGTAGCTATTAGAATGGTGTTGAATGTTTAACAACTATCTCTTCAGTCAGAGAGAATCCAGAGTCATACCATTTTCCAATTTCCATGCATTATTTACACTACGACCAATGTCATACCAGTGTTGTAACGCTAAGTACAGAATTGGGAGAGATTTTCTTAGCATGCCACCATGTGGAGAGAGACCACATTTTCCAACCTGACCTGCAGTTAGATGTAACTGGGTGTTTAAGTTCTTGGTAGTAAAATGAGAAAGAAATTGATACGCATGACTTCTTTTTCCTTAAATAATTCAAATTCTCATTTTCCCTATTCTGGCACCTGGAACCAAAGTAACCTGTTTCTACCACGCAGATGATAGATATTATAGTGAAAATATAGTCCCAAATCAGTAGCATCATCATTGCCTGGGATTTTTTTTAAAGGCAAAAGCTTAGGTCACCCTTGAAAACATACTAAATTGGAAAGTCTAAGGATAGAATGGAAAGGTTTGGATTTTTAAGGTGATTCTGATTTGCACTAAAGTTTGAAACACACCATCCTAATAGATAATGAAGCAACACAATTGAAGAAACTTGGGTCTCTGAAAGAATACATGGAACAATCAACTAATCTAAAGCACTGACCTTGTAACATTAACATGAGAGAGAAATGTCTATGTTTTTTAAGCCACTGAGATCATTTTATTCTAGCAGTTTAGCTTTACTACAATAATATAGCTTGATTTTTTTATCAGTGCTAAATTTAATTTATTAAGTTTATTTAGGATTTAATTTACTAATATTTCATTTAGGATTTTTCATTTACACTTACAGCACATACTGATTATTATCTTTCCTTTTAGCCTGCCTTAGTCCAGTTTTCCTATCAAGGTTATACTAGCCTTTGTAGGTTCATTTTATTTTTCCCTTTGCTTTGTTGTTTATTTATTTATTTATTTATTTATTTGTAAGGAAAGGTACAGGCAGAAATAAAGGCAAGTAGGCAGGCAACCAGGAAGAGAGAAGGGGAAGAAACATTCATTTATATTATTTAGTTGTTCATCTTGGTTGTTCGTCCGGCCTCAGGTTTTGAACCTAGGTCCTTGAGATGTACGTGAACTACATCTGGTGGTCTTATCCACTAGGCCACCAGAGGGTTCCTCTCTTTGCTTTCTTGCTCTCTAGATATTCCAATCTCTGTACAAATTCCCTTGAGATTGTCTTCACTCCAAGTTTGTCACAGGTGGTGTGGGGTCCCTGTCCTGTGATGCTATAGGAATTACACAGACCCCCCAACATCTGCCAGTGGCCAACCTGGTTCCATTGCTGGGTGACAGAGTCACATCCGTGACTGCGCCCCTCCCAGGTCTCCCGCAATAGCCGGCAACACTTTCCTTGTGAGAAGCATTTGAATAACTTTAAGTAAAACAATAATTCCCTTTGCAGCCATGATTTAGAAATGGAAGTGGTTAACTGGGCATATTTACAAGTCTGATTCTTCTTAAACATAATTAAACTTAGAGACTTTTATATTAAGACAGGAAAATACACTTCTTTTAATCTTACAAGATGTTTGCCCTAGCTGATTCCTACTTTATAGTAAATCTGGGTAAAACAGATTCTAAGCAGCTTTTAAACATTTCATTCCTTATTTTAAATGAAAAAGGTAATGACTGGTTTGAGATTTTGGATTTCACAAAATTCTTATAAAATACCATACTTTTTTATATTTCCATTAATACGGGAAGACTAAGAAATCAAGACTTATAAATTCTTTCCGCTTTGTGAATCTATTGTCTCCCATATTCAGGAATCTCCCTGTTTTTGTTAAATTTCTTCTGTAATGCACCTGTCCCTCTTTTATGTCCCACTGCCAAGACAACTGTTGGATGGCAGGGGAAATTTCCCCTACCCTTCTAGATTCTTTGCAGGTTAGCAGAGTAATCAAAACAGCATCAAACACGTTGGCAGAGAGAAAAGATAAATTTATTAACAAGTGCATAGGGCAGTTACAATGATTAAGTTGGTCCCCTGTTCAGTCAGGGAGAGCTGGGTTTATATTCTACAGCAGGGAATGAAATAGGCATCTAGACCATCAAAGAGAGATAAAGGAAGCTTCATATGACTGTATCTTTACCCTGAAAGTAAAGACAGGTTTCTCAGATAGACAAGACATTTCTACAGATAAGCCTATGCCTTGATAATAATTCTCCCAAACAACATTCTTTTTAGTAAGACTCATAACCACTTCTCTCTTTAGGGCAAGGGCAAAAGGATTACAGGAAGAGAAAGAGCTCCTAGATCTGCTGGGCTTTCATTGTTCTCAGCTCAAAATAATTTGCATGCTGACCAAGGAGTCTAAGGAGACATACTCTGAGCCTTAGGATGATCTCTTTTGATCACCTTCACTATTGTGATGATCTGCAAACAGATTTTCTCTCTCCATTTTATTTTCTCACCATATGATGCTACATTCTGCTAACATAGTCCTAACCACGTGCCTCCGTTGCAGATAATATCTGAAAGTTCCCACACTAATATCGAAGTAATACATGCTTGATGTCAAATACAGGTGTCACAGGAGGTTTCTTTGCAAATGTTAAGCACAAAGGAATCTTGGCCCAAGACCTCAGGTTCTGTTTCCTCATGAAAAAGAATTCAGGAGAATCAGTAGTGGGCACAAGAATAGAAAGGTTTATTTTAAAAGAAAGGCACACACTCAGGAGAGGTGTAGCATATTCTAGAATGAATAAGGCAAAAAAGTGTACATGAAAGGTGTGTGTGTGTGTGCACGCGTGCGTGCTGAGAGAGAGATTAGAACACTAAAGTATGGAGACGTAGCTTTATGGAACTGCTGGAGAATGACTGCATCATACTTATTAATATTCATGAGATTCCTGTGAAGTGGGTGGGATTTCCTTAGTAGAGGGGAGGTCTTTCCTTCTTAAAAGAAACTGTGCAATTAAATCCTTATATGGTTTTCCTCAGAAGTTTCATGACTCCCAAAGGGACAGTGTTGCTAGTATGCCTAATTCATTAATAAGATGAAAATGGCTGTATTATGAAATTTGGGATCACTGGAGGTCAGCTTAGAGGTTTTCAGGTGCCATGTCAGTTCAATCAGGTGTAGACTAGTTGTTGAACAGAGTTCGTTTTTCTTGGATATCAAGTGTATCTTTCTCTTTCAGCTGCTGGCTAAATCTCCTACAGCCGGGTTCACCTGGCTCACAGGGTCCTCAAATATCTAACTTACCTTCTAAATCTCACCTAAATAAATGCGAGCCCAAGAGAACACTTTCCTACTTGATGCTTTTAGCTCTGACTGTCGGGACCCCCCCACAGGAGCAGGACTTAGACCAGGGATCAAAGTTTGGATATCAAGGCAGTGAATTGTCCCTGGTGCCACCTGGCTAAGGAATGCAATCACCTGAACTGATAAGGAACAAAGGAATAGAGCTGGTGGAAAGCCTTCCCTGGCACCTCTAAAAAGGCCCATGAAGTATCTGCAGCACTCCTCAAAGAAATCATTCCCAGGTTTGGCCTCCTTGCCTCTCTCCAATCCAATTTATTTCTCAGGTCACTCAAGAGAGCAGCCCTAGGCATCAAGCAGCACCTCTACCCCTCCTCCCAACCTCTGGCCTTCATAACCAAATTAACTCTCTGGCTTCAGTTGTCTTGCAGAACTGGAGGCATTTTCCTTCTCCTCCAAGAAGAATGCTGCTACTACATAAACCATTCAGGCCAGATAGAGAAAAATCTCTTCAAACTCTGTAACAAAGCCATCCAGCTCCGAGAAAACGCTCAATCCACCCTCTTCTTTTTCTGGTCTTCCTGGAAACTCCCAGTCCTCACTCTGTTCTTATCCTTTCACATGCTCCTTCTACTTGCTCTCTGCCTTATATAAAACTTCTAGTTAACTTCATCAGAAGGACTGCCACCGGTATCACTAATCATAACCTCCTTTTCTTACAGGAAAACAATGTTTCTCTCCCTCAACTTGCCCACTTTGTGCCCCCATTCAGCAGGAAGTAGCAATTTGAGACTTCGTGGCCTGTTCCCCTTCATCTTTTACAAAAAAAAAAAAAAAAAAAAGGGAAGAATGATAGAGAAGACAAAAGGACTGAAAGTTGTCACTTTCTAGCCACGCATGAGAAACGGAACGTTTTGCAGTCTGAAGTAAGACCAGAGGCTGTTCAAACTCCCCTCCTGTTTACTGAACTCAAGGACTCCATCCCCACCCCTCCGCACCCGTGTAACCTTACGTGACTCCCTACCCCTAAATCAACAGCCCAGCCAGATGAATCCTCCTCTAGCCACCTCCATGCTAGTCAGCAACTACCCCCTTAAAAAGCCCTGTCTTACAGCTTCTCTCGGATTGCTCTTTGTCTCTTCTCAGAAAAGAGCTTTCCTGGCCTGCATGTGGGACAATAAAATCTCTCTTAAGAGCCCAAAGACTCCCTCATCTCTGCCTCTTATTGCCGGACCGGCTTACACTGACCTTCTACTTAACTATAATGTCCTTCTCCACTACTATTATATTTATAATTATATATTGTGAATTATAGAATTATATAATGTGAATACTAAATGAAAAACAAATAAAGCTCTTTCTCCTCCTCTCTCTTCCTGCCTGCTTGCCTGCTCACCTTCATTCCTATTTGTACCTTTCCTTTAAAAATAAAATGAAATATTTTGCCAGCCGAGAACTCTACTCCACGTGTCATGCAGGGCCAGAGAGGCAGACCCCTTGTCTTTGACACATGGTCCACACAGCTTCCAAGTTTGCCCGAGATGTTGCCATCCCCGGGAACACGGAAGAAGAAATGTATCACAGATGTTGTCATAAAGCAACAATGCTGAATTAAGTGAAATGAGCAAGAAACTATTTCTCAGAGTCAAGCTGAGGATCAACCCAGATAATCAGAAACTGGGTGAATCACCTAGTATCCAAGTTCTTGAGGCTGTAAAATTGACTTAGCTTTGTAATTTAAGGTGATGCATAATAGGTAGAATGCATTAATCTAAAAGAAGCATTTGTTAAAAAGCATGTGGCTACTTTCTGACATTCTCATGTGAAGATATGAAATAGGGGAGTACATTTGCATTTCCTACCTTTAAATGAGATAGCCTATCTTCTGGGCCAGGTATAGTCATTGTGTGAGAAATACAAAGACTTGGCCTTAAGAATTCTTTATCTCAAATAGAGGGGGTTTTTATTATTTTCTCCTGAGTTTTATCCCATTAGTGAGCAGGTGATGGTTCCTGGTTCTCTCTCTTTGAGGACATTATAAAACAATGTCTCCGTGTTGGCTTCTAAGTCAGCTTTAGCAACAGAGGATTTCCTTAGCCCTTTGCTTGCCAGTTTCTTGGGACAGAAGCTGCTGTCTTCTGTTATTTCCTTCCACACAGAATATTTCACATACCAGAAATAGAAAGTATAGCTATATAATTTCTCTCTGCATAGCTTGTCACCAGAACACTGTTACCCGGACATAACCAACTACAGGCAGGCTAAGAGATGTAGTCTGGTGATGGCCAGAAAGAAGAGGAACCAGATTTGCTGACTTCATCATCCTAGTCATTTATATGGTGATTCATGATTTACTATCCAATCTAGGTCCAGCCACTAGCCACCCAAAAACCAACACTCAGTAGGAGAAATGTTGGTGAAAGGAAAGTAGGTGTATTATGGAGAGGTGCTAATCAAGGAAGTGGGAGACCTGCCCTGTCTCAGAATCACTTCCCTGATTGCAGAGGTTACAGACATTATATAGGCAAAGCACATGTGGAGCAGGTAACTTGGGGGAAGGAAGGTATTTGGTTGGGGAATTACCATGGCAGATCCTGAGGCACTGACAGGAGGTCTGCCAACTTATCAGGCCCATCACAAGTTTCACATACCTCAGTGGAAAATGCTTCAGTACATTATCTTATGCCCCATCCAACTTTATCTGTAACTAGTCTATATGCTAGTAAAGTATCATAGTGTCCTCAGTCTACAATTAACCAATCTTGCTGAATGGTTAGGTGCACTGGATCCTTCTCTTATGCTTTGTTACAGTCTTATCAGGAAATTTTTAACTTAATATCATGAGTGAAAGTGTAAAATGTAGCACCAATCTGGGGAAGACCCTCTTCTTTGCCTCATTAATGCAAACTACTTCCTAGCCTTCATTTTGATAGGAATGGAAAATAAAACATATGCTAGATAAATGGCTGCATACCACATGCCAGAGGCTGGGTTGATCTGCTCCAACAAAAATAATACATCCAGCAGAGCTGCTACAATTGAGGTTTACTACTTGGTTGTTTGCAGTAGTTATCTGCCATTCAGTGTGAACTACTGATTTTCTGCAGGGATCAATCTAGTGATTTAAATGAAGATTTAACAGAGACCACCTTCCCTGCATTTTTAAGTATTTGAAAGAATGGCATTTGTCTTTCACAGAGGTTACGGTATTTATTTTTATTTACTGTAGTTAGGGTTAGGGAGTTTGGAGTAAGGGCCAGATTCAAAGACTTGTATGTGACCTTTTCTTCCTTGCCCTACAGGTCCAGGAACAAGAGTAGGTCCTGCCAACAGCTGTCTGTCCCTTCCAATTACATATTATAAGATCAAGGAAATAACATCCACATAGGCCCATTGACCAGGCAGACTTACAGCAAGTCGACCCTGAGTCATGATTCCATTTAGCCTACCCTGAGAGTAATGGAGGCATTTTGGATCACTGGAAACCAATGAAAAGTGGGCTCTGTGTCCAACAGCCCTCAAAAATCTGGGTATCCCTCTTCCCCCATTCTAGGTTATCCTAATAAATATCTGTAGGTTCAGTTGGGCAAAGAGGTATAAAATAACTTTTGATTAAATACCACTTAGTATTATAGGGTCCTTCCCCCTAGAGTCTCAGCCTCTCCTTTAATAAATGGATCTTCAGTCTGACAACTGGTATATGTCCCAAACCAAACAACAGATCATGATTTTTCTTGAGGCAACTGCTTTTAACTTCCTGACCATCTAGCCTTGGTTTATTTTGATTGTATAAATTAAGTAATATTTTCAGTGACTATCCATCGTTGTTGGCTCCAGGAATACTGTATCTCATTCAGCATATTTACAGTTCTCTGAGAGTGAGACCTCTGGCTACCACTCTGATAGTTTCACTTACTGTCGTTATTGTTTGCATTTTTCTTCTGATTATTAAACTTCCCCCTGGATTCTAATTCAGATTTTTATCACCCTCATTGCTATCTGGGGCTTAGCTCTATAAAAGCATCTTCTACTGCCAGCCTGGTCTACAGAGCATCTGAGACTTTTAGGGAGACTGGTGCCCCTATCACCAGTATATTTACTGTTGACTGAGAAAATGATGTGCTTTTCTAGACTCACCTGTAGCATACAATCAGCAGTTGGGTTTTTCTGGCCATAAGTGGACTACCTACTATCATGTTCCCACTTCTCTGAATCTCGTAACAACTTCTTCCACCATCTAGCTATAAATCTTAACTTTTATACTCATTAAGTAACTCAGTTTTCCACACACTCCTAATTTCCAATAGCTATTAGGACGACAGAACTGAAAAATAAAGGCAAGCACTTTGGGAGATAAGTTGATAAAATGAGTAAATACAATGAAGGTAAATTTACTGAGAGAATTTAGTTTCTGCTGCAAATTGCATTGCATAATTTCTATATTTATCACTTGAGAAAGATGCCTACCCACCTTGCAATCATGCAAATTTAATTTCATGTAAAAATTGATTTAAAAAGATTCAAGTCCTTAGAGAGTTGAGAATATAACTGTCAAATGGGTAATTTTTATTGAGAAATTACACCATTATTTATTGATGCCATAATGATAATTTAGTAGAACTCCTTCTGCCATATAGAGAATAATTTCCCTCAATGATCAGAGATTGTAGATATACCATTTGTTGTAGAAACAAAAAATAGTGAAACAACACCTGCTCTGCAAAAATCAGTGAAACAAATGTTTGCTTTTATCCTGTTGCAAAACTGGAATAACTACATCCTTGTCTCTACTGTACCTACTGCTATGTAACAGGATCTGATCTGACCCTCACATTCGGTCTGCTCCATTGTGGCATTTGGTCAGAAATTAACTGGTGAATTTCATTGTTAATCCTCATGAGCTAGCAATCTACAATGTATGCAGGGTAGTTATAACACCCAATCCCAGACTAAAAAGTATTAAGCATCTACATCCATTTTTTGGAGCAAGTTTCATGGGAAAAAAATGTCAATTTGCTGAATTGATCTCCCCTCTCTAGGTAAGCAAACTATGTTTCTAGGCTAAAGTACATTTTTTCCCAAAATGCAGGATCATTTCTTTCAGTGTCCATCTAGATTTCAGATTTTAAAATGCTGACAAATATATTTGCCTAGTTTTGAGAATGGCCTATATGAAAAACCTAGAAACAACTAGTAGGGCAGGGCGAGTGGCAATATGGTGGAGAAAAAGGAAAGTTAATACACTGCTGGTGAGAATGTAAATTGGTGTGGCCACTTTGGAAAAGTTTAAAGTATAAAGTTTCCTCAAAAAATGAAAAATAGAACTACTGTGTGATCCAGGAATTCCACTCCTAGATATCTATTCAAATAAAATGAAGATACAAATTTGAAAAGATAAATGCACCCACATGTTCACTGCAGCACTGCTTACAATAGCCAAGATAGTTAAACAATCTCAGTTTCCATCTATGGATAAATGGATAAAGATCTGGTTTATATATACATAATGAAATATTACTCAGCTATTTTAAAAAATGAAATTTTGTTAATTTTGACAGCAGAGATGGAACTTGAGAGAATTATGCTAAGTGAACCACCAGGAGAAGAAAGATACTATATGATTTTAACTCATATATTAAATACAAATAAATAAAGAAAAACACAAAAACAAAACTAAAGGGAAAGGAGGTAGAGAGAGTAAGAGCAGAGGGTCCAATGGACAGCAGTGGTGAAGGATTATTAGCGTTTCGGTGGTAGGTATGGTGTAGCAGCATGCATTTGAGAAGAGTGAATCCGTCCTCCTAAAACTTACCCAGTGGTGTAAAACCACGTTACTCTAAAAAGGTAAAAGTTGATCAAAAATAGGCATTTTGTTTTACTGACAAGTCATCAAAGCCAGACTCCAGCTCTCAAATGAACTGAAAGATGCCCTTGTTTAGTCTCATAAAGTGGATTCTGGAATCATTTTGGGCTTGATTTTGTCAAGGACCATTATGGGAATTGGAACAGACTTGGGGAAAGCACTAATAACATCCTGTCAGGTTCTTTATGTGAGTTAAGAAACTAGTAAGAGATGGAGGGAATCTTTTGGAAAACAGGATAAAGTAGATTTTTTAAAATTACTACTCTATTGGACAGTGTGGAAATATGACCCTCAAAAAGGCAAAGAAGAATCTTTCAAAGGATTGTCTACTTTCCAAATTACTTTTCTCTCCCTTAAAGCTTCAAGAAAATAACATTCCTATTTCTGTCAAGGTTCAAGAGAATTCTATTTGGGGTTGGTTTGCAACACTTAAATTGCTTCAGGGCTTGCTATGATTGGAATTCTGTTTCTTCAGTAGCACTACAATAAAATACCTATCCCCTTAAAGTAGTTATTATCAGAGAATTAGGACCTTACCATATAGCCAGAGCTATGGGGGGAATTGTAGATGTATTTTAGCCCTATGTTGACACAAGAAAATTTGGGGTCTTTTGACTCCCAGGGAATAAATAACATCTTGGGTAGTCTCTTCATCTTCTGTGCTAAGGCACAGATGGGTCTTTGGAGAGGATTTTATTAGTAACTGTGGCCCTCCGCTCCATATGCATCTTGATGACATTAAGATTTATCTTTTACCTCCCTTAAGGCATTAGTGAGGAAGATGAAAAATGAACAGTCCTTGCCAAATGCACAGTTATTTGAGTTCCCAGAAAATAAATGTTGTGTTTCCAAAATAAGGACTACCTCTAATAAAAGAAGATAAACTGATGCTTTCCCAGTTTTTCTCATTCTCACTCGACGCACCCTCTCTTTGCTCTTTCAATCATTTTTGTTTCCTATAAATAGTACCTCTAAATGGGAGACAGAAAATAATTGATTTGACATCTCCAAAGGCCAGTGAAATGCATGCCGAAAAAGACACATCTAGCTGATCAAGTATCTAAAGTAAGGAAAGAACAATGACCCCTTGTATGTATTAGGAATGATTTTAGCTGCAAGTAACAGAAAATTCCACTTAAAGAAACTGAGATTAGCTGGCTGCTAGCTTGAGATCAGTGGTTCAATACTATCAGGGCCTGGGTCTCAGATCTTTTTGACCTTTTACTCAGTTTCAAGGTGACAGATGCAACACCACATCCATATTCATAACAAGAAGAGAAGTTAGTATCAATAGATTTGTAAACTTTCCCGGATAATTCTCCTTGACCAAAACTGTAAAACAGCTGATCGTAGCTGCTAGGAGGCTGCAAAAGTATTTCACTTTCCTGTCTCTGTAGTGGAAGATGATGAAGACAAGGACTGTCCTTGACTGAGGTGGATATGACTGTTTTGCCAACCAGTCAACAGCTGTGCACATGTATTAGGATGTTTTCCTCAATGGTCAGCCATAAAAATCATTTCTCTTTCAGGATACTTTTGATATCAAAAGAAACTACTAAAAATTAAGACAAGAAACAGCAATTTAAATGAGACTGTCCTGGGAAAATTGGAATATATGGTTATCCTAGGTATAGAGAAATATTCTGAGAAATCAGTCCCTCTTCCTTCAACACTTTGAGAAAGAAAATCTTTCTCTAGTGAGCACATTCCTTCAGGCTGCACTCAGGTCTTCCAATGCCATTTTCTGTATATGCTTCTATGCGCCATCAGTTTTAGAGAAGGCCAGACCAATTTTCTGCGGGAGCCTTTGTTAAGATTTGGCAAACAATGCTTAAAACAATTCTTCTTTCAGTTATGTGCAGATGAATCTTTTTAGAGGACATATTTCCCTTCTCTCCTACCTGCTATCCTGTCTATGTGAATGAAGATGATATTGCCCCATAAGGCAAAGTGATTCTCAGAACTGAGATATTTTTGTCTATTGATAAGAGGTGGAGTGGTATCCTCCCAACCTGAGTGATTTCTTAGTGAGCTTCTATCTTAAGAGAAGCAAGAAGTTAGTAATAGCATAAATTGAAGCTCTCAGAGTACTTGACTTTTCTATTCTGACTTTATACCATTATTTATTCCTAAGGACAACAAAATAACCTGGGAGAGAAATTTGTGCCTGGCATATGATTATAAAGTGGCATAAATTTATTTCTAATCTCACAGTTAGGAACAGTTTCTGATGTCCAAGTGTGTTATGCGGAATGCTAATAAATCTATGACTCTACTGCCTTGAGTTCTAGTTGTTTTTATAGCTTGCCTTTCCAATTTGATTAAGATTTTTATTTTTTCTCACCAACTTCTAGTTTTCGGAACTTTCTACTATAAAAAACATGCAATGCTATTTTTTTCTCATTTAATGTCTTTTTATAATTTTTTGAAAGACTGTGTACTTGTTGGAAAAAGTCAAATATCATACAAATAATAAAGTAAAACACCTCTTTTTACCACTACCACCTTTGCTTTTGCCTTCTCCTTCACCACCACAACAATGCACAGAAAATACCATGTTAACCTTGTGTGTATTCTGTGCATTACTAATATACATATGTGTACACATATACACACATGTGTATGTGTGTGTGTTTAGGGAGCATGCATGCAACTTAATTTTTTTCACTTCAGTTTCTATTTGTCTATTCTACACCATTCTGTTTGATGACAGATGCACCATTTCCTCTAGTGGTGTAAGAAATACTTGATATGGCAACCATTGTGGATTATGGCAGTTCTTTTGGATAGGACAAAACAGGAAAATTTTACATAGTTATATTAGAAAAAGTATTGAAATATTACAGTTGACTATAGAGCAAAACAGACAAATAGGCTGCAATATTCTCACATAAAATATTGTTATAAAGTAAGATTTCCCTAAAAATACCTTCCATTTTCAGAATGAGGATAGAAATAATTTTGTATGAATAGCAAACTCCATGGGTTGGGGAAGTTCTATAAATAAATTCAATTGACTTATAATAGGGTAGATGTCACTTCAAGGATCTTTTATTTTTAAAAACAAAAAAAATGACCATTTTTGTAATCCAGTCTCAATCACATACATTTAAGTAATTCTTTTAAATAGAATGTTAATGTTCACCACATATTTGACATTTTTCTCTAATGAATACACAGCTGAACTGACATTTTTCATAATGTGTTATTTAAAAGACTTTTTGTCAACATTTGTATTAGCCAGCATGTGCTATTTAATAAGCTTTAGTTAATCTTCTTTTTCCTCCAAATCTAAACTATCCATCCAGATTTTTATAGTTCATTCTAAAGCTTTAAAACCGCTTAGAATTTATAAAACATTTCCTTTGTCTGCACTGTGATTATTTACCTAGCTAATCTAATAACTTACTTTTTCTAGTAATACTTCCATAGCACAAAAATCACATTTTCTGTAATTTTGCAGCTCTTTTCTTCTAATCTCCCAAAGCATACACTGCATGCATCTGAAATACATGTATTTGCTAATTTTGCTTCCCTCATTGAGAGATCATCTTTCCCCTAAGCTTATGATGCCATATTCTCTAGTCAAGGAATAATTTACATATTGACTTATAATTACACTATAGAGTTTGAAGAAGATCTACACATAAAATCCTCACAGAAATCTATATGCCCTCTTAATAGCCCTTTTAACTTTTCAATAGCGTGCTTTTGAAAAGAAAGGATGTTTCCTTTTTAATTTCTTTACTTTTATCATGCAATCTCTAGTAGGTGAAAGTACGATATAAACACAAACATTTAAAGAACAGTATGCTAAAGTCTATACTTACTTTCCCTCTAGGGCAGTAGTTCTCAAATGTGGTCCTCAGCGTCTAGGGGTCCCTAGAAAACTTTCCAGGACTCTATGAAACACATTCAGGAGTCCACATAATCAAAACTATCTTCCTAATAATACAAAGGCATTATTTGCCTTCTTCATTATGCTGACATTTACCCTAATGTCAATAATGGATACAACTCCTGCTGCCTTACAATCAAGCCAGCAAGTGGCACCAAACTATCAGTATCAACAGTATTCTTCAACAACATCATTTGTAGGAAAAAACAAAAAATGAATAAACACAACAAATCCACTTAAGAATATTCTTGATGAAGCAATATTTTTAATATTATTAAAAACTCAGTCCTTGAGTTAAATCCTTAATATTCTGTGTGACAAAATGGGAACTACTCAAATGTCTTCTGCTACATATCTACACACGTTTGTCCGGAGGCAAAGCATTTGCACAATTCTGATTGCAGCTGTTATGGCAAAACCTCCAGATAGTGAGAAGATTGACAACCAGGCACTTGAAAGGTAGAGAAGACAGCACTTTATTCTAAGCACCGATGCTGGCCCAGGGGTATTGTTACCCAAAGCTGAGTAACAGGCGGTCTATGGGAGCTCCTTTCATACTCGGAGGTAATAATTCATCTCCTTGGCTATGTGTGGTTTCTACTGGAAACTCTTATCAGTTATGTACAGCTGCAGAGTAGGGAGGTGATGCATGTTTGTCCTTAGTCACAATAACAGGACATAGCTGCAGTCTCCGTAGTACTGTGGAAAATTCCTGACAGACTAATTTTTGCACTGGGGTCACAGTAAGGTTTTCTACATACAGTCTGAACTAGTTACTTTCTCCTGGAACACCAAGTTTACTGGAAAGAATGACTGACAAGCAAACGATGACTGTTTTGACTTGAGCATTTGGCAAAACTTCTTCTCAAAAAAGAATGAAGTGCATGTCACTTGGTAGAAAAACGACTGTACTTACTACTAATGATCAAATGTGAACTTCCCAAGAAAAATTGGAATCATGGAAAATGTGACCATCGAAATGGCAATTTTGACATGAAGTTTTAATTTCAAATATAAGGCCTTTTCTGATGAGATCAGTATTGATATCAATGAATATGGCTCTTTCATGTTTATAATGGTATATATTAACATTTTGAAAATCTGAATAACTCAGTAAATCAATTTTTTTTAAATATCCAAGATCATATGTTACAAAATCAGGTATGGAAAAGAAGTCTATCCAAAGTATGATGTAGATTAATAGATATTAGTATAATAGAGTATAAAAAGTTCATGATATGATTTTGGAATTTTTTTTCAACTAATCTTTAAGAAACTACTACTTGTCAAATTTTGGGATAGTGTCAAAGGAGAATATTCAAAACAATCTAAGAAGGCTATTAAAATTCTCTATTTTCAGGTTGTGTCTGATTGGATTTTCTTCATATAACTCAATCAATATGGCAACATTGAATATGTATGTGAGAAACAGTTTTCTCTTATTAAGTTAGACATTAAAAAGATTTATAAAAATAAAATGACAATGTTTTCCTTTTGTTATGAGACTATGGATTTTTTCATAAAAATAAAATGTTCTTTATATTAAAATGTAATAGATTTATTCTTTTTAAATAAATCAACAAGAAAATATTTTTAAATTATCAATTTAATTATTACAGTAAATACTAATATAATCTATGTAAACAAAGGCTCTTTAGGTCCCTCAATAATGTATAAGAGTATAGAGAAGTCCTTAGATTCAAAATATTGAGAAATGCAGCTATAGGGAAATGTTCAAAAGAGGGGAAAAAGAGGAGGGAGAAATTTCATTGCAGGAAAAAAACAAAAAGAAATCAAACAACTTTTTGCCATATCTTTATACTATTTCATCTAGATTAGGTTCCTTTGGTTTCTAACAATCATCTAAAATTAAAACCACACCAGCCATGACCACAAGTAATTTCAGTTTCAAAAACCATCATCAACTAACAACTTCCCTGTGGATTCACTTGTTCAAATTCCTGAAAGAGATAGCTTATTAGTCTCAGCTAACAATAATCACCTCTAGAAAGATTCCTCCTGCTGAATCCTGGGTCACCCGCCAACCTGTGGATATCCGTGAGTGGTTCAATCAATGACCACTCTCAAGGAGGAAATCTCCTAAAACTGTTTTAGAGAATGGAGTACTCTGATAAGGCCAGGTAAAGTCAGAAAGAAAAATCAAGTAGAAGAAGAAAATGTAGTGACATGTCCAAAAACTCTATTTCATACCTGGACAAGAACATGTCAAGTTATTTGTTACTTACATCAAGTTCATAGAATTAATGTTAGGACCCAGAATAGAATCTAAGCTTCAATTTGCATTCCACAACTCTTACAGTTAATTCATGTATTCATGTTTTTACATCTTTTTCAGTCTTAGATGCATAAGGATTCATGTCCCTCCCATTACCCACCCCAGGATCCACCAGCCCTGTCTTAAACAGGTTGACCCTAAATAACCCACCTTAATCTAAATTATGCTACTCTTTACCTTTATGTAGAAACAAGCCAGCTACTTGTAATCCTGTCTCAATCCTAAATAGGAGAAGTAGAATAAAGAAATCCAAGGAATCTCAACTAGCCAGAGTTAGAAAACCCTGAGGCTTTCCATCAGCATTTTCTTCTCCCTCCTCACCTATCTTCTAGCAAATAATTAGAACTCTCTCTTAGAGATGCTGACGAGCAGACATATGGATCCACTGGTAAATCAATTCGGCAAAGAAAAATATATTAGAAAAATTGTAGGGAAAAACAAAACTTTACTGTATCCAAATTGTTTCCCAAGAACTTTAAAGGCTGTATTGACTGGCATCACAGGGAAAGCAGCAGAGAAAGTAAAACTTTTCAAATATTCAGTATGTCAGCCCATGCCATGGTATTTGAGGAGGGGAGACTGGAATAGCTGGACTTTTTAGATAAGTCTCCATCCTTTTCATTGACTCCTTTCTTGAAATAGAAAAATGCTTCAATCTGATGTCAAGACTTTCCAAGCAGAAGCAGGAAAAATAGAATAAAGGTCTTTTGAAGACTTAAAAAATGATAGCCAAGCTTTCCAACTGCATTTCAGTGTGACACATTAACTGTGGGACAGCAGTCCCTTTCCAGATCCGTCATACTTTCTTCTCTCTATGCCGCAGAAACTTAAGTGAAGGTTAAGTCCATTCTCAATCTTTGCAGTATTGTCCAGGTGAAGGGCATCTCTTGCATTGACCAGCACCTGGTATTTGTCAATAAAATACTGTGGAATTAAAGAATTCCAGGTATACCCATTCTGATTTACCCTAAATTTACTTTCTTAAAGGGAATATTGAAGCAGCCAGTGAGCTATGGTTACAAAGAAAAGGTTTAGAGTACTAAAGTGTTTGTTTGTTTTTTATAAAGTAGGTCTCAAAAAAGACATAAAATCATCCACTTTTAATTAAAAAACAAATTGCTTTCATCTGATAGAGCTCAGCATTGCTCCTCGGGCAACTACTCACATTTTTATGCACATTTCATTTCCTCAGCTGACTATCAAGTTCTCTAAAACAAGAACTTTTTCAAGGCACATAAGAACCATATGTTCCAGACTTTCCAAGGCTGTCCCATTTCATATAATTGCATTTTTCATAAATTTCAATATACTTAATACATAACCAAGTGTTATTTCATTGTTATCTTTCTTGGATGTTTATTTTAAATAAAAAAATTTTTAAAGCATCTATCACAGAACAGTATGTTTGATTAATTAATCAATTAACCAATTAGTGGATGAATTTGTTATAAATTAACTTCCCTGTTATGGAAAAACATAGAAATTCAAGTTTTCTTTTCTTTTAAAATATTCTTAAGGAACATAATACAGTAAAATGATTAATAAGATAAGCTTTGACCTGAGAATTTGGAAGTATTTTCTTTATGTGCTACAGTACCTGTCCACCATAAAAATTTCAACACTCATTTTCTTGTACATAATAAAATTTTATTCCCAAAGGACCCAAAGAAGAAAGAAATGTAACAAAGGGTGATTATAATACTTTTTTCTAAGAATTTTTACCATTGTTTATAAACTTATAAATGGCAAGCAGGAAGGAATTAAAAAAGGGAGACTAGAGAAGAATGTGGTAGAGTAAGTTCTAAAATGGTATTAAACATCCTCCACGTATATGAAGAAATCAAAATGCCTACGAAGATGCAGAATATTATAAAACCTCTCAATATCAAATAATGAAGCTGACGGTCAATCTACTGCCAACTATGGGAGGAATTTTCACTGTCTTGGAAGTTGGTATTGTTGAAATAGACCCTGCAGCCTTAAGTCTTTCCCTCCGGCCTTGCCTGGTCAGAGGAAACCACTTGAGAGCAGCATTGTCCAATGAAGGAGCGACTAGCTAAATGTGTTACTTAAATTTAAAGTTACTAAGACTTAATTCAAGTTCCTTAGTAATCTATAGAAACAATAGTTAGTGGCTGCCATATTGAAAAGTGCAGATAGAGAACATTCCTATCATCATTTAAGTTTATATTGGCCAGATGTACTTTAAATCCAAGGTCTAAGTGGACTCTGTCTTTCTAACATTACTGCTCTTTTTGTGATCTTGCAATACGAAACTTTTTCTTTTGATTTCATTCTTGACTTCCACTGATTCTCTTGAATTGGATACCTTTAATTTTCCCTGCTCCTTGACCTTCCCCTAGCTAGGAAACCAGCTGCTATTTCCCTGTGTTCATGCTCTATCCATTCCCATACAGAACCTAGATTGTACCGGTCATCACTGTTTGCTGACCAGCTAAATATTATTTGCTCCTAACTGGATGAGGGTTGTTTAATAGTTCATAGAAGACTCAGGCTGGTCTTCCACTAGTCCATGTGTGGGTTTCCTACCCAACTCAGGCACCTGTTAGGTAACATACTTGAAAGCTCTGAGGTAGAGTTTCCTGTCTCAGAAAGAGACTGAAAGCTGCAACTAGGTAAAAACATCCTGCAGCAGAATTCCCCAGAAACTAATTACCAAAAATGAGAATTAGAAATATCAGAAATCTCAAACAAGACACTTAGATATCCCATGAGCCAAAAATACGTATAAAAAGCCTGGAGGAAAAACATCTGAGAGAAAAAATACAAAGTGTATAGACAGAAAAAGCCAATTACATATAAAGAGCGGTTAATCAGAAAAAGACTCACATCTAGATGTTTCAGAATTATTAATTCATAGCAAAAACATTTCAAGCATTCAGATTTTTAGAAAAAAAGAAATAAAAACATTGGCCTCAGATTTCTCTGAAATAAATACTGAACTTCAACAGAGCAATGTCAACATAATATGGACAGGAAAATGTTTTCAGAAAATTTTCCCTAGTCAAGTTAATATTCATGGGTAAAAAAATATGAAAAGACAGAAAATAAACTGTCCATTTTCTGCTTTTAAATAAGTTTAAGTAATTAATGTCTATAAAGCTTGCTTGGAAATGAACATTTTTAAAATGTACATATTTTATGCATATATGTTGTATAAATAATACATTAGTATATCACATAAACATCTACATATGTTAATGTATGTTTTGTATATTATATGCAAGAAAAATAGTGATAAAAATAAACTTGATAAAATTGTTATAATAAATTCCAATCTGTCTTAAGAAAAAAATGGTATAATCTCACCTTGAGAAGTCTCAAAATACAACATTTTTTAAATATTAAAATATAGAGCAAAGTATCCTTTTGAAAAATTAAAATCAGTCACCAAATGTAATCACTAATGAAAATATAAACTGTGTGTATAACATCAAAAATACTTGAGAAAATTATAAGCATGGTAATTGGGTCTATTACAAGAAGACAAAATTAATGAAGCAGAAAACAAAAACAAAATTAATAGTACATATATGTCAATAAATAGCTTGATTACTTAAAGCACTTTGGTGACAAATATTTCTTCAGTGATTTGAAATATCACTTTATCATACTAAAAATTCCTATACATAGTAAGATTTATGTGTATATTCTTATATCACATTATCTGTATTATTAGGCTTTTAATATCTATTTTAAATGTCCTTTCTCAATAAAAAATAACATTGATTTTTAAAACTTTTAAAGACAAATATTTAGCTGATCTTATAAGCATTCCTGTCTATCACAAAGGAAAAAAAAGTTTTGGCTAGGTGAAAGAAAATATATATGTAGCAAATATGTATATATCCAGAATAAAAGTAAAAGACCATTACAAACTGGGGGGAAATACTGCATTTCATACATCAGTCAATAAATTACTACAAACATACTTAACAAATCCAAAATAAGGGCCAAAGAGAAATAACAGAAAAGTTATTCAACCTCACTCTAAGCCAAGGAAACATATCTTAAAATAATACTTTTTACTTACCAAATCATCAATTTAAAAACAATAATCATTCTTCAGTGAGAGGGTGTGGGTCAGATGGGCTTGCTCACAAATCGTTCCTTTAGAAACAGGCTAGGACACGCCCTGGAGGAGAGCAGCCAAAGGTGCAGGCCACATACCCAGGCTCCAGAGGGGGAAAACAACCAGTGTGAAAAACAAAACAAAAATAAAATAAAAGATGCCTCTTCCACCTCTCCTACTCCCCTACATCCCTGCCTGCACCTTTCTTGAAAAAAAAAAAAAAGGCACTGGTACAACTTTCGGAAAGCAAGCTAGAAATTCATATGAAGAAACTTAAAAATGTTAACACACTTTGAGCTGATAATTCAGTTATACCTTTAGGGCTCTACTCTCAGGAAATGACATCAAATATTACCAAAGACTGAATCTCAGAAATGCGAATCACAAATAAAAACAACATTTTAACATAACAGTGAATAATTAATAAATGTAGTCTATCCACAAATGAAATAGTTACTTCATATCCACAAGATGTAGTTCTATAGGAATTTTTAAAGAAATTATCATAAAAATAAATATAGATTACAAAAAAAGGAGGATACATACAGCATATGTCTGTATTTTAAAAATATAAACAATGGTTATCTCTAGAAAAAGTTTTATAATTTATTTGATTAAAAATGTTTCTGTAATTGCTTATATTTTCCAGTGTTCCTTTAGTGCTTCTACAGTCAAAAAATTGTAAATACCTTTTATCTGATGTAAAACTAAAAGTATGGATTCAGCATCCAAATGGCTACAGCCTGTGACTGAGCCCATGTGAAATTCATTACCCCAATATGACAGCTAATTTTTCATCAAGCCCACTTGTGAATAAGCCTTCATGACTTCCTCCACTGTGTTCCACACAATTTAGCACTTGATTATATGCCATTTTGTGTGCTGTGTGGGGTTCTTACTAGTAATGTGTGTTAGTATTACTGAATTCAGTAAACATCTCTGAACACCAGTTCTGTTTCAGGCTCTGTGTTACAAAGCGTTAGTTTGTTTTTATGCTTAAAATATTCTTAATATTAGTCAGTTTTTACTGATGTTAGAAGGTTAAGTGATTTACTCAAAATCACAGTGGCAAAACTGAAATTTAATCATAGGTCTCTTATTTCCAGTACTAAATGGTTGTTCCACGAAATAGCTCTTGCACACCAAGGGAACAAGCATTACATCTTGTACATTTTCTCCTCACCTAAGACGACCAGAACACCTAACATACTCTGTAGGTTAATTTCCTAATAGAGGTTACCATATGGAAGTGGCACCACAATCCTCTGCTTTCCAACCTGTGTATAACACTGATCAGTGCTTATCGAATTCTAGATTTGGGCTGGTTTGCTTATACACCCATTCAGGGGTTGATCCTGAATTTTACTATATGTTGAATGTGTGGCAGATGCCAAGGGAAGAATGCCAGGATAAATAAAAGCAAACACCACAATACTATGCAGGGGAGAAGTGAAGCTGATTTTCTTAGGGAAACTTATACACAGGGAGTGTGTAAGATAGCATATATTGTCCTCCCAGTTGTCCACATCCCATGAGAAGGATGTTTAGGTCAAGAGGACAGCTCCAAGTGGGCCTCCCTGGCACCATGAAAGTACATCACCTCCTAGATGACATGCAAGAAATGAGCCTTGCAAATGGAGAAATAATCTGAGTTCAATGCCAGCCATTCACGGAGAGTGCATGCCTGTGCTCTTATCACCTGAAGCCTTGAAAGGCAGTACCGCTATGTACAGCACATTCAGGAGGAGGCAGGAGAGGTTGAGGGGACACTGGTCCCATCTAGAGCTTTGCGTAACCAAGTATAGAGGGTCACCTAAAGGATAATGTTCTCATCTCAGAAGAAGTCCGCCTTGCATTTCTAGGTGTTGTGAAATAGTAACCTTTCTGCTCTTCCACTTTAAAACGAGGTGACTACACTAAACTGAAAGCCCCCTACAGCCTCTACTGCAGCCTAGATTAATTGGGCGCCCCTCCAAAATGCTCCTACACTCTCCCTGACACTCCTATCCCAGCTCCATGAGCACTGTGCATTTGGCTCCACTTTCAAGAATACAGCTCCTTCTTCAACTTGCTTTAATGTTGTTATCAATAAATCTCCAACACCCAACACAGGCATAATATAAAGAATATATATCTATTTATTAAAAATGACCATGTAAATGAAAGACCCCCTTCCAGTGCTTCCATTCATACTTGTAGCAACTGCTCTGATAAAACTGTTTCTGGGGACTTTAGGCAGTCTTTAAATCAACTTAATAAAACAATATTAACTAATAAAATAGAATGGAGGTGCTATGTCCCTAATCCTATTCTACCTGACTGTATCTCCTCTGCCTCTCAAATTCTGCCCACCCCAAAGTTCATCCAGTCCCTGTCTCCACTCTGCATTTGAACATGATAGTCGAACATTATCAGACTCTACAATATCACCCACTTTGTTCCCTGAGTCCTCACGGCTTCTGAAAACATCCAGTGTCTGCAGCACCAGTGAAGATTGCTGGGCTCTCAAGTGGTCTCATAGGATGTCATTTTCTGTTCCTTATTGCACACACCATGACCACACTTCTGGTGAGGGCTCTCCTTTCTCCAGGTGGTCTTTTTCTGGTTTGAGCCCTGCTCTTGTCCTGCAAGTAGCCATCTTGGTGTTGAACATCTGTACACCTGGCTCAGTCATACTTCTCCCCAGTAGCCATGTCCTCTCACTGGGACATCCACACCCACCTGTTCAGCACAATTTTGAACCTGTTGCCTGATTCCTCACCAATCTTGAAATGTTGCCTTTGAGACACCAATAGGCCTGCGATGCTGACCCATATTTTCTGCCCCACAGAACCAGCAGGATGCTCACCAACTGGCCCATCTCAGCTTGCCTGTCCTGCTCTATGTTCACAAGAGGCACTATGATGGGAAATTCAAGATAATCTTCCCTTGTCCAAAATCCAACATGGTTTGAGAAATCTACTGGTAGTTTTTATTTCTAGCCTCATCTTTAAGCTGAATTTCAAGCATAATTATAAGCAGAATAAATATTTCTTTGTCTTTCACAAATCAAATATCCCTCTATATATCCATGTCTGAGATTTACTTCAGAATTCAGTTTAAAAACTATTTTGGGTGCAGTGTGATTTACACATTGACTGAGGTGTGAGTCTATTCCCTTGAAACTTATATAGTATTTTAAGTAATGAATCAATAACCAAGGGAGAAAAGACAAGAAAAATTGTAAAAGTGTCCAAAGTTATTTTCAATAAAATACTCTATTAAATGACTCAAGTTGCTCAAAATTTTGAGTTTAACTTTCTGAACCAAAAACTTCTACCAGAGGAAAGTTTCACCAACGTGGTGGCCACTTTACTTTAAAGAAATCAACTTCTGCTTCATTTCTAAGTCCTTAGTGACATCAACTTCTTTTAAACAAAACAGTTGCTAGGTATAATACAAACTTCCTGCCATTATTTCTGTAGTGAAGAAAAATATTTTGTAGTTCTATACTTCCTCATGTAGTTTCTTTCTGAGTCATCTATCTTTCTTCTCCTAAAAGCTATTGGACCACCAAAGCCTGTGCCAATAATTTATCACAATAGGATGAAAACTATCCAGTTTGTCTAGGACTGATGGGTTGCCCAGGACATGGGACTTACAGTTCCAGGCAAACCAGCATGGTTGGTCATACTAAGTCTGCAGGGCATAGAAGGATAGTTACATCAAAAACATCATCTACAGTAAAGTGCAGAAGACAGACATAGGGCATCACCCACCCAGTAAGTAGAAGTAAAAGCCCCATTAGTAAGAGGAGGTAAAGAGATTACAGAACAGACATGCTTGGATTCCCCAAGGATCGAACATTCCATTCCTGAGATCTTTGCTTCAAGACCTGAATTTAGGAGGCCTGGAGGTATATAGATGTTCCCAACAGATGAGAAGGGGTCAAGTAGGGAAACGGTGCCATGCTTCCCATCTGGTTTTTTAAGAGGACAGCATCTTTCAGGTTGACTTGGGTTCAACGTGCGCCATCAGAACAGAAATGGCAACTTAGCACATATAGGTGAACTGGAACTTTTTTCAGGACTGTTGGTTAGGACACAGAGGTTCCATCCCAATGAGAACTGAGGTGGGCTCATATTCGTGAGGTGTGACAGAGAAGGTTGGCTTTAACAATACAGAGAATACAGGAAACTGAAATCAAGAGAGACAGCAAAACTCAGAGGCCAGAGATAAACTAGTTGTCAGCAGGATTCAGTAGAGGGTAGCGCCTGTACTAAAGAACACTCCCCATATAGGCTGTGAGCTCATCTGTGCACCTCTGCCAAGTTGGAACAGATGAGGGGAGAATCTTTTGGAGAAGAGAAACAGACAGCACTGATAGAAATTTTACATTAAAGTGACCTGAAATTGACTGATAGTTTTATTTTTTTTTTCCTACCAGGAGCAAAAATAAGGGTTCTGGGGGCCTTTCCTAGACTATAGACAAATAAAGGATATTACCTTTTCTTCATGCCTGAATTATAATGTTAAACACTGAACTCTGATGCGCTCTAATGAAGTAAGAGTTGGGCTCACTATACATCCCAAGGACATCGGTTCTCATCCCTGGACTGGAGAGAACAACCAAGATGAACAATGAAATATATGGATAATGCTTCTTCTTCCTCTCTCTTTCTGCCTGCCTCTGCTTGCTTCCATTCCTACTGGTACCTTTCCTTAAAAAAAAAAAAAAAAAAAAAAAAAAACCTTGCCATATTTGCATGTTTTTCAATTCTCCATACCTCCATCACTATTTTTTGTTTTCTAAATTAGTTCCAAATATAGCCTTCATTTCCAATCAGGAATGATTTCCATTTTACAACTGTGAATTATTGAGATTGGAGAGGTGATGCTATAAAAATAGTAACACCAAAGACCTTGAATACCAGATTCATCCTGAAACTGGAAGCCTTCTCCTTTCAAAAGGAATCCTGACATCACTCTTGTAACTGACAAGTTTAATTCACAGCTATACTATCAGTCTCTACTTTCCTCTGCTAAAACCAAAAATCATTTTCTAAAGCATCTCTTTTTTTTTTAGCTCGATCCCTTTGTTTTTATATATGGGGCACAGTGCTTTAAAGACTGATTAAGATTTTGGGAATCTCAAACATCTTCATAAATTTTAAAGGAAGAAGTTTTTCAAGAGGTGTGCCTACATTGCTCAAATCTTGTCACAGAGGAACTTAGTGACTTGGCTTATACTTAGGCCAAAATGTAAGATTGTCTTGGCAGGAACGTAGAATTTCCTTTTGACTAGGAATGGATTAAAGTTTCCTTTCTAGAAAATACATTCACAATGACATTCTGTTCAGAGTCAGGCCTGTGCAGGTGTGACTTGGCAGGATTTGAGAGGCCTGATAATAGAAAATATTGTTGTAATTGGAGTCATTTTGTTCAGACTGTACAGGATGAATTTCTAATCTACTCAAGCAATAAAGATGAAATAAACTGCATAAAACATCATTCTCAAGAGGCACAGATTCCTATGAAAAATATTGTACTTTTGAAGTTCGTAAGTTATTCCACTGTTAATTTTCTTCATCCCGTTGACTCTGTTTAGTCATACCTTGGGGCTTGCATTCCTTCTCAACTAGACCTAATTTTATGCTCTGACAACTCCCCCAGAAACTTGCTTCTAATGCAGCCAGGGTTGTACGCATGCATTTCAAGTTGTGCTGCCTAAATCCTTCCCTTGACAAAGCATCAGCTATTACTCTAACATAGGATTCTTCTTTTCTGCCGCGTTTTACCCTTGGGAAAGTGTGGTGTTAAATAATCTCAGTGAAAGCATGATGGGCTGGCTCTATAGCATGTGAGGCATTTACGGAAAGATGAGTGTGTCTGGAGGGTGGGACTGATTAGCAGAGAGCTAGCAGCTCTCAGTCAGGTTGATCTTGTTAACTGTCTTCAGAAGTGTCATCCATCTACCACTTGTGGACTGAATCTGGCCTACTGTTTGTCTTTATAAATAAAGTTTTATGGGAACCCAGTTATTCCCGTTGGATTTCATTTCCACATTGCATACGGCCACTTTCATGCTACAACAGCACTGCTGAGCAGTTACAACAGTGTATGCCTTGCAAAGTCTAAAATATTTACCTTCTGACCTTTTACAACAAAAACTCGCCGGGCCCTAGTCTAGAATGGAGGAGCATGCCACATTCTGCCATTAACTTTCCCTCCTGACATTACTAATCAACCACAGCACGGCCTCTCTTCATCATAAAATTAATGTGATCCCAGAATCCTTTCAATATAGGAAGAATCAACATTCAGAGTGGCCACAGTCTTCTTAGAACTAAAATAACAAACAAACCAAAAACAAAAAGCGACTTTTAGAGTCATGTAGGACAACAGAAAGAAAATCCCATTCCTCACAAACTATGTAAACTGATCATTAAATCCAGGAGGTTCTCTGACTACTTTTCTACATTGATATAAAGTTAGGTACACTATCTACCTATGTCTGGTTTTCTAGATTAGATCACTGCACGGATAGATACTATAAGGCATCTTTTAGTTCTTTCCTTATCTTTGAGATTCCCTTGAATTTAGTAACTGTTATCAATCAATAATTGAATATAACCATTTTCAAGAATTTGTTTAATCCCTAGAGAAGGAAAAAGTCACTTTGCATAGTTTACACTGTCTAATGACTCTGTACTTCTTTTTTCTCTTTCTGCTAACTTAAATTAATTTCATCTTCCTCTGTCATTACAGAAAGGTCATCACTCTTAGTACTGTCCCTCTGAACCAACTGCCCTGGCACAAAGTCTTTTTTGTTTTTTAAGAATCAAGTTTAAAAGAAAATGTTCACATAGGTGCTTCTTAGTGAAGGAAAGAGAATTGAATGGCATGTTTCCTTAACCACCCCCATTTTCCCTAAGCATATGCCCAGAATAGGTACAGGAGAGTAAAAATTTATAGCCAGGTCTTAAAATGATGGTTCTTAAGCTGTTGCTTTACTCTTCCCTAACTAAATGAGAAAGCACTTAACAAAAGCACTTAAAAGTGCCGTGGAATACCCATGATACAGGAAGAATTATTTATCTTCCACTTAAGTACCACATAATGAGATATTATTAATAAATGAAAATTGATCTTCCTTGGAAACTACAAAGTTCAAATCTCTTTCCTACCAATGATGAGGTATCTTTCTCAATACCAGCCCACAAAGGAAAAGCAATTTCACTTCAGATAGCCCCACGATGTAAATCAAAGGTTTTATGGCTTTGCTGCCGGGTTCTCTCGTGATGCACTTCGCTGGTATCGAATTATAAGCATCTGAATCAGTAAGCATTGAAGGTTATTAAAGGTCCTTATAGTCCCCAGCCTAACTGAGTGGTAAAATTATTAGTCAGGAAGCAATGTAGCTTCATTAAAGTTATATTCACAAAAATAATGTTAAGGATAGTTATTAACACAAATTATCCTTATTTCTTTTTATCCTTATTCCTTCATCAGCACTTCAGAATGCACTTAAGGGTGCAATATTTAGAGCAAATGGCACCAGGAAATAGCTAATGCTCTGAGACTTTTTGAAAGTTTAAGTTCAAAACAGTATGGAAATTGGGATTTGTTTTTGAAAGCTCCAAAATACTTCTTTCTGTGACATCTCCTATACGAGTCTCTACCGGACACTTTATCACAGTTGCAGTTTCAACGTGAAGATGTTTTTCATTTTCCATCAAGAGGAGGGAACAGAAAAAGCAGGAAATACACACTCCTGTGCAAAAATGTTCTAAAATAGCGAGGCTTTTCATCAAACGACCCAAACACTAGACATCTTAAGCTTAAAATCCTGCCTTGATTACAAGGCAATGATGTCCTATAGAGGACAAAGAGTCAAGAACTAGTAATATGGGAAATCAAACAGGGACATGAAAACCTGAATAACTCAAATATAAGAACAAATTGGATGGATTGTTCAGTATGAAGGTTAAATGGCTTGTTGGAGGCCACAGAAGAGGCTACAAATCAAGGATAGTATAGAACATTTTAGGTCTTTGTCTCCACTCCCTGGTAGTTTCTATAGAATATCCTTCTATCTCCAGCCGTAGTAACCTGTCACCACAGGAGTCACCAGCATTTCAGGGTGAACTCTCCACTACAGCAAATCACTGTTCTACATCTGACCAGAGAAGGCCAACCCTTCCAGGCCCTCCAAAGCTTCCTAGAACATCAGACATGAAGACAGTCTCATTATTTCCAGTGTTCAAAAACTGTATTGTAAACTACGGACTCTTTAGATATTTAAAAACTGGGCTTCTGTATTTAACTTAGTCTGACTGTTAAAATCAGAAGTACTTCTGCTTAGTGAAATAAGCCAGAAGGAGAAAGACAGCCAACTTATGATACCACTCATATGTGGTGCATAGAAAAACCAAGCAAACAAATGAATTAAATCAAACAAAATAGACTTTTAGTTAATAAAATCAAATTAGTGATTATAAGAAGGGCAGAGAAGGTGGGCAGGCAAAGTGGGTAAAAAAGAATCAATTATATGGTGAAGGAAGAACTAGATGCTGGTGGTGAAGGAAATGTATTACACATAGACGGTGACTTACAATAATGCACAGCTTAAACTTATATGATGCTATGGTGCAGAGCTCCTTCAATAAAATTAATCGTTGGTACATCCTGGTAGAGTGGTGGTTAAGTCTGTCACCTCCAAAGGAGCACAGTCAACATACATCCCAAAGACCTGGGTTCATGCCCCAGGTCTGCGGGGAGCAACCACTGGGAATGTGAACAACTAAATAAAATTAATGAAGTGCTTCTTCCTCCTCTCTCTTCCTGTCTGTCTGCTTGCTTACCTCATTCCTACCTGTACCTTCTCTTTTTAAAAAATTAATTTAATTAATTTTAAAGACTCAAAAGTGCTCCATTAATTACCTGTTGTTCCAATTCTCAGTCCTCTTTGTACTTGACTTCCAAGTAGTTTATAAAATAGTTGAGTTTTCCCTCCACCTTGAAATACTTCCTTCACTTGATACCAGACCGCACACTGGCCCTCCATCTCTCCAGTTAGTTGCCCTTTGTCACCCTGAGCTCCTAACCCTGGAGTTCTCCATTGCCTCTTTTCATTCCTAATTACTTCCTTGGTCATTTCAGTCTGAATCTCAAGTCTAAATGCAGTAAGTATGAGTCAAGTTTCACATTTATATATCTCTAGTCTACATGTCTCTCTTCGACTCCATGTAAATTTCTAATAGACAGCAGAAGTTTAAAAATGATCAAAGCCAAACTCTTGATCTTCCCTCACCCCCTAAACCTGCACTGCACGCAGTCATCACCGTTCCTGTCCATGCAACATTCGTGAAGTTATGCTTGACTTCTTTCTCTTAAGCCCTACATCCAGTTGATGAGAAAATGCTGTCCACTGCCATTCTTTCCACTTAATCAAATCAATCAGTCAAATCTCTCCTTGGTGACAAAACAATGTCCTAACTGACATCTCTTCATGCTTAATTGCCCCTAACAGTCTGTTCTCGCCATTGTTGCCCACTTAACTTAGAGCAAAAGCACATGTAATGTCCACGAAGCTCTAAGAGACTGCTTTCTCACCCTTGTCCCTCCCTCCACTTCAGCCATTCACTCTCAGAATTCTCTTCCATGCTTTCCCCCATGCTCACTTGACTCCAGCTCCACTGACCTACTTTTTGTCTGAAGCAGGCTCCTGCCCTAAGGTCTTTGTACCAACTATTCCCTCTGTCCAGAACTCGCTGCAGATATCAGCCTGACATACCCCCATAACTCCTTTGATTCTTGCTCAGATGTACCCTTCCCATGAAGACCTCTCCTGACAACTCTACATAAGTATATATATAAAACCACCTACATAAGTATATATATAACATATAACCACCTCCTCAACACTCCAGTGTCGCTTCCTCCCACTTCCTTTTCTTTATAATACAAACCAATCTTGAGCACTTTATTTATTTATTTATTTATTGTTTATTGCCTGTCTTCCCCCCACCACCACCCACTAGAGTACAAGTTCCATGAAATCAGGAATATCTGTTATTTTTATTCACTCATTTGTCAAAAACACTCAGAGGAGATTTGGCATGCAATTAGTGCTCAATAAATGTGCTTGAAAATCAGTGGATGGTGATGCAGAAAATGAACCAGGACACAAAATTTGTGAATGGCAGAAATCACACGATGTAAAATAGAAACTAGCCTATGCCTGATTTTTGACTATAAATCTTACAGTATTTTTCTCCTTTCTCTAAGTTCTCCATGACCTCATTTGTACTTTGAAAATAACTAAACATTAGCAATCTTCCTCTTGAGCATGTAAGTGACAACATACACCTTTACTCTCTGAAGCTAATGAATTTCTCTGGGAGACAGGGAATTTCCTCTATTCCAGTAGCTTTAAGAAAAAAGAAAAGATGAGGTACTCCAGTGAACTTGAACTCTGAACAAGCAAATATAGAAACATTTCTTCTTACAGCTAAGTCAGATTTTTTTTTTCACCCTTGACAATAAAAGTTAAGTGGCGGCCATGGTGTCAGACTTGTGTCAAAAATTCTATATTTGGGGAAAGTGAACTGATTATTCACATATATAAAATGACAGATAGAAAGGAAACTTTTCCTAGAATAATAATATAATTGAGTGTATTAAAGGCCAGAGGCATGAGTCAATAGACTAAGCCAAATAATTATCTTAACCTAAGTCTATCTTTTTATTGCTAGAAATCAGCTCAAAATGCACAATTATAAACTTTATGATTTTGAAACAAAGATTTTTGCTTTCTCCTAAGTTCTAACTATTGGTATCTCATGAGATTGTTTTTTTTCATATTCTATATTTAATCTTCTGTAAAATGCCTAGTTAGGTCTTTTCCCCATTTTTCTGTGAGACAATTTCTCTTTCTTTACTAAATCATACATAATACCTAGCTATTATGGATAGTTATATGTGCAATATCATCTTGAAATTTATTATTTATATTTTAGTCTCCACTAGGGATCTTTGATATCTTTTTTAGATTCTTCGCTTTAGCATTGCTAATTTTATATAGCTTAGCCTTAATGTTCAGCGCGTCTATTTATTGCTTGAAAGAATATTCTTTTCTACACTGAAATGAGATATATTCTTTCATATGTTTTCCTAAATGTTTTAAGGATTTATCTTTCACAATTGTCTCTGATCTTTCTAGAATTGATTCTGTATGTATAAGTCAGTATATAGGAATCTACATCATGATTTTCCCTTTTGGATAACCCCCTCAGGTACCATTTACTAAATAGTTCATCTTTTCTAAATGATATACATTACCTACTCTGCCATAAATCAGGTTTCCAAACACACTTCGATACATTTCTGGATCTAATATTTTACTCCATCAATATTTGTATACCTTGTGCCAACACCACATTATTTTAGTCAGTATAGCTTTCTGTCAATTATTCCTCCCTTCCAGCCCGCCACCCCGTGACCATGTTTCATCTTCATAAGAAGCATCTTGACCATTCATCACTCTTTGCCCCTTCATATCTACTTTAGAATCAACTTACTAAATTATACACAAACAAAAAACCCTACTGGGATTTCTATTTAATTAATCTGAACCGATAGATCAATTTAGGGAGAAATGACTTCTTTATAATACTAGCTCTTCCTACTAATGGACATAATACATATTTCTATTTATTTACACCTTCCAACAAGATTGTATCTTCTGTTAGAATTGTTCCTAATATGTCACATTTTTGCTGCTATTGCAAATGGTACCATATTTTTAATTTAATTTTCTACCTCTTAAAATTACATAAAAATGCAACTCAGATATTTTTAAAAAATAATGATCTTATACTTAGATGAGTTCATATTGTTTAGCCTTTGTTACAGTTGGTGTAGCCGTAGAGTGCAGCTCTGGCAAATGAAAAAAAGATGGAAGGGAAATAAACCACATGTAGGCTATTTTATATAAGCTTCTCACATGATCTTCCGTAATTGCTCCTGATAAGTACTGGCTAGAGTTTGATACTTAGGGCGATCTTGAAAATGGTGTTGATGCTATCTGTTTTCCTGCATTCCCGAATGACCAGATTGCACAGAGCCACTACCTGTCACTCACACACCTTCCTATCAATTAGAAACACCTCTGTTAGAATATTTAATGAAACAAAAAATAAACATACTGCTTTAAGTCACAGAAATGCTAAGGGCTATAACAATTATGCTGCTCAAATCTTCTATATTCTCACTATCTGCTTATCATAACACAAGAAGAGGTGTATCAAAAATTCTCTTAGACTGTAGCTTTTCCATTTCTTTAAAATGTGCATCTTTTTGTTATATATTATTTCAGAACTCTGTAAGAACAATCAAACTAGAATGTTACATCTTTCTGATGATTTGAAACTTTTATCAATTATGATATTCTTTGTCTCTAGACAGGCTTTATTCCTTAAAATCTACTTTCTCAGATATTAATATAGCTATGCCAGCCTGGGCAGGGGGGTCAGTATCTGAGTGGTATTATATTTTTCTATCTTTGATCTTCAACCTGAGTATTTAGGTCTCTGATGTTTTTCATAAATATCATATACTTCAGTTTTCAACAAATGCATCATTTAAGTATAGAGTATACACTTATATTGATTGCAATTATAAATAACCACTTTATTTGGTACTTTCTATTTACCATGCTTTTCCTCCTCCCCTTTGTTGCCTTTTTTGAGTAGACTAGGGTTTTAATATTGCTTGTTTCTCCTTATTTAGTTTTTCCTCTACTTCCTTATAAATTATTCCTCCATGGTTTTTATTTGTCACTCTAGAAATTTTAATATTACTGATTAAATTTATAAAATCCAGATTTACAAATTTATAAAATCCAAAGTTAATAAATATTAAACAAGACGAGAATCTTAATTAAAACTTCTTTTACCCTAATTACTACCTTCTCAATTGTCTAGAATTCTAGTTTCATTTTATTTTTAATCCCATTTTATTTTTCTAATAATTATTACTTTGTATAATCTTTGCATAAATTTATCATCTTAATCACTCTTGTCTCTGAATGGGTTCCTTAAAGGGTTACATTTGGTAAACCAAGAATGAGCAAAAATGTAATTAAGGAAAGGATATGGAAAAATAAAAGATAATATCACACTGATTCCCATTTCAAAAAGGGCTGCAAGAAGTAACCACTCCTTGGAGCAATGCATGGGAGAGGAGAGAAAGAAAGAAGAGAAAATTTGCATACTTGACTGCCTTATGTCTCCTGTTTACTGTTTCCAGTTAAAATCTGCTGTCTACAAAATTAACTCCTCCTAAACTTTTAGGATTTTCATCTCGTCCTTGATGGCACCTTGGTATATAGATCCCACATCTTTCTATCTTTCTCTGTGGAGTTTCATCCAAGTCTGAAAGTGGCAGAAATAACCAGACACCATATATACATTTGGATAACTTGGTGGCATAACAGCAACCAAGGAAGAGTTCATTATCCATACGCCCCAAGTGGTGGGAGCGCACGAGTCAGACAGAAGTCATAAAGCCAAGTAAGTGACTAAAGGTAGAAGCAAACAGAAACAAAGGAATCTGAAGGGATGCATAAGATTTGTGTGATACATACACCATTCCTTCTATCTCAGAGCTTTCTAGTTGGATTATCTTTCCTCTTTCTGAAAAGTATTCTGGAGAAATTCTCCTAGTAAGAGCCTATTGTTAAGTCTTTATTTCTCCCACTCTCTTGAAAAGTATTTTGATAGGTATAGAACTATGTTAGTAGTTTTTCTCAATACTTTGAAATTAAAATCCTATAATCTCTATCTACATGTTGTCCTTTGTAAGTTATGGCTATTTCTTTCTGTTTTTTATTATTTTATCCTTGCTTTTGATGTTATATTTAAACTTGCTATAATATATCTAGAAAACATCAATTTTTTGTATTTATTCTACTTAAATTTTTGGCTCCCTGAATATAAGAATGTAAGTTCCTCAATTCCAAAGAAATTTAGGCCAATATCTCTTTTAATATTTCCAGACCTCTATGTTCTCTGTATCCTTCTCCTAGAATTAATTATATTCTATGTTGGACCGTCCCATTCTATACTTTATTTTTCTTCACATGTCATATTTTCCCATCTCTAGATCCATATAATATCTTCAATTCTCTTTTCCCAGTTTGATAAACTTATTTTGCTATGTCTAGTCAACTACATAGTCTAATTTTTTTAAAGAGGAAAGAAGACAGGCAGGCAGGCAGGAAGAGAGAGGAGTATGAAATGCTTTTATTTATTTGTTCATTTTGGTTGCCCCCCCTCACCCCAGGTCTCAAACCTGGGTCCTTGGGTTTGACATGGTTTATGCCTCATCCACTGAGTTGGCACCTAAACAACCAGCTCATGCCTCATCTACAAGAGTCTAGTTATTGAGTTTCTACTTCCTATTTACAGTTCTACTATCTCTTACGTCTTACTTTTTTCCAATCTACCTGGGCAAGTCTGATGGTAGGGTTCCCCATACTATAGATCCATTTCTATGAACAGTTATTTCCTAACTAATAATCTATCATCATTGTAGACCTGCCTCTAGTGACATAGCACTTCTTTCCTATTTTATTTTGTAATTGTTTTCTATCATGATCCAATGTCCCTTGGGAAACTCTCTGTGAAAATTCTAGATCTAGGCTGATTTTATGTTCCTTCCAAAAAGATTTGTGTTTACTCCTAACAAGTATATAAAATACCAACAACTTGGGAAAACTTAAACTAGATACATTGCAGAGCTTTTGGAATACTGACTGAATTCTAGCCCCAAGCTCTTCTTAGTATGTTCCTCTTTTTCTTACTTGATTAGAGCCTAAGATATGACAGAGATGTTTGTTCTGCTTTATCAACTAAAATTGTCACTTCTGAAGAAAATTTTATTGTTGGTGTTTTAGGAAGAGGATTTCTAACCATCCTCATACAGTGGTTCCAAGTCTTAACTTTTGTTTTCCAAAAATACCAACATTAAATGCATATCCTAGAATGCTAATAATGAACAGATAATCTAGGTAAGATACAGGCTTCAACTTTGTCTTAACTCTTTGAATTTATCTTTCTCCTAATTTCTTGCCTCAGATTAATTCCTTTACTTTCTTGGCAGCACAAAAATGCAGTGTTTTTTAACTGTTATATGTCATAAATTTCTTTTAGTAAATTTCTATCAACATTTATTTTGCTGACATATAAATAATATTTAACTATTATATTAGCCAAGTTTCAAATTCCTAGGAGAAAATCTGCAATTAGCCTAGTTTGTGTGACATGCCTGCATGGCCCTCAGAGAACTGCGAAATTCTTTAATTAAAAATTCCACCACATCAAATAGGAGAGACATAAATATTTTTAAAAATATCAACAGTAGTAACAAGAAAAGGGAAATGAAGACTGATTAGTAAAAAATGAAATGAAAGGCACCTCTTGCCTGTAATTTATGTTTACCGGTATTACTTAACAAAAATAATGGCAGTCCAGTCTCACCACTATTTAACATCATAATGGAGATTTTAGCCCTAGCAATTAGGCAAGAAGAAGAAATAAAAGGAATACAAATTGAAAAGGAAGAAGTAAAACTTTCACTATTTGCAGATGACATATAATATATGTAGAAATCCCTAAAAACGCGATCAAAAAACTACTAGAATTAATCTAATAAAGTGATAGGCTACAAAATCAATGCACAAACACTCATTGCATTTCTACATGCAAACAATACATTAGAAAAAAATGAAATCAAGAAAAGTATCCCATTTATGATAGCAGCAAGAACAATTAGATACCTCGGAATACACTTAACAAAGGAGGTAAACGAGCTATATAATTAAAACAATAACATATTCTTAAAAGACATAGAAGAGCACACAAAGAGATGGAATGATATCCTGTGCACGTGGCTGGGAAGAACTAACATTGTTAAAAAGTCATCTTACCTAAAGCAAAATACAGGTTTAATGCACTATCCACGAAAACTCCACTGGAATTTTTTAAGGAACTAGAACCAAAAAATTTTAAATTTGTATGGAATAGCAAAAGACCCCAAATAGTCAAAGCACCCATGAGAAAAAAAATAAAAATAAAAATGGAGTCATCAAACTCCCAGGTATTGGGCTATACTACAAAGCAATAGTGATCAAAACTGTATAAACCTGGAATAAACAGACACAGATCCATGGAAAAGAACTGAGTCACCAGGAATAGACTAACTCATATATGGTCAGTTAATATATGACAAATGATCCAAGAGCATATGATGGAGAAAGAAAAGCCTTCGACAAACGGTGTTGGGAAAACTGGGCAACCATATGAAAAGAAAGAATCTAGACTACTCTCTAACACCAAACACAAAATTAATTAAAAACTGATTAAAAAGTTGGATGTAAGACTGGAAACCATAAAATACTTAAAAGATAACACAGCAAGACATTCCATGACATCAGTCTTAGAAAGGTCTTTAGGGACTCAATTCCAGTGTCAAGAGAAACAAAAACAAAAATAAACAAATGGGATGACATCAAACTAAAAAACTTCTGCACAGTGAAAGAAAACACCAAAACAAAAAGACAATGTACTGACTGAGAAGATATTTTCATTTCATATATCTGGCAATGACAATATCCAAAATATACAAAGAATTTATGAAACTCAACAACAGAAAACAACCCAGTCATAAAATGGACAGAATTGGATAGACATTTCTCCAAAGACATATGTATGGCCAACAGACACAGGAAAAAAATAGTCTTCCTTACTTGTTATTAGGGAAATGCAAATCAAAACAACAATGAGATATCACCTTATGCCTGTGAAATTGACTGTTATTCAAAAGCCTAGTAACAACAAATGTTGAAGATGCAGAGAAAATGAAACACTTTCACACTGCTGCAGAAGTGTAAATTGGTGCCACCCTTATGTAAAGCAGTACGGAGATTTGTCAAAATATTAAAAATGTTAATCCCATTCAATTCCCTTATCCTACTTTTGGAAATTTACCCCCAAAACACAAAGATACTAATTCCCAGAGATAAGTGCACCCTGATGTTTACTGCAGCATTATTTACAAGCCAAGAACTGGAAATTACCTAAGTGTCCATAATCAGATAATGGATAAAGATGTGATACATATACACAATGAAATACTACTCATCCCTTAGAAAAGATGAAATTCTGTCATTTTTGACAATATGGATGGAACTAGAGGGCACTGTACTAGGTGAAATAAGTCAAAACAAGAAAGACAGCTACCGGATGATTATACTAATATGTGGACTATAAATAAACAAAGCAAAGGAAGAGACTAAACAAAAAACAACCTTTGGACACTAACAATAAAACTGAGGTTACCGGTAGGGAATGGTGCAGGGGTGGGGGCAAATTGTGCTAAAGTCTAATGGACAAAGATGAAGAAATTTTGGTAATTCAGTGATGGGCAGAGAGTATTGTCAAGTATCTGAGAAACAGGTCCTGAACATATAGGTTTATATTATTTTGTAAATCTAAGTTACTTCAATAAATATTACATTTTTAAAAAATAAAAATAATGCATTTTTGTGGTCAGAAAGACCTGGTATAATATCTTGATTCTAATACTATGTAACTATATTAATTTTCAATTACTTGCATAACAAATTGACACACACATGGTTGTTTAAAACAAGACAAATTTATTTTCTTATAGTTCTGTAGATCAAAAATCTAATGCAGGTCTTACCAAGCTAAAATCAAGGTTTGTTCAAAACTGCATCCACTTTCAGAGGCCCTCAATTAGAATTGTTTTCCAGGCCCTCCCCATCTTCTAGATGTCACCACATTCCTGGGTTTGTGTTCCCCTTTTGCCATTTTCAAAGTCAGCAATGTTGCATCTCTGATCCTTCTTCTGTTACCACATCTCTCTCTAACCACAACCGGAAAAAAAAGTTCATTTTTAAGGACTCCTGTGACTAGACTGGAACCATCTGGATAAGCCAGGCAATCTCTCATTTTAAGATTCTTAAATTTAATTGCATTTAATATATGCCTTTTGTCATGTAAGGTAACATATTCACTGTTTCTGGGAATTAGCACATGTATATCCTTTGGGGAGCCTACCACAGTAATTACAACAAAGTTAAAGAAATTTTATTAATCCTTCATTTTCTCCTCTGTAAAACAGAAGCAATTAGACCAGTGATCCACGCCATGCCTGGAAGATCATGGGAATTCCATAAATATGTATTAAATGAAAGAATAAATATGTAACTTATGAGATTACTGGGAGGATTAAATTACATAATGTGTGTAAAATATCTAACAGTGCTTACAGATAGACTTGCCCCCAAATTAGCTGCTCATATTATTTACATGACACCATATTCTAAATGCCTTTAAGAACCAACTGAAGCATGAAGTCCATGAAGTTTTAAAAACTGAGAAAGATGTGGCGTAAACAGGAGAACTCACTGAATAAAGTTTACAACACTAAACAAGGAAATTTATTTTTGCTAGAGCACCAAATCTGGGCTGAACTCTAGCAAAAACTAAATCGTTATTCGTGGAAAACTATGCTAGCTATAAAGCTAAACAGTTCTCTCAAACTCACTACTCTAGAGATATGAAGGTCCATGCTCCAGACTGAATACTTTTTGTAGGGGAGGGGGCAGTTTTGGAAAGAGGGGCTTAAACAGCTGTCAAATTAGATGAAGATACCGAGTAGAGTCCACTCTGAAACTCTCCAGCACTCTTGGTTATTATTATGTTTCTCTGAACTTAAGAAATCACAGTATCAAACTGAATTGTGTTCTCTATGATCAAAATGAAACTTTGCTCCAAATGAGTTCCCAACCACTAGCTACCTCTCTATGATCTATTCGAGAAAGAACAATCAACAGTTCCTTGACAATATCATTTTAACACAGATTTGTATGCATGACATTACCACTTGTCCATTAATTTAGCTCTAAGCATTCAAATTTCCTAAACATTTCAGAGTACATTCTACAGGCCAGAAACTATTTCAAGCACCTCAGGTAAGTCTTTTCTCAAAAGGAAAGAGGGAGAAAGAAAAGAAAAACTCTATTAAAAAATCTTCTATTTAAATAGTCAGGTGCATTTTTTAATTGATAATGAAAAACAGAATATGAAAAAAATCCTTAAGCAATGTATTTTAAATTTAAGGAGAATTTTGCAATCAATTTGTTGCTGTTTTTTTTTTTAATTTCCACGATAGTCATTCTTTATCTCTAAGGGCTAACACATTACAATAGTTTGAACATCTGCAACGAAATAGCTTGGAGTTCCAATATTTATGAGTCAAACACACAGAGAGATAAAATATTTATACTCTACAAGCAAATAATAAATGTATAATTACATTAAGCAATTAGTAAACTACATGAATATAATTAGTTAGCAGAATAAGTTGTAAAAAAAATTTAGTTCTATTCTTACCCAACTTCATCATGAAAGGTGTCCTACATAAAAGATAGCTCCTGTGATATTTGAACATACATTCCCTCATACTCTTTCCCATAGCCTCCTAATAAAATGGTGACGATTCCAGAGATTCAAGCATGCTCTGAATTCTAAATTTTTTCCCATCTAGGTAAGTTAACAATAGCTCACTCTATTGGTCAGGACTGGCAAGTTTGTGCTATTAAAAAAATAATTCCAAAACCTCGACTTAAATGATAGACGTTTATTGTGACATATCCTCATTGTCTTTGCTATTGAGAGACGCAAGCTGGTGGAGCTTCCCCAAGCGGAAATATGTCCAGTCAGTAAAGTATAGCTAAAGGCCTGGGAAAACCACACCTTGGTTCCAACAGACCTAGTAAGACACTCATTACTTTTGAACTCTTTCTGTTGACTGAGTAAAATGACATGGCTATGTCTAACTTCAGTTTCTTAGAAGGTGGGCAGAATTATTAGTGAACACCCTAAATGACTAAAATACAATAGTCAATTTCCAGTTAAAATTAACTTGTGCATAGATTTATGTGCACTGTCTCTGACATCGCTTCTTTTTTCACTTCCAAATACCTACATCCTTCAGTCTTAAATGCGCCTTGCTAATACATAAAGGATTTACATCCTAAACTGCTAACCTCTAGTTGCTTCTGTGCCTATTTAGATGCCACAATTTACAGAGACAGCATAATGTCATGCATAAATGCATTCTTGCTGTTCAAATAAAATCAAATACGATGAATAAAATTCAAATAGTGTTGCCATTTGATCATAAAGTTCCTATTATATTTAAGGAAAGCATTCATTGACAGTTTGACAGATTATCATATTTTACTCCCTAATAGTATCAGCTAAAAATTCAGAGGACTCACAGAGCAAGGGCACAGCCCTGTTGGAAAGCAGAATTCAAACTGAGCCAAAATAGACTTCCTGATATCACAGGGTGAGTCTATAACACAGCCTCCCAATCACAATCGTTAAGATGATTTTTATATTCTCTCTTCTAAAGAGAAGGTCAAAGCATTATCCTCAGAATGAAAATTATATTCCACCTTGGAAAAGTTAGTTTTTAAAGTGATACAGAAATAATTAACCTGGAGATAATAATAACACAACTAGACTTATTCAACTAAAGGAAAGGGCAAAGGGCTCACACCTTGGAAATTTTATGGAAGCAGTGGGGAATGACCAACATGAATGCTGAACGAGTTTGAACTCCAGTCTATTTATATACTTTATATACGCTATCCTTTTCTGTTTTAATTTTTATCGATATCATTTATTTTACTATTACTGATAGTTTATGAGGGTTCCATTCAGTTATGCCTTAACATAGTTGTGCTATGAAAAACTCAAACTATAAATGCAGGTAAATGGATAACAGAGAAGGAAAACAGACAAGTATCCTGGCCAAAAAAAGTCTGGATTAAGTGAGTACAACACTTACAACTGATATAATACTTATTACTTTGCTTCTAATCACATTGTTTTGTCTATTTGGGAGGAAGGAAGTTATATTTTCTTGGGAAGTTAAATGAACCTCATGAAACATCTGGGAATATTCAGCACTACAGACAAAATCTCAACTACACATGTCAGAGCAGGGTAAGAGGGACAGAGAAGCCTGCTGGGAAAGCTGGGGGTATCGGGATGGGGATGAATTTGTTCTAGGCAGCACAGGCAAAGTAGCAGAGATACAAGGATGAGTAGTCATTACACATGCAAGGATCTGAAAGAGTTCAGGAAGGCCAAAGCACAGAGGTTAAGTGAGAGTCAGAGTGGCATGTGTTGAGATAAGTTCTGGCATGGCTTTTTAAGCTCTAGGCTAGAGTGTAGACTATTCCATCCAAATGGCAAAGAAAAACACTGAAGGAAACTAACAGGATACATGGCATGATTCAAATCATTGTTATGTTGTTGCTTAATATAAAAATAACACAAATGTGGTGCGTCCTGGAGGAGTGTTGGTTGGGCGCAGTCCACATATATCCCAAAGACTTGAGTTCGTGTCCCAGCCAGGGGAAACAGCCAAGATATAAAACTAAATAAAAATAAACATAGTGCTTCTTCCTTCTCTCTCCTCCTACCTGCCTGTCTACTCATCTTCATTCCTGCCTGCACCCTTCCTTAAAAAACAAACAAAAACAGCATAAATGTAATATAATCATGCCCTGCTGTATCAACTTCATTTGGAGAAGCCAGCTTTATCTGGAGTTCCATTGGAAATCCCTCGCCGGATGAAGAGGCCTTCCCCACACACACCCACCCACTTTACTGTGAGTTTGAGTACATGTTGTCTCATTAGGAGAAGAGGGCCCTGATGCATTTAATTTAACAATTTACCATGTTATTTTCAATGCTTCTTTGGAGTATTTGTGTAGCTATTTTCAGCAGCACAGTTTATAACACTGGTACTTTCATTTGTTCTCTCCATGCTATTTGGTGAATGTGATATTGTTTGCATTATTTTATTTCCTTGTTATTTACTGTTTTATTAGAACTTTTAATTAAGTTTGAATTACTAAACATTGGATCATATGTGAGTTCTTGTAGTAAGCATATTCTTAAATATAAAGAACATAAAAGTTATGAAAGAAATTAACAAGAGTAGGTACACAGTTGCATTATAATTAACTACATAGAAAATTGCCTACTAATGCAGTTAACATAACCAAAGTGTTACTAATGTTAGCTAGTAAAAATTCATTAATTACTGTAATAATTGGGTTTATTTAAGTGGATTTGTTGTTTTAGTTTAAAATAAGTGACTATTTTGGGTTTCAATGATGCATAGAAATGTCTCTCATTTAAAAATTATCATTGTTCACTTTTCCTCCTTTTATTTTTTAACTTAACAGATGGTTCGCTTTTGAGATTATATAGACAGCTAGAGAGAAATTTTATCAGGGAAAAGGTAGATACTAAGAGTGGATACCCTTTGCCAAAGTTTCTCAATAGCAACTCTATTGACAATTTGAACTAAGTAATTGTTGTGAAAACTGTCTTAATCATTAGCAGCAGCCCTGGTCTCTACATACTAAGATTCTGTCCCCAGTTGTCACAATGAAAAAAATGTCTGCAGCAACTGCCAAATGTCCCCTGGTTTTTAAGAACACTGACTAGGGTTAATTATGTTACTAATGCAGTAACTGCACTAGAGGACTTGGATGGGAGGTGACACAGGAATGTAGAAAAGCAGAGCAGAGGCGCACCCTGGTGGAGGAGGGTTAAGCCAATTGCCTCCAGAGGATACAGACCACATACCCCTGGGTTGGAGTCCAGGCCCAGAGGGAAACAACCAGTATGAGCAAATAAATAAAAATAAAAGAAAGATGGTTCCTCCTCCTTGTCTTCCTGCCTGCCTGTCTTCTTGCCTTCATTCCTGCCTGCACCTTTCCTTTAGAAAAGAGAGAGAGACAGACAGAGAGAGAGAGAGAGAGAGAGAGAGAGAGAGAGAGAGAGAGAGAGAGAGAGAGAGAGAGAGAGAGAAGGAGGAGGGAGGGAAGGAGAGAAGTAGAGTAGAATCAGGAGAAGCATCTGGAAGGGGAAAACATCCGGATTGGTGAGTTTGTTGTAGATACTAGAGAAAAAGGATATAGGCTGACTCCCAGTTGCATACCATAATCATCTGCCTGGTGGCATCTAGTAAGTTACAAAATAAAAGGAATTGGAATTGGGGGATACTGAAGAGAAAATCACAAATTTAATTTTTTCATGTTGTTTTGAATTTGAGAAGCCCAAGAAACATGAAAACCAAGAATTTTCTTAACAACAAAAAGTTGGGGGTTAAACATTTACTATCAATTTATATTGGCATGATCTCTAGAATAGCAGCTCTTACTAAGACCCTACCCGCTGTTCTCTATCAGCCCTGTAACTGTGACAGCCACCAAGAATGTTCATTTTCAGTCTTTTCCTCCTTATACTTTCATTCAGCTTTATATTTCAAATAGTATTTGCTGTTAGACATTGACAATCTCTGTAATTTTTTATGAATTCCCTCAGGAAACACACACACACACACACACACACACACACATACACACACATCTTACTCAGCACACTTAGAATATAGAATATTTTTTAATCTAAGCACAGCAACACAATATATAATAAGTATTTATCTTAAAACTATATCAAGTTTCATTAACATAAAATATTAACGATATCATACATTCTAAGATGGATATCATTTAGACACCCAATGTGCAAAACCCAATTACCTAATTTATAACCTCTCCCATAACAAGGAACAAGGAGTCTTTGGAGAGTACCTACTTCTAGATTCAATTTCCAAGCATTTTCTTGGACAAAGAGCATGTATTTAATCTCACAAGTGGATAGAAACTCCTTTTTCTCACCGCTTCAGTCAAACTGCAATCTTTTTTGTCACCCTACTTGCTTCTTCCTGTCTTTCAGAAAGCCACTACCTGGGCATCCCAGAGACTCTTCCACATGTATGTTATAGGAGCAGGAACTACTGCAGAGTGAGAAACAATCTAGTTGTCTTTTTACTTCATTCTACCTTAGCTTTCATCTATTGGCACATGGGACGTTCTCTTCCCCAATGACCAATCTTCTAATTATTTCTCAGAAGACAATCCTAAATTACTAAACCAAATGAAATCCTTATCTCTAAGCCTAATCTCTCTCCTGCATTATTCCCCTAACCATCGAATCCCTGCCTCATGCCTGAATCTTGTACCAACAAACTCCTTCCCATCTTCCATTAGTTTCCATTCTCCAACAAATGGCACCAACTTTATTCACGTGCTTTGATTCCAAATGCTTTATTCATCCCCTACCACCTTCACACCTACTCCATGAGTAAGTCCAATTGGCTCTACTTTCAAAATACATCCAAAATTTGACCACTTTTTAATCACATCCATAACTTCTTACCACCAACAACATTTACAAGAGCTTCTTCACTGGCCTCCCTATTTCCACTCGAGCCTCCTCAGCATGCAACTATTCCCAATCTGATTATTTCCCTTAATTTTCAGTTGAGTTTCTACTTAGTTTTAAGCTTCATTTCTCTGTACTGATATGTACTCTGCGTTTCTACAGCGTGATCCTCCTACTATTCCTTGCACAAGTTTAAAGTGTTTCTGTGTCTCGTTTATTTTTATAGACTGCAATTCTCTTTCTTTTCCCTTCCATGCAATGAAATCCATTCATCGTCTTCAAATTCAATTCAAATATCACATCCTCTGTGGAATTCCCTTATGCCATCTGTCATAAATTAACAATCACTGGACCTATGTGGTCCTGACATACGCACTTCACTTACGGCGCTTAACACCATCTGATCTAGATTAAAGCAACTTTGTGTGTGTCATCCAAATAAATTATGACCATCTTGAGGGATAGAAACTGACCTGTCCAGCTTCATAAATTTCTCGTGATGCCTAGCAAATTCTCTCAATGCAGAGGTTTTCAGTAGATATTGGTGGAATTAAAATCAACCTCTGAAGAAACATCTCTGAAAATCTAGGTTCATCTCAATGATATTTGTAGGCATGTCTCTGCTGGAAAAGAGCTCTAGCAGCTTCCCTGCAGAGGTTGACTCCTCAGCCTCAGTCTCCTGTTTAATCCTCACACCCCACTGTGTGGTCGGTCCTCATCAGTCCTCATTCATGTAAGGTGCTTCGAATCTTACTCAAATTATATTTGGCAATAGAGATTTATTTCATTAGACAATCTCTGGTTACTGTGGCCCATGCCTCACATTAGCTGGCAAGCAGAAAGGACAAGGTGAAATTAGAAGTTTTAGCTAGCTACTTATGAACTCAGATTGGATTTTGAAAGTTCATCTCTGGAACTGTCATGTATCAAGTTTCTGTTGATGTGATACAACTGGAAACATACAGAACCACCTACATAGTAGTCTCACTGAAAAAAATGTTGAATTTTAATCTTAGCTAATCCACTAGACTAATTCCTAGTGTAGAAAAACTGGGACAACAGATCAAGTCAAATAATAAGATCACAAGAAGAAAAAAACAAAAAGGGATAAATTCTATAGGACAGACTGATCACTTTTTGTTTGATTAAGGAAATGAGTGTGTATCTTTTCACTGCTCTAGTCTTCGCAACAATTCAGCAGCAAAATGTGAAAAAAAAATGTATACTATAAGAAGTCAGCAGCATCCATGACAAAGAGAACAGGCAGAGCCTCGACAAGGACCCACATATTGTGGATCGAAGGAGTCTCTCTGAAACTCCTTCACTCAGCTCAGCTTTCCTGAGCTGTGGCCTCTTTGAGAGAAGAGTGATTTGACCACTAAGTTTTCCCTGACTCCACCATTCATCTATGGTATTTCTGCCAGACTTCTGTACTTAGTTTGATTTTCTACAAAACTGAGACTGCAAATTTACCAGTGGGATACCGGGAGAGAGAGCTTTCAGTGTACCCAAGTGATGGAATGACTTTTCTCATAAAAGGTGACAACTCTATTGCCAGACTCTGATAGAGTTAAATGAACTAGTGACCTAATACACTATTAAAAAGCCAAGAACAACTCTCCTAACTTATCTCCCTGAGTTAGACTGTGTGACTGAGGTTTAACAAAGAAACAAAAAGAGTGGCTACAGAGGACTCCCCAGCAAAGGTCCCCCATTAATTGATCATCCTAGCAAAAATTAAAAATAAAAATACAGTATCATTCTTATCATTTACCAGTTCCTGAATCCTACTCCTGTCACAGTACCAGCTCCGTACTTCATTTTCTCATCATATACCTAGGTGCAAATGCATATAACTAGAGAACAACCACATTCTTCTTCCTTTAAAAAACTAAAATGAATAAAGTGAAGGGACATTGTCTTCATCCTTCTGCCCTCAGATAATACTGAGGGAAGGGAAAGTTAAAGTATCTGCTCAGTACTTTCAAGTGGAAAGAAAGCACAGAAAACAATGCATTTAACTAAAGTCATTGAATGACATGAATCTATTAAAAACTTACTTATTTTTAGGTATTGCTGCGATGCATGCAAACACACAAGTGCAGAGGCTTGAAAGAAGTTGTGATGCAATGGAAAATCTCAGGATTTTGCCACCAGAGGGACCTGCGGTGAATAACTTCTCTGAATCACAGCAGAAGTGGAAATAATACTCTCTATCTCACATGGACATGGGATAATAGACATGAGAGTACTTGGTTGACTCTTAAGCACTGTCTAAATGTTAAGAGTAACTATTATAAGGTGTGCTACCTCCCTTAACATTAAAGCTGTGTTTAAAAAGAGGTTCTTTTACGTGGATCATGTGTTTGTGGAATAATGAGAAAGCTAAGCTGAGCCAAAAAGGATCAGCTTATCTTTCTGGAGAAGTCCCAGTTTAGTAAATTCTATATTAATAAGAGGACAAGTGGGCATATTTTAAACCTGCTTCCATCAATCTCTAAACTTGGGCAATTCGCTTAAATCCATGAATCTCAGTTTTTATTCTATAAGGTAAGCAATCAATTACTCTTGAACTCTCCAATAACCTTGAGCAAATGAGGAAGGTAAAAATGTTCATCTATGATTATTCAATATTATTTAAACAGTAGATCAGAAGCATGAGTGAGAATATAATAATAGCTAGCATTGACTGATCTGTTCCAGATACTGAGCTAAATGTTCTAAATGTGTTCATTTGATTTAATCCTCACAACTTCAAATAGATTCTACTATTACATCCATTTTTCAGGTGAGAAATTTCATCTTGGAGAGGTAAAGTTACCCAGCCAAGGTTTCCACATACTAAGTGAAACAATAAAAGCTTTAAGCCCAAGTTGTTTAATGCTTTTAAACATTGCACTGCCTTTTGGATAACTCGTTTTGCTGTCATAGTCCTTAACTAGTCACTTTTCTGGACTTTTTATTTTCTGAGAATAAACGTGCTGTTCCATGAGTCCTGATAAAATTCAATTCCTAGCTCTGTGGGCAGCCATTCACTCTATTTCTGTTCCCGCTGGCATCTATAAATTAGTCTCAGGTAATTATCTGTGTAGGAGCAGCAGGCAGTGTACAGAACAATGTAACCATTGGTCACATTTCAATGTGGGAATTTAGTATTCTTGAGTCATAAATCAACCAACCATAGCCCAACTTGAAGATGTGTTTGCTCAAGCTTAAAAACAAAAAAGGCTTAACCACCGTAAGTCTAGGCAAATATACCTTCATATACCTGAAACAGTAAGTCTTCAATCTGTAAGAAAGAACAGGTATGTATATCTTGCCCTCAAAGACAATTGATTCCCACTCTCTTTAACCAGAGGGTGACTACAATTTAGGGGCATCTGTCCTCCTTTGAGAAAGCCTGGTCTCCAATTCCAGACGTCATATACAGGCATGAGAAATGTGACCCAAGAAACAACTTTAATTCAAAAGTTAATATTTAGACTCAGTATGAGAATAACTTCCTAAGAGGCTAAAGATATCAGAGTTATGCTTTACTTCCTACACCACAGAACTCTCTTTCTATTTTATGGTATAGTATTTCTCTTTAGGGGAACTGGAGCACCTGGGAAAAGTGGACCAAGAATGACCCAAGAGCGCAGGTCATCTTAAGTGTAAGGAACGGGTTGGTAAACTATAGTCTGTTGGTCAATCCATCTGCCACCTGTTTTTCTAAATAAAGTTTTACTGGAAGTCAGTCACATTCATGTGTTTACATATTGTCTGTGGTTCTTTTCACATCAACACAGCTGAGTTGAATAGTGGTGGCAGAGACATCACATGACACATAAAGATCTAGACAAAGTATGCTGACCTCTGGCTAAAGGCATGATGAATTAGATATCTTAATGTACTTACTTCTTTGGGAGTTTCTTATAAGATATATCTATAAATGAAAAAAACAGATGTGCTCAGATCAGGTTAGTCATTTCAGTTCACTTGTGAAGCAAAATCTAACAACCAAGTATCAGCTCCTCTAAGCAACATTAGCAGATGACTACTGTGTTATTCCTATAACTTAATACTCTACCATAAAAAAGACTCAGAAATCCTACTAGCGCATCTCATGATAATAAATTGTACCTATTAAAATAAGAAAGAAAACAAAGGAAGAGTATCTGGCACAATGAACAACACATTTGACTCCATAGAGGATAGCTCAGCTATTTCAGGCTATGTGGGGGTCTAGCCATGTTATTCTCATACAAAATGTGTCAAAAAATAGGACTCCTTGTAAATTGACCTTGTAATGCTTCTATTCTGATCTGAGCATTCTCCTCAGACCCCTAAAAGTAAACAGAAAACTTGACTATTGATCCTTTGGTCTAAGTAGAGGTGGAAGACAGATTCAAAGAAATAGCTCTTAACCTAAGTAAGCCAGAATCTGAATCTATTTTCCTTTTGACTGCTATACTTCAAAGTATCTGTTAATTTTATTCCTGAATGATCTTAGTAGTCCAGTGAGAAAATACCAGGATGAGAGACCACTAAGGAAATAACCTAATTAATATTTTAACTTCAAAACAGTAGACTTTTGATATTCTAAAATTTAAAAGTTTTCTGAAACATAAAGTGGTATGTAAAGTGCTCTGTAAAGTTGTTGAACTGAAATGAGTCATTCAAGCAATGAGTGAGCACAGCCGACAGCCCAGTTCCCACAACTCAAAATAGCTTTGCAGGTCTCTGCTCACCTAGAAGCAACATTCATAGAGTGATTATAAATAATGGTGTTGCAAGGAAAGCCTCCTGTTAGTGCTCATGAAGAAAGAGGGGTTAAAAGTGAACAAGGCTAAGAAAATGATTGTTCTAAAGTCACAAAATAGAAGGCCTATAGATACATGTTCTATGGTGATAGACATGCATGTGAGCTTTTCAACGTCCTACTCACTCAATTCCATGCTTGGTTCAAGAGGGGAACCAGGGAAGGATGTGTGTAAAGACAAGACATCTAGTCTCTCATGCTGTTGTACCTTCCGGATCTTGCAGTACATCATATACACATTGACTCAATGTAACAATGCAATGCCACTGAGCAGTGGGTTTGGGCATGTCTCCATGGTAGAGGAGAACAATTACATAAATATCCGTTAGATTCACTGGGGAATTCAATCATAAAACAGGTGCAGAGAGTGGGGGGCAAGTATAATCTCTGTATAATTTTTATTAATATAAAGTTAATCTGCAAGGATTAGAGACATTTAACAGTCAACAACAAAGAAAATAATATAGAGGCTATTGGGGAAAATGTAAGAAGTCAGTGAAAAAAACTGTCCTAAAAGATCAAATGAACAACAAATATCTGGAAGCTATTTACTACAAGATCCAGCAGGGAAGTTCAGATAACTATTTGGCATTCTTAATTTTTTTTTTCCACTATAAAACAAGAGAGTATTTTTATATGGAGAGAAAGAATCAGAATAAGAAAAGAGGTGTTGAAAACATAATGGGATGAGATGAAAGGGATGGATAAGCGGGATGGGGGGAATTCCACTCTAAGCTTTTACTGGAACATATTATTTTCTCAGCTGTTTATATCCTTTTTATCATTTATTTTTATTATTATTTTCTTGTTTTTTGACTTCTAGAAGTATGCATTTTTTATATATACCACCTACTGGGTCTAGAATAGGTAAATAATCAAAATTAGTAAATACTGTCAAGCAATTTCCAAAGTTAGACCAATTTATACTCGCTCGGCAGGGTATGTGAAGTCCAGTCACCCCAAATCCTTGACAATATTAAACTTTACAGTCTTTATTAATTTAGTCATTCTGATAAGTATGTATATGTCTATCACATTATGATTTTGATTTTCATTTCCCTGCTGGGAAGCAAATTTGATCATTTCATATATTTCTTGCCACTTGAATATGCTCTTTTGTTTATATCTCTTACCCATTTTCTACTGGTCAGTCTTTCTTTTACCTTAATAATTTGTAAAAGTTCTTATACATTACCCCATCTAAGTCTTACTTGATGTTCACCCTTTCATTTAATCACTTTCCATGAATATATACTTGCCTTTAATAAGGTCCAATTTACCTATTTATCCTTTATTTTCTGTGTGTTGTCTTATGTAACATCAAGAAATATTTGCCTAGATTCTCTCCTCCAAGATGATCAAAGAATCTATATTTTTCTAAGAACTTTATTGAACTTTATTATCAAGATCTATCATTCTTCTGAACTCTAGTGAATTTATGTGAGGTAAGAGTATAGATTCAGTTTTCCATATTGATACTTTATTAAACCAATATTATTTGTTGATTCAGCCATGTAGAATCTTTTATTACAAATATGGTGATAATAACTATATAACTATATTTATGTGGGTAATTAAGTGATATCTTTATGGTCTTCCAATTCACTGGTTCTGACCTATGGTTAGTCTTTGTAGACCCAGAACACACAGCACAATATTCAGATCAGAGTGAAAGTTTGCAGGAGCCATGTGAGAAATGGAGTTTTCACCTCAGTCCCCATATGGTCAGTCCAAGAAAAAGCTTAACCTATTCCAGAGATATGTTTCTAGTTTTGCGTCTATGGTTGGAACAGATATACTCAGCAACTGACAGAACATCAACACAGGCTTCCTGATTCATTGAATAAGAAATATTATGTTAAGAAGAGTCAGGTAGAAACCCCTGATTTTCCCTCTCCCTACCAAAACAGTAAACCAAAAGTAGTAGTATACACATGGGAAATTCTGAATTCAATGCTTCCATGAATAACTTCAAAGATTCAGGTTTGGTGACCCTATTATACAGCCATTTGACTCGTATTCGGTTTATTCCAGAAAATAACTGAATCATAGAAGACAACACTGAATCATAACTCAATCACATGATGGACTTCACTGGAATTGTTGTGACAAATGTGGTCACTTCACTGTAATAAAAACACAGACCACCTTTTGCCTAGTACCAGATATCCTTCTGAGAAGTGCTTTTTATTTACTTCCGAAAGTAAAACTTACCAGAAGTATTTGTTTTCATTTTGCATGATCAGAAGAACAACTTCTCAAAATTTTGACACAGTGCTATTTTCCTTCTGTAAAACTGATAGCTTCACCATCATATATAACATTGTACTGGTCTACTACATTCATTATATCATGCTGATTGAACCTGGTAAGCAGCAAGCAAGAAATAAATCCAATTCAGTCTCCATTTCAACAAAGTTTCGGTGGTCCAGTGACCTGAGTCACAATAGAATATCTTATCTAATATGAAAGACAAGCCGTTATACATTAATCTCACCAGTGGAGGAGGGTGATCAATTTTTATGACCTATTTGGATTTTATAGGAAACATTTACTATGTATGGGTGGACTATCTTGGCCTATTTATTGAGTGACCCACAAATCTGCCAACATGTGTGGACATAGCAAAAGAAGGCTCTCCAACTGTCCACTTATGGAACAAGAAACTGCCATTTTAACTTTATGACTAAGTAAACTCTAAAGTTCTCAAATGTGCACAACCAGAATACTGTATAAAGATAGTAACAATCTCATAATAGTCACAGCAAAATCCTATATAGTTTAACAGATAACTATTCTTTTGATTGAAATTTGGGGGTAACTGCTAGACTTCCACATAGAGTCAATACCTGACCATGAGCCATCAAACAAACATGCAAATGGAGTGACCCATCCTGAATTGAGCATCAATTCATCCACTAGGTCATAAAGACTAGAGTGACCAGCATTATTCTAGAATCAAATGAGAGAAGTAAATGCAAATGAATTCAAAATATATTTTAAGGCACAAAATGCAGGCGATACTTTCTATTACCAGTATACACATTCATACTGCTCCACCATGATGACATCTACACATCTTTATGACCTTTTAAGGAGGTCCCTACAATAAACTTATAGAGAAGGAAAATATTTTTTCCTGATTTACAGACATCTCTGGACTATATGAGTAAATAAGAATTCTAAGAATATATGACTATGCACTTTGCCCAGAATTTCTACCTTTGATGAAGTATAAAGTACTACATAATGAACTATGCTAAGCTCATAATTCTGGCTTCCAGATTCAAATATTTTTAAAGATTCCCCCAAATTATTTTTCTTTCTACTGTTCAGTATTAAAAGCTATTTTGTAAGGACTTTTCCATTTTAAGTGTTTACATCTTTACAAAATGAATAGACCAAGGCAAAATAATATTTCTGCTCATTGGATCCAAAGCACATTATGGTAATCAGATACCTGAGAATTATAACTTTCTTGCATAATATGTAGAATTGATGAATTAACTTTGCATGACCATGTGCCCAAGTATACATTAAACACCTTGACAAATATGTTTATGCTAACAACAATCACACCTAGAGGACTTTGGAACCAAATAAAGAAAGGAAAGCAGCGATTCCTATCATTCAAACCAGAGACTGAAACTCATCCTCCTTAATGTTAGACGTGGCTACCAGGCTGGTGAGGAGGGTGAAGGGAAGGAAAGGGGCATCGAGGTGGTAACAAAGGACACGAGGACTCTGGTGGCAGGTGTGGTAAGAAATGCACACAGACTGAGGCGTGAATCCAATATCTAAAATGAATATAGCAATGTATACAAAATAAAAACTAAAATTATTAAAAATAAATAATGGAAAATATTGAATTAACAATCATTCTTCTTTTGTAAACAATGGCTTTGGCTGGTGCCAGCTGAACAAAGAGGAAGATGAGATGGTGGTAGCCTGAGAAAAACAGGCAGAATGCTGAGGTAAGAATATAAGGTATCTAACATTGGACACTTTCCAGCGATGATAAGATAAACCCATCTCACAGGAGTCTTGTGGGAATGAGGTAATCAAAATTATGCTATGGCTTATTATGCATAGAATGATGAACAGATGTTTTCCATCTCCTCTGAGGAGCCAACAAGTAGGAAAGGGCATACGCTGCAGCATAGTCTTTAATGGTGTTTCTGCAACTTTAATGTGCATCAGCCTCACCTACTGAATCAATCTCTCAGGAAGAGAGGACAAAAATTTGCATTTTTAGCAAGCACCATAGGTGATCAAAGAGAGGTGGTCTAGGACCACATTTACATAAGCCTAACACATAAAAGTACCATAAGGAACAACTTTTTAGAAGCTGGGGGTTAAATATCTGTAATGAAATAGAAGTGGGAATTCTGAGTCTCAAAGGCCTTTAGAAGTAAAATAGGGATCCTGCTTTCCTAGGGACCTGGGCACAGTTCTGGAAAGCAGAAGGGGATTTTGAAGCGAAGTTTTTCTTTTTTTAGAATAAAAACCCTATTGGCTACATCAGCAGGAGGTCAAGAAGTTAAAAAAAAAAAAAAAAAAAAAAAAATAAGACGAAGAAGTTGTCCTTTGGGCATGATTTTCTTCATGAATAAAGTGAGATTAGCCTACAATTTCTATGTTCCCTTCTCTCAGTTTTCTGTCGCTTCATAACAAACTACCACAGATGTAGAGACTTAAGCAGGTCTTATTTTCTTACAGTTTCTGGATGCTGGAAGTCCAAGCTTGGTAAGACTGAACTGTCTATTCAAAGTCTCACTGGACTGAAATCAAAAATGTTGACCTTGTTGCAATTCTATCTCAAGTTTAGAATCTTCCTCTGTTATAGACTGAATGGTATACCCACAAATATCATATGCTGAAGCCATAACCTCCCAGTGTGACTGTATTTGAATGAGGCCATTAAGGGCAGAGCCTAATCCATGAGGATAGTAGTATCCTTCTAAAAAGAGACAGAAAGAAGAGAAATGAACTCTCTCCCTTTCTCCCTCTCCCCTCCCCCTAAACCCTGGCAGTAGAAAGGTGATATGAGGATGCAAAGAGAAACATCTGTCTGAAAGCCAAGAAGAGTCTGCATCAGAATTCATGATGCAAACATCTTCATTTCTAGAACAGCTAGAAAATAAATTTCTGTTGTACAAGCCACCCGGTATGTGGCATCTTGTTATAACAGCCCTAGCAGACAAATATGTCTTTCCAGACAAATATGTCTTTCAAGGTCACATGGCTGCTGCAGAATTCAGTCACTGGTCCTTATAAGGTAGAAGTCCCAAGTTTACTGAGTGGCTGTCAGCCGGGGTGATTCTCAACTCAGTTCTATACACCTTACCAGGTGATCCCAGCGATGGAGAAATTATTGCACAGTGAGTCTCCCTTTTGTTTCACATCTTTGACTTCCTCTGTTTCTGACCTACAGACTCATATTTACAAAGCTTGTGTGATTAGGTCAGGTCCACTTGAGTAATTCTCCATTTCAAGGTCATTTAATTTGGGACCTTAATTACACCTGGAAAAGAAGTACCAACGTCAGTGCTTGATTCAACAATAGGGAGAATGGCACGTGTCTCGAGCCCAGGAATCTTGGGGGCATTTTAGAATTCTGCCTACCACATCCTTTCAAAAAATCTGCTAGGCTCTCATGTTTTGTTATTTTTATTATTTTATTTTTATTTTTATGATGTAAAGAAAGTTACTCAATTTTTCTTTATATTGCCATGTGCTTGGCAAACTTGTACATGTTACATTGTGCCATCATAAAGTTTCTGGTTTTATGTTTTTCCCCTAAAATTGGATGTCTTTAGTCAGCTTTTTTTATTATTAAAGAAGTAAGGTAGTGACTTTTCTTTGATCAAATATTCAAATATAAGCAGAAAAAATACATTAGGTCTACTAATTTACATCTATAGAAAGATAAAACAAAGGTTTAAAATCGTTTAGTACTAGTTTTTAAATGTTTCTGTAGTTGAGGAATGCTTTAATCAAGTGAAAATCTACATAGAGTTTTAAATAGCAACTAGGCTATTCTACTGAAGTGAAAAGGCATCCCATTTGATCCACAATAAACACAGAGGCCTAGATGAATGGAGCATAATCCTACTTCCTCATTTCCTGAAACTTTGAAGCCTAAGGACAGAACATGACTTGTCCAGACCTATATGTTAAAATCAATGATAAAAATCAAGCCTGGAACTCAAATTTCCAAAGTCTTGGTTTAATGCTCCTTTCAGTCGACAGGTGGAATACACTAGTTCTCTCCTTTAATCTTTTCCACCTACTTGACATTATATACCTACCATGCTGTAGTTGGAGAGGTGGATTAAGCCCATTTACAGAGATGAGGCATGACTGTTTTACCCTAATCAGATGGTCCCCTTACCTTTGCCACAGTTAATTAGTAAAGGTAAACCAAACCACAGCACAAAGCAGTATTCATTAGGTCAAAATGAATGATTCAGAAATGAGCATTTGACCAAGTCAAGCCATTTTGTCTTGAGGGGAATCTTATTACAAAGGAAGATCTCTCACTCTTTTGAGAGTCAATAAAAGCCAGTCCACTCAAAGATTGATGCTAATTTGAAATATCTTAACATCTGAATGAATTGAGACAAACAGTCTCTAGTTTAAGTGCCTTCCAGAAGAAAAAGTTAATCATCAAAGATGGTTAGTCATCTAAGATAACATTGTCCAGAGTCTCAACTTCTCATTATAATTTTTCACGCACAATGTAGAATATTTAATACAAAATTAGCAGACAAAATGATAAGAATTATCTAAAACCTAAGAAAAAGCCAGACAACAGAAGCAGACCCAAAGGAAATACATATATTGAACTTTCAGTCTCCAAACTTAAAATAACCTTGACTGATATATTTAGCAAAAAACAAACAAGATGGAAATTTTCATAGCCTATGGCTATTTTTAAAGTCAAGCAGAAATTCTGATACTAAAAAACACAATTGCTAATGTTAATCAACTGAAAACATAATTAATCACAAGGAGATTATTCAAAAAATATCCTAACGGTCTAGTGCACCTGGGAGCAGTTCCACATATATCCCAAGGTCTCAGGTTCAAGACCCAGAGCCAGAGGGAACAACCAATGTGAACAACTAAATAAAAATAAATAAATGCTTCTTCCTCTTCTCTCCTCCTGCCTGTCTGCCTACTTACTTTCATTCCTGTCTGCACTTTTCCTTTAAAAAAAAAAAAAAAATCCAATAACTAGAAAGACAATATTAATGGATGTCAGTTCTTCCTAACTTTCTCTATAGATTCAATACAATCCTAATCAAAATTTAGGCAAATTATCTTGTGAACATAGACAAATTGGTTCTAAAGTTTATAGAGAGGTAAAAGACAGAAGAGTCAATACAATATTGAAGAAGAAGAGCAAAGGTAGATGATTAACAATACCCAATGTCAAGACATACTATAAAGTTACAGGAATCAAGACTGTACTATGGACAACAGATAAATAAACTAATATAACATAGTATATAGACCAGAAATAGATCTATATAATTATAATAAACTGCTCTTAGACAAAGTAGCAAAAGCAATACAATAGAGGCAAGTAATCTTTCCAACAAATGATGCTGGAACAACTGGATATACATACGCTAATAAATTGATATAGTCAGAGAGTTTGTACCCTTCACAAAAATTAACTTAATATAGTTTTTTTAAAAAAAAACTGAAAACTCCTAGAAGATACCATAAGGCATAATCTGGATGACCTTGGATTTGGGGATGACTTTTTGGATAACTAAAGTTACAATTCATAAAGAAATCATCAATAAGACAGACCTCATTAAACTTAAAACAAACACACACACACACGTGTACATATATATATGTATGTATTCTCTATGAAAGACACTATAAAGAAAATAAGACAAGCAACAGATTGGGAGAAAATAGTTGTGAAAGACTCCTCTCATAAAGTACTTTTATCCTAAACACAGAGGGAATTTGTAAAAACTAAACAATAACAAAACTAACAACTCAATTAAAAAAATGAGCCAAGCACATAAAAAACTGTTCATCATCACTTATCATTATGAAATGCAAATAAAAACCACAATGGGATATTACTTCACACCTTTAAGAATTGTCTATATATCAAAAAGACTAGAAACAAGTGTTGGCAAGGGTGTGAGGAAAAGGAAGCTGCACACTGTTTACAGGACTATAAATTGATCCAGCCAATTTGGAAAACAGTATAGAGCCTCCTCAAAACATTAAAAATAGAACTACCGCATGATCTAGCAATTCTATTTCTAGGTATCTATCCAAAGACTATGAGAACAAATTCAAAAATATATAGGCAGCCTATGTTCATAGTCAAGAAATGGAAACAACCTAAGTATCCATCAACAGACAGATGACTGGATAAAGAAGATGTAGTATTTATACACATTGGAAACTGCTCACCTATAAAAAAGTGAAATCTTGCCATTTGTAGCAACATGGATGGAACTCGAGAATATTATGCTAAGTGAAATAAGTCAGGAAGACAAATACCAGATGATTTCACTCATATGTGGAATATAAAAAAAACAAAAAAGTATCAGTTCCAAGATGTCAGACTGTTAAGATTTCAAGCTCACCTCCTCCACACAGCACAACTAAAATTACAATCCATGAAAAGAATTGGGACCAACATCTCCACAAAGACAGGGGACATATGCCTCCATAAATGGTATGAGAAGTTAATCCATCTGGGTGCCACAGAACCCTGTTTGGAGACTCCAGGCTGTGAGAGAGACCAGTGAAACCAGTATTCTCTCAGAGCTAATGGGCTTTCTCTCATAGTAAGCACCCCCATAACTGAACCTGGCTTTCAGTCAATGAGCCAAGAATCTTGACATGGAATGGAAAGAGAGCTAGCCTCCCTGTGAAGGGAGACCCTGCTTCCTCACATTACCAGCACTGGAGGTCACCATTTTGGGAAAAGCCCCCAGGAGGAAGCATTCACCCTCTCCACCATTAGTACACTGGTACGAAACTGCTGATGCTTACAACTGCCTTTTGACAGGCTGCCAGAGACAGACAACCAGATCATAAGCACTCCTGTGGATAGTTCACTGGTTCCTGGACAGGAGCATTCTATTCTATTCCTCCCATGGAGAAAATAATTATAAGGGCTCCATCAAAACAGTAGGTCCCACCAGCTGTGGCTATAGCTAAACAGGTCCCTAACAGCTGGGTACATCCTTAAATTCCACCCCAAAGGTTTCAGCGCTTGTTTACCATCCCTTTCTCGACTGTCACTCCTCTGGAGGGATTTTTCACAAGGGAGTGTGCTCCACTAAGACCAGCTCCTAGCTATTCTTTTCTTTGCACTCATTGAGAATATGGCCTGCTTTCAGACAGTGCCCACAACTCTTGGATCTCTCTCCATGGGCTTTGTTGTTCATGCCCATGGCTCTGAGGGAAACCTCTGCATTTCCTACCCCAACTCCCACCCTGTAGGCTGAACTCTAAGACCCCAACACAGGGCTAACTCAAGAGCATCAACAAATCCAACAAGTGTTGAGAGCACAACTAAAGGAAGTCCAGCTTTCCAGAACAATACCCAGGTCTGTCCTCTACAACCTGATACCCTAATAAAAGACCAAAATATTACAGGCCAGAAGTGATTTATATCATATATTAAAAGTGATAAAAAAGACTTCCAACCAAGGATACTCTACCCTGGTAGAGTATCACTTAGAATTGAAGGAATATTAAAGAACTTTACAGACAAGCAGAGTTAAAGGAATTCACCACCGTAGAAAAAGCTTCACAATACTAAAATAAGTTCTATAAAATGAAAATAAATCCCTCTTTAAAATAGCAATACATCAAAATATAAAATGTAGGGAGGAGGAAAGTGAAAATTGGAACCACTGAAGTCAAAAGTCAGCAGAAAGAAATAATAAAAATCGAGCACGAACACATGAAATTGAAATCAAACAGACAATTCAGAAGATTAATGAAATGACTAGCTGGTCTTTTGAAAAAATAAATTTGGCAAACCTTTGGCTGGGCTCACTAGGGGAAAAACAAAACTCATAACTAGAATCAGAAATGAAAGGGGAGACATTACAAGAGATAACCTCAATGATACAAAGCATCATAAGAAACTACTATGAACAGTCATATGCCAATAAATTGGACAGCCTCAAGGACAGGGATAGATTTTTAGAAGCATGAAAGCTATCAATATTGAATCAGGAAGAAATGGAAAACCTTAACAATGACTATCAAAGCAAAGAAATTGAAGAAATAATAAAAATTCTCCCCAGAAATAAAAGTCCAGGACCAGATGGTATGACTAGTGAACTTACCAAACCTTCAAAGAATAATTAATCCCCATTCTTCTCAAACTTCCTGAAGAATTAGGGGAGAGAGAATACTTCCAAGCACTTTCTATATGAGGCCAAAATTATTCTGCTAAAAAAGCAGACAAGGACATCACCAAGAAAGAAAATTACAGACCAATATCTGTAATGAACAAAGATGAAAAATCCCTAACAAAATATTAGCAAATCAATATCAATAATATATCAAAAGCATCATCCATCATGACCAAGTAGGATTTATCTCAGGGACACAATTGCAAATGATAGCTCAACATACACAAATCTATCGATGTAATATAACATATCGACAAAAGCAAGAAGAAAAATCTTATGATCATATAAATAGATGCAGAGAAAGCTTTTAACAAAATTCAGCACCCTTTCATGATAAAAAAAATTCTACATAAAATTGATATAGAAGGAATATACCACATCATAATAAAGGTCATATATTATAAACCCAGAGTGAACATCATACTCTGGGTATTTACTCAGAAAAAAAAGAAAAAAACCTGCAAAAACACTAGTTCCCAGAGACATATACACTGCCATGATTATTGCAGCACTATTTACAATAGCCAAGAATTGAAAACTGTCAAAGTGCCCATCATCAGATGAATAGATAAAGAAGATGTGGTGTATATATACACAATGGAATACTACACAGCCCTATAAAAGATACAAGCCTGTCCTTTGCAACAGCATGAATGTAACTAGAGAAGATTATGCCAAGTACAATAAGTTAGAAGGAGAAAGCCAAATACCAGGTCATTTCACACACATGTAGGATATAAAGAAACAAAGCAAAGGAAAAGAAGAAACAAAAACCAACCTTTGAACATTGACAAGAGAGCTGAGTTTACCAGTGGGGAATGAGTTGGGGTTGGGAACAAGGGGTGATGGGTCCAATGGATTATGGTGAAGGGCTTTTGAAAATCTGGTGGTGCCCAGGGTGTGCTGTCATATATTTGAGAAATGGTGAACCTACAGATATGGACTTATATTACTTTGTAAATCAAAGTTAACTCAATAAATGTTACATTTTAAAGTTAAACATACTAACAAAAAAGGAACTACAAATCAAGTGAACAGACATAGGAAAACAAAAACTAACCTGTGGACTTTGAGAGCAGAACTGAGGCTACTGGAGAAGAAGGGAATGGGGAGTGGGAGAACAGGGTAATGGGGTCAGTTGACAGAGGCGGAAGACCCTTAAAAATGTAGTGGCAGGTGTGATGCAATATATATTTTATGAAGAATAAATGTGTACACCTAAAACTTTATATAGTGTATAAATAATGTTACCTCAATTAAAAAAATTTAAATAATATAAAGTTCCTTCAGATCACTGGGGGGAGGTATGAGCCAAAGATCTTCACAGATACTTCATCAACGAATATACACAGAAGTCCAAAAGTATATGAAAATGATACTCCAAACATAGGTCCTCCGGGAAACGCAAAGTAACAATGAGATACCCCTACACACCTATTAGAATGGCCAAAATTTGAATCTCATTTATTACTGATAGGCATGAAAAAGTGTCACTTTGGAAGACAGTTTGGTAGTTTCTTAGAAAACTAAACATACTTACTATGCAATCCAGCAATTGCACTTCTTGGTATTTATCCAATAGAGTTGAAAACTTATACCCACATAAAAACCTTCACACTGATGTTTATAACAACTTTATTCATAATTACTAGAACTTGGAAGCAAAAAAAAATTCCCCCAGTAGAAGAGAAAACTGTGGCACAGGCGCACAGGCAGACAATGAGCTACCATAAGCGCTAAAAAGAAATTAGTGAACAAGCCACCAAAACTCATGTAAGGAAACTTAAATGCATATCACTAAGTACAAGTAGTCAATCTGAAAAAGCTAGATACTATGCAATTCAACTAAATGACATTCTGGAAAAGGCAGAACTAAGAGAAAAAAGATCTGTAATCATCAGGGGATGGGGCGATGGGGTGGAAGGGAAAGGATGAATAGCTGCAACACAGAGGACTTTTTAGGGCATTAAAAACACTTTGCATGACACTGTAGTGGTAGATAGATGACATTACATATGTGTCCAAAACCCAAAGAACATAAAATGCCAAGAGTGAGCACTAGGGTAAACTATGGACTTTGAGTGATTACTATAAGTAATGTAAGTTTACCAATTTGCAACAAATGTTGTAACAGATGTACCACTTTGCTGGGGAATGCTGATAATGAGGAAGCTATGTTTTTACAGGGATAAGGAGTATATAAAATTTCTTTGTACCTACTACAAAATATTTCTGTAAACCTAAAACTGTTTTTTAAAAAAGCCATTCTTTAAAAGAGGATATCTAGAATAAACCATAGAGAAAAAAAGAAAGAAAATACAAAAACATAAGACCAAAGAAATATGTAACACATGTAACTGGGCTCCCAAGAGACAAACTGAGAATAAAGCTATATTTGTGGAGTGATGATGACATGAATTTTCCAAAAATAATAAAACACATCAATCCACAGATTTGAAAAGCACTACAAACCTCGAGCAGGATAACTACAAAGACAATCACATCTAGGTACATAAAAGTGAGATATATTTAGTATATTTACAAAAGTAAAACTTCTGAAAAGTAAAGAGAAAACTTTTAAACAAAGTAAAAAAAAAAAAAAAAAATTGACTCCTTTCCAAAGAGAAACACTGAAACTTCAACTAATTTTTCAAAAGAGATAATGAAATCCTAAAGATGCTCTAGACCATAAAAATACCTTTTAAACGTGAAAACTCCATAAACCATTCAAAATAAAAACTGAGAGAACTTATCACCAGCAGGCCTACAGAAGAGAAAATTTATACATGCATACATGTATGAACATAAATATGTACATACATACACACACACTTATGTATCTACAAAGGGGAAGGACAGAAAGGAATTTAGAATAAACTGGAAAATAGAAAACAATATTATAATAGATTTAACCCCAAATATTTAAGTAATTATAATAAATGTAAGCTGACTAAATAGTCCAGTTAAGAGACAAAAATTTGGTAGATCTGAAAAATATGATAAAGCTTTATTCTATATTCCTTATAAGAGACATACTTAGAGATACAGAAAGGCTTAAAGTAAAAACTGAAATGAAGAATACTACGCAAACACTAACCAAAAGAGTTTATGTATCTATACTAACATTACAGAAATTGGAGCTTTTACTAAGGAGCATTATTACAAATGAGAGACATTTTTTAATACCTCATAATGATAGAAAGTATTTCCTAGTAATAAAAGTAAAATTTTAACAGGAAATTATAACAATGTAAACCCTGACAACTGACTTTTCTTTTTGGACTGCAAGTGCTTGACTTAAGCCTCCAAGCAGAGACAGCCACTTCAAGAGGGTCATCTCAGACAAACACATTAGGTGAGAGCCAGACTGCCAGTCCCCACTGAGATGCTTTTGCTTTAGAGATCCTAGTTGTTTTAGAAAACTGACCACTGGTGGGGTGGGGGTTATTCCTCTTCCTTTTTCTCTCTTTCCACTCTTGTGATTCAAATTAACCTGTAAGAATGAGCCCACAAA